>LR751003.1:139597-224846 GCA_902729485.2 Mus minutoides
TTTTTAAACTGTTTGTGACAAATATTATGTCTGTGGCTGACTTTTATGGTAATGGATATCATGTTGTCCCTACTTAATATAACAGAATATTTATTTATTTATAATGCTTATCACATTTGTATATACTTTTATTTTAGATGTTCTGTTGAATAAGTTATGTTTTGACTTGTAAGATCTTTGTATATTATAAAGTTTAATACATTGTAAAATGGTGATTGTATTTCTTGTGTTAAGAAGGTTTCTATGTCTCTGACGATGACCCTGTCTTTCTTGCCACAGTAAATCAAGAGGAATTCATTGCTATTATGACTGGTGACATATAAAGAATTACAAGAGTCAACACCAAAATGTTACTGTTACCATCTATCTTCTCTTTGTGTACATGGAGTCCAGTTTAAGAAAATGAAACAAAACAATTAAACATAGTTCTTTTTCTGAAAGGAACAAAACCAAGCATCCTTTGTATGTATATTTCAATATTGTTAAGTTTATGTCATCAATGTAGTAGTTGACTTCACATTTATAATACATGTTTATATAAAGTTTTAAAACATCAAATTATTGGTGTATATTATTTGGAGGCTTCTAAATTTAGCACTAGCTAATTGCTTTTATTTTCATGCACATGTTTTTTTTGACATTCATTAAAAAATACTTATTTTATTAGTATCTTAATGTTTGGTAAATTTTTTATTTTAGATTTCTGATATCTATTAACAATAGAAGATTTTAAAAAAATCTTTTGTCTTTATACTTTCACTTGTATTTGAAAATAAATCGGAAAAACCAAATGACAATAGTCTGGAACATTTGTTCATCACTCAAGGGGCCATCAACCTTGACATTTTGCATTTCAGTACAGGACAATTCAGTGCAGGTCTAATTCCTTCCTAAGAGTATAGTCCTTCAGTTTGGAGGGACTACGCACTCTGCATATCGCCAATCTTTGCTGTGTAATGTATTGTAGAAATCTATGTCTTGTAATGACAAATTGAGGGTGAACATTTCTTCATTACACTTGTTGAATACAGTTGTAATCATTTAACTTCTTGGCAAAATGAAAGAATCAAACTTTGGCTTTTCATGTGCTAGCGAAAATGGAAGCCAAAGAAAACACTTAAGGGTTAGGTTTATCTAGGTAAATGAATAATCTATGATGTATCAAGAAACAGTGGTGATAGACTCTCCAGGTGTTAATGGACAATTCTGCCTAACTGCAGTTTAGGGCAAACAAAAGATTATGGGAGATAGGTCACAGAGAAATGGTAGCCTATCACATCTTCAGTATTCAGTTCTGATGATAGGAGCTCTCCTAAGAGAAAGTGAGTTATACAGTGAGTGTTAATTTAAGTAACTGTTCTTTAAATTACAAAATCAAACAAACAAAAGCAAAAGCAAGACAATACAATGAGAGGTAGTGGAAATACTTTGAGTCTGTTAAAGTAGTTTAAAAAGTGAAGTCAGGGCTTTGTTTTATCTCATGTATGTGTGAGAGTTGCCCCAATGAGAAACACTCAAAATATTAGTGCAATTAATTATTAGGTAACTATATATAAAAATGTAAGTTGCCTTTTTATCAGAACTTTAGAAATTATAAATTTTATGTTGAGAATACACAAACATTTCTCAGTATGCAGTGATTTTTAGGAATATGACCTTTTATAGAACTGAAGATCAGCAGGTTACCTTCATTTTATACTTAATTAACAATATTTTAGAATAGACTTTCTTTATTCCATAATAAAAGAAATCAGGGATACTTAATAGAATCCCTGGAGTTCGACATTTCTGATTTTAATATGCTTGTAACATTTGCCCAACATACCACTGTGTTCTCTAAAAAAAGCGACCATTTTCTCTGTGTGGCATTACCATAGCTGGCCTATCCCCAGGGTCTTCCGAAAGGTCCATGCAAACCTGACTGCAAGGAAACGTGTGCACTGTAGAACATGAACTCCCGTGACCTAGCAGTGAGAGCTTACTGATAGATGGCTCTTTAGAATAAAAACCACTCAGTGTACATCAACTAAATGCTGAGTGATAAAAATATTTCCAAATCATGTTTTCTTCCATTGAAAGCACCCCAGATTTAACAGCAGGGTAAAGGTTTGGGGTTGGCCTACTGAGGAGTAATCTTTTATTGTAAAATGTGCATTTTGATTATTCTCAAAGTTCATGCATTTAAAGTCTCTGCCAAACAGGTAGATGCAACCATATTTTAAGCAAGATCTACATTTCCTTTTTCATTTTCTTTGAAGATTAAGTGTTCAATTAAATCTAAGTAACTGGCCCAGACTATATGGGTGATTTCTTCTCTAGCTGTCTTGCTGGGTGATAATTGTTATGAATCTAAATCTCAAGGGATAGTAGGATAATTTTCAACAGTGGCAATAAAAACAAGGTAACTCCTTCAAAACTAGTTGGGGAAAAGAGGAAAGATTTGTATTTTAAGAATTCAAATCTAATTGGCTTCACCACTGTGCCAAAAATTAAAAGAAAAAAATTAAACTAGAAAGTTAAAAGATATCATTTGGGGAAAAAATAAATGTAAAAATGTGAACTACAAAAACATGAAAATATAAGCTGTTACAATTAGAGTTATTCTGTAGTTTAAATTATTGGTCCGCGGGCCTAACTGCCTGTAATTCTGTAATTATTTGGCCTTGGAAAGTCTGTGATCTTTAGGGCCTCTCAGGACCTTCTAAATACCAGAATAGCTAGAGTATTGTTTAGAGGTGAATTATTATTATCATCATTATTTTCTTTTAATACCAGGGGTCAGACCCAGCCCTTGGTGCACACTAGGCAGGCACTCTCCCACTCAGCTATCAACGAGGGTCCACACAGCGGGAACTGGTGGACGTCCTAGGGAAATACTAAGCCTGCTGGGACTCTGATGGCAGCAAAAGGACTGCCAAGTCATCACTGGCCTGTGGGCTCACGTGATTTGCATCTGACCTTGGATGTCTCCGGTTCCTGGTGCACTTGAGGTAAGAAGTTTAATTTCTTTGAGTATTCATCTTTAGTAAGCTAAATGTTCATCCGTTTGGAGAAGGTACAGTTTGAGGAACTCTCTAGACTTACTATTAACAGCTAGTCGAAATAAACTTGAAATTTATGATTTATATATCTAGCTACTTGGGTAGTTATTAAGAGCCAGAAATTTTGTTTATTTTTTCAAGTGACATGCACCTCTTGCTTCCTACAATCTAATAGGGTTTGCACTTTTTTTTCCACTTTTTAAAAATTTATTATTAGAGAGTTTCTTCATTTACATTTAAAGTGTTATCCAAAAGTCCCCTATATCCCCCCCCCCGCCCTGCTCCCCTACCCTCCCTCTCCCGCTACTTGGCCCTGGCATTCCCCTGTACTGGGGCCTATAAACATTGCTAGACCAAGGGCCTTTCTTTCCGAATAATGGCCAACTAGGCCATCTTCTAATACATATACAGCTAGAGACATGAGCTCTGGGGGGTTCTGATTAGTTCATATTGTTGTTCCATCTATAGGGTTGCAGACCCCTACAACTCTTGGGTACTCTCTCTAGCTCCTACATTGGGGACCCTGTGTACTGCCCTATAGATGATTGTGAGCATCCACTTCTGCACTTTTAAAAGAATAATTCAGATGAAAAAAAGATAAAGCAAATTCTTTACAATTTACTTTCCATTTTATAATTTATACTTTTTTTTCAAAAATAGATTAGTGGAAGATGTCACAAATACATTATGATTACTAAATTAAAACAAATTGCCAACAATAAATACAGACAACTGTAGTTATTTAAGGTCAGGTAAAGGAATCTTGAGACTAACAATTAGACAATAGAGACCTACGGATTCCAGATCCAGAATCAAGCTAGGATTTCAGAGGGCTCATCTCTCCTTAATGCTGCTATGTGATATTTCCAGCCCTTCTTGTTGCCTATTTGTTTTGATATATGGTTAATTAACTTGTATAAGGATTTCTGCTTATAGGGAAGGGAAAATGCTAGACCACTAGAGAGGTTAATCTGTTCCTATTTGACCCATAAGCTTGTTCAGTAATCCAAATTGAAATAAAAGATGAGAAACTGGAGGTAACTGTATGTGCTTTACAATGTGACTTACAGTGTGCATTCAGACTGCTAATTTCCATACTCATAGTTCAGTGACACACCTCAAGTATCCCCAGTAACATAAGCTAGACATGGTGACTCATGCTGGTGATACCAGTACTCAGGCCAAGACAGGGTGGCCACGAGTTCACGATCTACCCACGCTTCATGGTTGATTTCAGGCCAACATGAACTTCAGAGTTGACTGTAGCTCAATGCTATCATCTCCAAATGGGTTCAGATTATGTATTTTACTTGGCCTACTATCTTATGACTCAAGGATTCTGTTGGATTAGGCTTCAAGAAGTCCACTATTATGAGTAGCCTCCAGGGCTGCTTCTATGACTACGGAAAGTCAAGATTTAGGATTGATGTAGTAGAAGGCATTGGCAAATAATGAGCAACAACAGGGCAGTGGTGGAGAAAGAACCAAGTATTTACTGGTCTGAGTTCAAGTGATTGGCACTTCTTTACACAGATATGAGCTCTTCAGGTCCTCCAGGACTTTTTGGGAATAGAAGAAAACCCCTAATTCTGCTTTAAGAATTTCTATTGTTTCTCTGAGCTGACAGTGCATGTTGGTTTGCCAAGGGGTATAGAATGAAGTCAGTTCCATGATTCTTTGAAATGACTGAGCTTGTGGATGGGCATCCACTGATGAAACTGATTGGAAACATGTTCAAGAACTTCTGTTCTACTCATCCATAGAAGTTGGCACATGTGTGTCCGATTCTTAAGACAGAATATTGCCTAATGTAAACTGAGAAACATACAATCTCATGATGATTGTCTTGAGGGCTATCAGTGAATAATGATAGTTCTTTCCCATCTCAGGAATCATTGTCTTATATATACATGAATATACACCAAGAATGATGAATCTTTGCGAGATTTGTGTAATCTGTAAATCTAATTTTAAAAAGCATTGTATATAGAAGATTGTATTAACTATCAATTGGAACTTGATGTTTTTTTGGGTGCAGTTTAGGGCAAAAGGGAGTTTTATTTCTGCAATTATGAATACTGGTAAATACAAATTTACATGTAGAGAAGATAAGCCAACCTTTTTCTTGTCCACTATCCTTTAATCAGGCACCTTCTTTTCATACAGCTTTCACTATGCTTTCACTATATATTTCAAAGAAGAATGGCACTTAGTTAAAAAGCTCCAATTAGATGGTTATTTGGTCCACAGAAAAATAGGACACATATTTTCAATCTCCACCAGGGGGACCTATTGTTGCAACTTAAAAAAAAAAATCGAGGCATTTTGCAAGAGAGTTCCACGCTATTATAGTTTTTATTGTGCTTGTGTTTTATGTTGTTGGGGATTGAAATAAAAGCCTTGTGTATGCTAGGCAAGCACTCAAACACTGAGCTACACCTCACACTACAGATTTTATTTAAAAAAATTGTATACACCTGTTTGAAAAAAAGAAAGCTTTTCTATTCCACATAATGTTATTTCACTTTATTTTATCCGACAGAATATGTAATTAGATAACAAATAATCTGAGGCTTTTGCTATTTGTTAGGGTTAGTTTTTTTAAATAGAATAATTATGAGATCATGGAATAGTAAATCTTTGAGGATAATTTATAGTTCAGATATTACACAATTACATGTAGAAAGCTAGAAAATGTGTTTTTTCATAACGCACTTAAAATTTCCTAATTCACTGCAATTTATTCTCTTGGTACTTAAAGTTGATTTTGTGAATCATTTTCATACTATAGTATTTATACTGACAAAATAGGAAGGTTCTGTGACCTCAAAATAAGTAAATTTATTCCCCTTTTTGTTATAAGGATGTTTTATTTTGTGATTTTGGATTATATTCATGTCTCAGCATCAAGTGCTGCTCTGTTAGCTTATACTCACTTCTCTCAGTCGTCATCAATTTTTTATCATTTAAATGTTGCTCTTGAGAAAGAGATTTTATATAATTTTTATTTTGCATATGTTTTAAACCGACTCAGATGACTGCCTTCATCCTGATTTTATCAATTACAAAACTTTATGTTGCAGTTTCAGTGGTGAACAGTTGGCAGGCACTGCAAAAATACTCCTTCCACTTTTTTTCAGATAAGGAAATGGGGCAGAGAATGATCACATTATTTGGCTAATGTGACATTTTCTGCATTGTGATCTTAAGACCAATGTTCTTTCCAAAGTATACAGTTGATTAATAACATATTCCAGATACAGAGTAACTATTGATCCACACATGCTTCCTTAACCAAGCTAGACTAGTGAACTTGTAATTAGAGCCTGAGTGTGCATGCTGTCACAGACATGGTCTGTACAAGAAATGCCTTGCTCTGGTAACTGCTTCTCATTATTTTTGTTGTCCTTACTAAATTTGAATATTTTAGATGTAGGGGAGATATTTTTTAAATATCAGACTTCTGTATTTGGCTCAACATTGTTGGAATGATGCCTTTGAACTGATGCTTATACTCAGACATAACATACATAATGTACACATTTTCCTTTCTTAATAGTTAACTGTTAGTACACAGTGCAGCTGAAGCAGAGCGAAAGGAAATACATCTTAAGACATGTACAGATTTCATAAGGAATTGTGAACTTAAACTGTATTGGAAACCACTGTTTTTGTATTTATTTTTATGAGATACTCTGATCCATATCATAAAGGAGGTAAAACAAAACAAAAAACAAACCAACAAAAAAACTCCAACGAACCAACCAAAAAACTAAACCCCAGATACTATTTCCCATTAGGGATAAGAATTAGTGCAACCCTCATTTAGGATGATTGGCCAATTGACATTCCACTTGACATGGCATGTTTATTGAAATTAGCCCATGTATATACTTGTATATATGTCAAATTAGTTTTGTCCAAGATGATTAAGTAAAAGTATGTTAGAGCAGAGATTAGAAATAAATACCCTGTCCTAGAAAATTGCCTTGACAATACAACACATAGGAATTAGAAAGATGTCTTGATGTCTATGGTGACATGCAGACAGCACCAGTTGACTATAAGTGAGAACTGCAGACTGCAGAACAGTTCTCCAGTGAGCTACTGCTCATACAAAACCATAGATGTGAGGCTAGGCCAGTGCCTGGCAAATACAGAAGTGGATGCTCACAGTCATCTCTTGGATGGAACACAGGGTTCCCAATGGAGGAGCTAGAGAAAGTACCCAAGGTGCTGAAGGCGTCTGCAACCCTATAGGTGGAACAACAATATGAACTAACCAGTACCCCCAGAGCTCGTGTCTCTAGCTCCATATGTAGCAGAAGATGGCCTAGTTGGCCATCATTGGGAAGAGAGGCCCCTTGGTCTTGCAAACTTTATATGCCCCAGTACAGGGGGAATGCCAGGGCCAAGAAGTGGGAGTGGGTGGGTAAGGGAGCAGGGTGGGGGGAGGGTATAGGGGACTTTTGGGATAGCATTTGAAAGGTAAATGAAGAAAATATCTAATAAAAAGTTGGAAAAAACCCAAAAACTAAAAAACTAAACTAAAACTAAAACTAAATGGCCTTTCTGGATTGAGAAACATGCACGTGTGTGTAGATGCACACTTGCATGCATACACACACACACACACACACACACACTGACGAGGAAGGACATCAATAAGATGTGCATTTCCTTAATATCTTGACAAATGAAAGATTAATAAATATTGGCCCTGCTTGAGATTAGGGACAAAAGGGGCAAAAGAGGTTTGAGAGACAAAAATTTTCTTTAGAACAATGAGAGCTTCACTTACTTAAAAATGTGAATATGAGACATGAGGGGGAGAATATGCAAATCATTGTTTCACTAATTCTAAAGTAGAAGATTATATGTTTGCTTCCTAAAATAATATTAGATTTTCTAAAAAGGAATGAAAAAGGAAGCAAATTACAAGCTGGAAAGCTATTGAGTGAGGGCTTCTGACCTCCGCAGGCCTAGGGATCCAAAACCTGTGCTGAGAGGGAAAACGGAGATGCTCTCACACTGCAAAATACCCAGGAGGCTTAGGAATTGGCATTTCCAGGATGTGTGGAAATGGGTTTGAGGAAAGAACTAAAAAGATAATTGGTTAAAATCTTCATATGAAATATTGAAATAAATACCCATTTACACAGACAGACAGCTTTCCTTCTATAACCTGACAGGCTATCAGAGATTTAACATCCAGAGTAGATAATCATTTAAAAGGAGCAAAGCCTTTCTGGATTGAGAAACATGCACGTGTGTGTAGGTGCACACTTGCATGCATACACACACACACACACACACACACACACACACACACACACACACACACACACACACTGACGAGGAAGGACAGTTACTTGAAATCTAATTGAAAGCAATGTGATAAATTCTGGGTTTGTGTATGGAGTGTTCAGACCCTCCCTCATATCTCTCCCCTTGACTACCAGTGTGCTGGTTACCCAAACCAGGCAGAAGATGGAATCTGGCCTGTTAACAGAAAGATAACTGAGAACCAAGGAAACAAAGAGCCAAAACACTGCAGTAGAGATCATAGTAGTTTGCAGCCAACAGTCAGCTTGTTCTGAGTGCTTTCAAAGCTGCTTTTAGAGATGACTTGCTTAAATATGAAATACCAGAGATCACTAGTTAACTGACAAAATGTCCTGATGCAGAAGGATAACCATAGAAGATATGTTGCATTATGAAGATTAGTCCTCCCAAGACTGAGAATTTCCTCTGGCTGTTTGGCAAAGCTGGCCACAGATGAATTGTGCTACATGGCAAAGATGGCTTCCTTTATTAGGAGCTGCCTGGATGAGGTGTAGGGCAGAAACTTGACCGCAAAGCTCTAGTTTAGTTTCCTAAGTAGGAACCATTTTGAGAGTCTTGTCCCCACCCCCAACAGTGGCAGAAGCATCACGGTTTACATTTTCATTTGTCTTTTGCACACTCATTTCCTTAAAAGTATTTAGACATGAATGTGAGAGAAATTTGTAGAGAGGAGAGATGGTGAATGATGGGTTACGGAGGTGGAAGTTGAGAATGGTCAGTATGCACAGTGTCTATGTGCCTATTAACAGATTCAACAAAAATTTTACAGTGACAAAAAGGTATTGTTTCTCAAGGACACTTCCCAATTAATCATCTGCTTAAAAATTTGGACACAGGAAACTTCAGGAAACCTACAATAGAATTCAAACCTAAGAAACAGAAAGTGTAGGATGAATAATATTAGATTATTCACCTAGACAATTAATACTAGACAACATTAATACTAGAAACTATATTATATCTATAATACAACAGCAAAGAACCATGAGAAATCAGTATTCACAGAACATATACACCTCCAGAAATTCAAGAAAAGATTGTAGGAAGGAAAGACCTTAATAGAGGAATTAGGAGATAATAAAGTTGAGGATTAAGATGGGCAAAAGAAACATTTAGGAAGTAAATATTTGGCATCTGTATAAAGGAGATTCAGAATCAACAGGGAAATGGGTGTCATGGGGATGAGAACAGGAAAGCAGATTTTAGCAAACTAACTTTACAAGCTGAATGTTAAAGACAAATTAGGAGCAAGGGGAGTAGATTCATGGCCAGCTCAGACTGAAGAACCCTTGTTTGGTACACACACACACACACACACACACACACACACACACACACACACACACCTGCCTGCCTCATCAGCACATATACTACAAAGTTGTAGTGTCTGTGAAAGAAATAATTTTTGAAAGGGTCTTGTTATGTTTCCCTAGCTGGCCTTGAATTATCTACCTGCTTCAGCCTCCTCAGTGCCAGAATTATAGTTGTGTAGGACCATGCCTGTTCAGAAGCCTCTAACTCAAAGCAATGCCAAGCTAAGCAAACATTTCCATGGTGTTTAAGCAGGATACAAGACAGTTGCTGTTCTTTAGGGATAGAGTAACTTGTCCAACCTGGAGAAGGTCTGAAGGCTCTGGCAGAAGTTACCTGAATAAACGAAATTACTAGGCTGTATGATGTGAGCAAAATGAGAGGGAATTAACAAATTCCCAGTTGCTTTTTGGCCTTTTGGCAAGATCTACTGGAGATTTTGTTATTTTCAGAGAGTTTAAGGTTAAATCAATGACAGTTATGAAAAATAAGCAAGAATTAAAACAAAAATAAAAACTACCTTTGGGGAATGAAAACTCATGAGAAATAATGTTCTGTGTGTTGCTTGACTGTAATGAACACAACAAATGTAAACAGCTGGTATTGCTTTAAATAAGCTTAATGAAGTAATTAATATAGGAAGATAGTTCCATTTGTGTATGTACACATACGCATGTGCAAAGGGTGACTGGTCATCATTCATAGTGAAGATGTACAATGAAAGAATGGAATAAGATTCTTTTATTTATTTATTTATTTATTTATTTATTTATTTATTTATTTATTGATTCTTTAATTGCTTAGATCCAACATTATCTCTTAATTAACCCCTGAGGCCTTCCTATCTTGCCATCATGGTTTTCCCTTAGACACAGCATGGAGGCAGATGTTCCATCTTCATGTCTTTGATGGAGTCCAAGTCAGCATACGTTAGAGATAACTGCATACTCACAATAGCCAAACTATCCTAGCGTTAATAGATATAGAAATACATTAATATCCTAATTAATAAAATACATGTGAGAATTATTCAACCACCAAGCATATTATTTGCAGGAAAATTGTTCAAATTGGTGTTCGTCATGTTCAATGACATAAACCAGACCAAGCAAGACAAGCATCCCAGGTCTTCTGTCACATATGCACTCTGAGTAGAGAAAGACAGAAAAGCAAAGAAGTGTTGGGGAAGAGGAAAGGGCCTAATGGGGTGGGGAAGGTAGAGAAGAGACTGTAATAAGAGTAAAATTTTATACACATAATCAATGTGTATAAAAGTGTCAGAGGCCACCTGAGGTGGGGCGTGCCTTAACCTCAGCACTGACGATGCTAGGGGAAGGCAGATCACCAAGGCTAGCCTCTTCAACACAGTGAGTTCAGGGCCGATCAGAGCTACATAGTGAGACTTCATTTTTTATTTTTGTTTATTATTAATAATATTATTATATCAATGAAATATAATACTTTGTAATTTAGCATACACTAATTAAAACAAAAAGATAGCAACACTTTACATGGAGCTACAGTACCCTCCTTTAACATGCCATTCTTATGGTCGTAATGGTATATGCCATTCGTTTAGTATCTGGGAAGAGTGGTACAATTGTTCTGTTTGTCTAATCCAAATTGTCTTTCACTCTTTGAAATTTCACAGGTTTTCAAGTCCCTCTGAGCAACTTTTCTTATCCATAGAGGACAAAAATCATAACTCTGTCAGAGACGGCCATGAGGCATGGTAAAGGGGGAAGGAATATAGCGTAGAGACAGTTGTGCTCAGTAGCAGGAGAAGGAAAAAGTCCTTTCACTGGAAGGAGGAGAGAGAAAAGGGGAAGACTTAGAAATTAATCCCCCAGTTCTCTGATTTTAAGCTTGAGAGGAGTGTTATAGGCCAGAACTCAAGAAGCTAGACTCCAGAGAATTAAATAATCCTATTAAAAAATAGGGTACAGAGCTAAACAGAATTCTCAACTGAGGAATCTCTAATGGCTGAGAAACACCTAAAGAAATGTTCAACATCCTTAGTCATCAGGGAAATGCAAATAAAAACAATTCTGAGATTCTACCTCACACCAGTCAGAATGGCTAAGATCAAAAATTCAGGTGACAGCAGATGATGGCAAGGATTTAGAGAAAGAGGAACACTCCTCCATTGCTGGTGGGATTGCAATCTGGTACAATCACTCTGGAAATCAGGCTGGTGGTTCCTCGAGAATTGAACATAGTACTACCCGAGGACCCAGCTATACCACTCCTGGGCATATATACCCAGAACATGCTCCAACATATAACAAGGACACATGCTCCACTATGTTCATAGCAGCCTTATTTATATAATAGCCAGAATCTGGAAACAATCCAGATGTCCCTCAACAGAGGAATGGATACAAAAAAATGTGTTACATTTACACAATGGAATACTACTCAGCTATTAAAAGCAATGACTTCATGAAATTTGCAGGCAAATGGATAGAACTAGAAATATCATCCTGAGTGAGGTAACTCAGTCACAAAAGAGCACACATGGCATGTTCTTACTGATAAGTGGATATTAAGAAAAAAGCTTGGAATACTCACGATACAAGCCACAGACAATATGAAGCTCAAGAAGAAGGAAGACCAAAGTGTGGATGCTTCAGTCCTACGTAGGAGGGGGAACAAAATAATCACAGGAGGTAGAGGGTGGGAGGGATTGGAGAGGAATGGAGCAGGGGGAGGGAAAAAGGGGGGCAGGATCAAGTGTGGGAGGAGACAGGGGAGATGTATAGAGGGTCAGAAAATTGAACAGAGGTGCGTAGCAATGGGGGATGGGGAACTTGGAGCAGGCACCAGAAAGTCCCAGATGCCAGTAAAGCAAGAGGCTCCCAGGACTCAATGGGAATGACATTCACTGAAATACCTAATCAAGGTGAGAGAGAACCTGTAGAGACCATATCCAAAGTTTAGGTATGGTCCCTGGGAGATGGGTGGGGCCACCCACCCATCTCCAAAATTTTAACCCAAGAATTGCTTCTGTCTAAAGGAAATTCAGGGACAAAGAGTGGAGCAGAAACTGAAGGAAAGGCCATTCAGAGACTGTCCTACCTTGGGATCCATCCCATATGCAGTCACCAAACCCAGATACTATCGCTGATAAAATGAAGTGCTTGCCGACAGAAGCCAGATATAGCTGTCTCCTAAGAAGCTCTGCCAGGGCCTGACCAATACAGATGCAGATTCTTGCAGCCAACCATCATACTGAGCATGGGGATCCTGATGGAGGAGTTAGGGGAAGGACTGAAGGAGGTGAAGGGGTTTGCAACCCCATAGGAAGAACAACAACCTCAACCAAGCAGAACCCCCCAGAGCTCCCAAGGACTAAACCACCAATCAAAGAGTACAGATGGGGGAATTCATGGCTCCAGCTGCATATGTAGCAGAGGATGGCCTTATCTGACATCAATGAGAGGGGAGGCCCTTGGTTCTGTGAAGGCTCAGTGCCCCAGGGTAGGGGAATGCTAGGACAGTAAAGCAGGAGTAGATGGGTGGGTAGAAGAGCACCCTCATAGAAGCAAGGGAAGAGGAGATGGAAGTGGGTTTGTGGAGAGGAAACTAGGAAGGGGATAACATTTGAAAAATAAATAAATAAAATAACAACAACAACAACTACCACTAAAGAATAGATAGAGTCTGGAACCTTGAACTGTGGGGGTCTTTCTCCTTGAACTGCCTGCATACATGAATAGCCTTCTTCTCTGTTTTCTCAAGAAAGGGAGATGAAATGCAGAGACTTTGAACTTAGCCTTGACCGAATATATATAGTTGCAAACACAATTATGTTGAGTTACCTTTAACCAATGACTTTGTATTCTACTGGGCTGGGGATCCAGAAGCAGAGGCCACTAACATACCAAATGTACTAATTATTCTCACCTCAAAGTATTTGAGTCATTCTTATTTTATGTATTTTACTAATTTTTAAAGCCCATTGGGGAGTGACTGTTGGCAAGTAGAAAAAGAATACACGCTGAGGAAGGGGAGCTGTGGGGCTTTTAAGAAAAACTAGATATGCACACTTTCAGAAAGCATCAATTAGGATTATGTAAAAATAAAGTTATTTAGCTAGTCAATTTTTTAAACAAGTTAAATGGTTGGTGATTTTTTTCTTTTTCCTTTTTTATTAGATATTTTCTTTATTTACATTTCAAATGTTGTCCCTTTTCCTAGTTTCCCCTCCAAAAACCTTCTATCCCATCCTCCCTCCCCCTGCTCACCAACCCACAACTCCTGCTTCCTGGCCCTGGCATTCCCTTATACTGGGGCATGATTTTTTTTTTTTTTTTTTTTTTTTTTTTGTGGATACAAAAAGGCAAGTATGAGCTTATTTAGCTGCATGATGCATGCATTACAATGCATTTTTATTATGTAAAATTTATTATATAATCATGATTCACACAGAAACAAGCTACCAGGTCACTGTTATTTCTCTCTCTCTCTCTCTCTCTCTCTCTCTCTGTTACATTATGTTTTTTTCTTACTATATATGTTTACCCAGGTGGAAAACAACAGTAAATTTCATTTAAAGCAAATATAGCTTACTCAGACATCAAATTTATTTTCTAATTGCATTACAACAAGTCAAGAATATTTATGGCCACATGTAGTATTCAGTTTATATTTAACAGATGTATAACAATATTAAGAAAATTTGTTGGCCAAAAATGTTGTAATAGCTGCTAAAGAGACATGAATAAATTTTAATATACAGAGAGAAAAAAAAAACCCAGACATACAGTGTGTTTTGCAGGCACATGTATCATTTGAACACATGCCAGATTTATGTAGCTAAAGATTAAAGTGTGATTTAGAGACACACTCCACTCCAAAAGCAGGAGCTTTGCCTCCATTAACATTAATAGAATTTACATGCACCCTGTTAGAGGCGAGAACTGAAATTTGTTGAAAGGGAAAGAGGGATGATTTTCAACTTTGCCTATAATTCCAGGAGCATGGACCATATTATTAAAAGCTTTGTGAAAGGCCTTAATTTAGGAACTGGGACATAGAAGCTTTATATTAAACCACTGCATGCATACTGTGTTTGGGCTGTTAGGGAAAAGGATCCAGAGATGCCAGAGGATTTCGAAAGGCCATTTTGGGATGAAGCATAGAAATTGGAAAGTGTGCATTTTGCATGAGGTAACTTGAAGAACATAAGGAATTGCTAACATGAGAGGAAATGTGACATGTCACTGTGGGCAGTAGGGTACATGCATGTGCTCACATGTCTCTATCACTACAGTTGTTTACAGGCATCTGTGTCTTATACAGGCTTTAAGAGAACATAATCATGCTTCCTGTTGAACGGACTTCTTGCTTCAAGATCACTAAATAGATCATTGAATCCAGAATAAAGTTCCAGAATAAAGTTTCTGGGGAATTGAAATGAAAAGCCAATTTGCGTCTTTCAAATGTGCTTTCAAATTTCTGCTTCCCAGGAAGGGGCTCCTGCTAAGCTTATCTATTCCTTTTGTATAGAAACAAGTCACTAAGTATAGAGTCATACCGTCATGGCAATATGTAATAGATTTAGCTTCTGATAGAAGTAATCGTATTTGGAAGCACACTTTCTTTTGAGAAGCACTTAGCACATTCCCAGCAGCTCATACCATGTGCACTCACATTTTTCACTTTGTTGATGCAGAGACAAGGAAGATAAAGTTCCTGACCTAGTATATTTTACAAGTGAGTAACTTGTGTTAAAGAATACAAAAGATGGAGACTGGATAGATCTGTCAGTGGTTAGAAGTGCATGCTGCTCTTGCAGAAGACCTGGGGTTGGTTCTCATTACCCAAGTTGAATGGCATACAATGCCTGTATCTCCAATTCCAGCGGCTCCAACATCCTCTTCTGGCATCTGTAAGCACAGACTCATAGCTGCAGTGCTCCACCTATATACTCATAATTCAAAATAAATCTTCAAAAAAAAAAAGGAATGCTAAAAATGTTAGTGCTTTTGGGTATATATATTAGATCTTTCTAACTAAATTACTATTATAAATTTTTAAATACTTACACAAAATTGACACACAATTGTTTTCATTGAATTGTCTTTTATAAAAAGGATTTTGTGTGTATGGTGCTTTGCCTGCGTGTCTATATGTGTGCCACATGTTTGCCTGTGCCTAAAGGAGTCAGGGCAGTGACATCACCTCCAGAGTTAGGGACATTTAGAAGCTGCTATGTGGATGCTGGGCACCAAACCCAATTCCTCTGAGAGAGCAACCACCCAAGCCTCTGCACAATTATTTATAATGCTTATAAACTACAATCTCCTCAAGTAAGTATCAGTAAAAATTTTAGGTGCTAAACATACTTGTGTGTTTGAGCATGTGTGTAGTGATGGAGATTTACCCCAAGCCTTGCATGTGTGAGGAGGCAAAGGCTCTGCTGCTGAGCTTCGTTTCCAGTCCATTGCATGTACCTTGAATTTTCTATAAATAAACACTCTAGGTAGAAAAGTCTGGAGTACTTTTAGTTGTCCTGAGACATTCAGTTCCCCTTTGAAAATTCCTGAGCACGCACACTTTTTTACTTAGACATGTAAAACAGAGTATGGTGGGAACAGATACTTTCGAAAGCAATGCATTCTTTGTACATCGCCTCCTGACTTCTGAAGGCCCTCAGCTCCTGTGCCTTAGTGGACAGCACTCCTTAGCGGGCTCTTTCATGTCTCAGAGCAAATAAACTGAGATGTGCAATAGATGGTATTATATGCTTGAGCAATATTTGAGCTTTAACTGGGAAGAGAAAAAAATGTTTTCCTATTTCTTATCAAATATTATGAGGCTAGGTACAATGGCTTTAATCCCAGGGCCTCGGAGGCAGAGCCTCAAGAGTCTCTGTGAGTTCAAGGCTGCCCTGGTCTACATAATGAGTTAGTTCCAGGCCAGTCAGGGCTACATTAAGACCTTGTGTCAAAAGAACAAAACAAAACAAAAAACCAGAAAAACAAAACAAAAACAAAACCAAACTAGGTATTCAAGTACAAGCTATGTCACAGTGAATTTACAGTCATCCTCCACTCAACATAGCAGGATTAAAGTCCCCTTTCTTTCTGGAATGAGGTGGGCTATGTCAGTTGTTCTAGAGAATATAGGCTGAGAAGTGCTGTATCACTAGAGATGAAGCTGAGTATCTGGAGCTCGTGTGTCTCTTATTAAGGTTCATTTTGTTAAGATGTACCATCCACATTTAAGCCTCGATCTCTTAGTAGTTTAAGATTGAACTTTCAGGTCTGGGATGGCAATACACACCTGTAGAAGGCAGTGACCTTCTAGATATTATATTCAGATCACATGTTACTGGGCAGACTAGCCCACAAAAAAGAAGGAAACCTTAGGGTTTCTCAGGTAACGAATATTAATTATACAATAATTAAATCTGTTAAATTCTGTTGCAATTTAATTTTTTTATTAAATTTCTTTTTTTGTATCCCAACTCTTCCCAGATCCTCCCACCTCCCTAGTCACTCAACTTGATGTTTTTTCCTCTCTCAAGAATAAATCTTGCTATTTCCTATCATGGTTTCTCCTGTACACAGTGACAGGGTCTCATTGTGTAGTCCTGGCTGACCTGGAACTCAATGTGTAAATGATTGACCTTGCATTTTCAGTGATTTTCCTGAAATCACTGTGACTCTGCCTCCCAAGTGCTGGGTCTACAGATGTGCACCACCACCCCCAGCTCTATGCTGCTGGATTTTGCAAGTGGTTTATTATCATATATGCCAAGGTAAAAATTAAAGCTATTATGATGAGACAAATTTTTATCCACAAGCCATCATGGAACAACATATTAATTCAAGTAGGTTGAATAATAATTTTAAAAAGTACCCAACTGGTGATTATATAATAAAGAGTCAGAAAGAGTTACATCTTTAAATTCTCCAACATCAAACAGATTATCCTCTCTGTAGCTACCTTTCTTAGAGCAGGAAGCATTCTAAGGATAGCTTTCTCTGTTGATCAGACCAGTCCCATGTATTTCCCATGCAGTGGGAATTGTTTCAGCAAAGCCTATAAATGAAGAGCACCAGTTGGGCTCTTTTATAGTTTTGGAGAAGGAGAAGGAGAAAGAAGGAGAAGGAGAAGGAGAAGGAGAAGGAGAAGGAGAAGGAGAAGAAGAAGAAGAGAAAGAAGAGGAGGAGGAGGAGGAGGAGGAGGAGAAGAAGAAGAGGAAGAAGAGGAGGAGGAGGAGGAGGAGGAGGAGGAGGAGGAGGAAAGCAGCAGCCGCAGCCTCTCACTGTCTCTGCCATATATAGATGAAATCATTGCTTTAGAAATAGTTGTGTGAAGAATCTTCCAAATCTTGACCAAGGAGAATGGAGATACCATAGTGTATTTATTTATTTAATCATGTAATAAATGATTTATTATGTAATAAATGTTAAACTAGCAGTTTCTAAGTCTGATTCTATGGATCTCAGTTTAGCTACTGAATTATAACTTCCTTATATTTCAGGTAAGTTGTGATAATCTGAAGATACTTTGCCTTATTTTCCTGTAAGACATTTAGTATAAAGACATGACAAACTCCTAATTCTCTTATGAAAAGATAACTATGAGGGCTGGCAAGATGGCTCAGTGGGTAAAAAGGTACTCACCACCAAGTTTGGTGATCCCCAGGACTCATAGAAAATGAAAAGATGCAGCTCCTGCAAGGCCTTCCTCCACCTCAGCATGCATACTATGGTGTACACACACACACACACACACACACACACACACAGAAAGACACCACTAATAAAGGTCATAAAACATTTAAGGAGATAACCACTTTTTTAGTGCATTTGTTTTACTGCTTTCCCTGGTTTCTTTTTTTTTTCATTCCAAAGTTCTAGAAATTTTTTGTATGTTTTGTTTTGATTTTCTTATGATTACAGTTTTATTGCAGTAAAAAAGATATAAATCCAAGTTAGCTAAGTGTAGATGCATAGAAGGGTATTGTTTCTCAGCCTGCAGGCCACCATGTGGGAAGTCTCTAGTATCTTCTTCACCTCATGGAGTTAGGATCCAATCACTGACTTGTCACAATGCCGTTCAATGACATACACAGACAAATATATGCCTAACAAAGATCACCCAGACGTTTGTTTAAAGGGCTTATTGAGGTTTTATTACCTAACAAGAGTGATTCAGTCTCTAGCCACTGGTTGAGTTGTCTTGTCTCCCATCAGATCTGTTGTCATCTTGCTAATGTCACATGTCTCAAAATCCCAACTCCTTAGTTCCATGAGGAGAAGCCAAGCCCCAACTGTGAGCCATTTTATTGGTAGAGATCATCCATCACCTAGTTTAGTATAAGCCACAAGGATCGTGGGCAATAGCATAGTGCCTGACACTTAGGAGATTTGCAGGATCATCCTCTAGGAACTGAGGACAAAGGCCAGAGCACTTCCATAGTTACGCAGATCTGAATTAATAATGGCCAGCCAGTTTCCTGGATTCGGTTCTCCATCCTTCTGTCTTTGTCTTTCTGGTGCCCTGGTAGCCTCTTAGGCTTACCAAACCTCCTCCGCACCCATCGCTCCTCCCACCACACCAAGTCAACCCGCCTTGGCAGGCATTCTTCTTCCTTTAGTTACCTTACTTAAATTCATTATAATCCAGCCTAGAAAATGTCTTTATTGGATTTTCTTTTCTTTTCTCTTTGATTCATTGTCCTTGCCAAGCCAAAAACACAGACCTGCTTAAATCCACGCTTCCAATTGTTTATCCCAAGCCTGTAACTGTGAAGCTGGATGTGGTTAGTAAAAGACACAGAACCTTACTGATTAGCTTTCTTTGGGATCCAAGACCACACACCTCTTATAGGGCTTCATGATGCATATGAATGAATATATATCTATCTAATCTAGGAGGTGAGAGGGAAAATAAACGATTACTTTAGTATGTTCCTGCTCATATAATATTTTGAATACTTTGCATTCTTTTTTATCAGCTAATAACTTTCCACTCATATCATGCATTCAATATTTTCTATTCTGTCTAGCTAATTACCCCTCTGTCTACTTTATAAGTATTCTAAAAGGGATTTTCATAGAAGCCCATTGTCATATCTACCAGCATCTACCCAATAACAACTCTTTCACCATCACTAGAAATAAATTTAAATCATTTAATTGTAAATATACCTTCTTGGGAAGAGACTCTTACTGGAAAACCTTTCATCACATTCGCCAATGAACTCTGGGATAAGGCACCTGGTCACTGTGCAACACTGCCTCCGTCATCATCTCAGTGAATGGGATGCTTTTACTCAGGGGAGAAGGTCAGTAGTCCGAGGTGTGTGTGTGCTTAGGTAATAATTAAGCGTGGCAGTGGTGGACTCTATTTGGCCTTAGTTTGGGCCTTAAGGACAAACCCGAGCCTGGCTCGATTTTTGAAACCTGTCATTCGCTTCCACTTGAGAGTGACTCGGCACGACTTACCGACCTGAATGAGACTGCTTCTGCCTAGCTACTGCTGATGTCAAAAGTTTTCATAGGCCAGGTGAAGTCACCCCAAATCCCTCGTCATCTCACACCACCCCATATATCATCTCACCCCATAACCCTATCCCAAATTTGCCCTGTCGATATAAGCAAATTGCTACCACATTAAAGTGAGTTCCTGCTTCGACAAGACTCTAGGCTCCGTGTGGTTCTCTTCCCGGGTCGCCTACACTCACCATCCAGCTCAGGCCCGGAGAGACCCTGTGGGTCTGGGGTGGGCTACTCTTGGTCATACTGACTAAATTGGGATGGAATAGCTTAAGATAGGGCCCAAGAATCCACTATGGTAAGTTCCCCAAAGTGAGTTTTGTATACAATAAATTATCTCTGCTTATTGAAATAGAGTTGGGAAACAGGTAAATTTATTCAAAAGACTTGGCTCCTTCATGGCTAGGATTGAGGGAGTGTAATGCATGCTAACACTTGGGTGCCATGTGAGTTCTGACCAAGTCAATGGATTAATAATCATTTAATACAATCATAATATGAAGGCTTTATTAGAAGGTTGGGGAGTAGGACTGGGGCCTGTGGGGGCTAGTCACTGGGGGGCAAAGCAGACTCTTGGGTATATCTTGCCTTGAGCACTTCCTATGCTCTAATCTCTGCTCCCTGTTGACTAAGAAGTGAGAAAAGCATTGCAGCTATGCTCCCACCATATGGCATTCTGCCCAAAGGCAAGGAGTTATGTGACTATGCTATTTATTGAGTTCTCATGATTTTCATGACAGCAATGGGGAAAGTTCCACAGGGACCTTTGTTCCTGGTACTGGAAATTGCTCCTGGGAATAACTTTGGGGTATATCATTTTCAGTCTTTTTTTGGTAATCCTTATAATAGGCAAATGGAAGGTTGATTAAAATTATGAAATTGGGATGGAAATATAGCTCAGTGGTTATGATCACTTGCTGCTCCTGCGGAGGACTTGAGTTTGGTTCCAAGCACCCATATGACGGCACTGATATACATGCAGGCAAGCGCTCATACATATAAAATAAAATAAATCTTTAAAATTATAAAATTGATGGACTTTTTACCACATGGTATGAGATTACATGATATAAAATGATCATTTCTACATTGGCTCTAATTGTCATTCAGAAATTATTGGATCTGTTTTATCGGGGCAGTAAAGTAGAACGTCAGTAGTACTTCAGTGTGAGTACTTCAGTGATAAGAGTATCTTATAAACAATTCAAATGTAAGTTAACGTAATTTACACTCATAAAATGCACGAAGATATATTGACCAATGGCAGGCCATATATATGACAGTGCTCTTATAAGATTATAATTGACCTGAGAGAATACAGCACAATGCATTCTTCACAGGTGACAACAGGTATAAAAATAAAACCTACTGCACTAGCAGTGTACACAAGTACTCTGCAATCAATTATGTGCTCCCAGAACATCCTTGGTAAGTTACTGTGTGCCCTGCTGTACTTTTTTTTTTTCTAGAGTGTTCTCCTACTTCTAACATTTTTTTTCCTGGGGAGATGATGTATTACACACTCAACAGATCCGTACAGCTATGCTTCCTTTGTTTTGTGAATGCATGCATAGGTTTTTCCCATTCCTGACTTAAGTTTATATTGTCCTCTCATCATCATTCCAGAAGCAAGAGGCTATGCCATGAACATTCCAGACCAGCCTGGTGTGCAGTTTGTTGCAGCAGCTAGGGTTGTATGAGTAACACACTCTAGGCTGTCCACACTGAGAGCGTTCACCAAATGATGCATTTCTCAGAACATTGTCTGATCAGAAGCAAAGGGTCACTTGTCTAACTTACATCAGTTTGAATTTGCTGACTTTATTCCTTCTTGCTTTTCTTTGCCACAAGCACTTTTAAAATTTTATATGTTTCCCACCCTTTCTATTTTACCTAGCTTTTAATGAAATTTCTACACAGTGTTTGTAGAAACAGTTATCTGGCAGATAACTATGAAGGGTTAAGTCATAAACATTTATTACCACAAGGGGGTGTGATTTATAAGGCAATGACAGGAAAGAGACAGAAGTTTTCTTTTTGTTTTTTTGGATGGGGTCTCATTATGTATCCCAAGTTGCTTCTGAGAATTCCCTATGTAGGACAAGCTGGAACTCATGGAGATCTGCTTGCCTTTAAGAGTAGGGATTAAAGGTGTAAGGTGTAAATATCACACATGCTGACATTTTATAAATATATCTATTTAAAGCTTTATTAAATGCCGATTTTGCTTGAATGTATTTAATAAAATATTTTTTTTAAGAAAAGAATACTTAAGACAGAAACAATCTCATATAATGAACAGGAGATTTTTCGAAGGACCTTTTCTTTCCAGGTGGTCCTTAGGAGTTGTGGCAAGGTTTGGGAGAAGGCACTGCAAACTGCCTTAAAGGTTCTTCAGGAATTTCTCACTTCCATGACATCGGTACGCGTATCCATCCAGTCTTTCTATTTCATCTCAAGTCATGAGCTATTGCTTAGAAGAAAAAACATCTTGATTAACTATTTAAATATAGACAAAGGAGTTCATTTTTAGATGTAGCCTACTAGAGGAAATGACTTTTTAGTTTCTAAACTTCTTAATCAGAGAAAAAGAAAACAAAGAAGTGTCCAACTAGACAACACAGCCTTGCAAGAGCCCTTGATAGAAGGGAAGAGGAGGCTGAGTATCTGAAACCGGAGCTTAGGTCTGATGAATGATAGCCTATAGCTGTGCACTCATCCGAGCAGACCTGTGAGAGAGAACAGAGGAAATACTGTGCAAGATGGACATTCAGAAACTTAAAAACTTTATTTAGATGTCAAAAGAGGCTTTCCAGAGTTTTAAGCAGAGCGGCGTTCTGATCCTGTTATGTTGTGGGGATGACAATGGAATGTTTCCAAACAACGTGAGGTTTTTTTCCTAAACATGTTAAGCTATGTCATGCATATAAACATGTGCTACATTAAGTAAAAGGAGGGGCAAGGGATTGACTGTGACCTCAAGGTAGCCAGCAAAATGAGGTGTGAGGAGAGCAGTGCTTTGAGTGACATTCCACCAGAGACAGAGCCTTTCCTGAGGCTCCTGCTGTACTGTGCTTTTCCAGTTCCATCTGAAGAGTACCCAGTAGGGTCTGTGCTGCAGGTGACAGCGGGTCCATCACACAGCTCACAGTTACATTAATGGAGTCATTAACTTGCTTCACTAACGTCACTTGATCCTTCCAAACTCTTAATTTCTGAAAGTTATTGCCCAGGAAGTTAGAAGTTGTCAGTAATTTTATTATTCATTTCAGAAAGTTTCCAAAAGTCAAGTTACATAAATATTTTATTCCACCATATTTTCTTCAACAGTTAAGTCCCAGGCTGGGCTTGAAATCATGATCCTATTGCTACTACCACCAAATTCTCAAGTTATAGACTTATGCCACCATGCCTGGGCCAGATTATGCCAATTAAGACAACATCAAATAGCTGTTTACTCTTTAAAAATTGGTTTTGAATTCTTCTCTACTAGCCCCAACTTACTTATTAGCTTCAACCAGACTCCCAATTCATAAATACTTTGCATTTCTTCTCCTCTTCTGAGACAGCAATTCTAGTCAAGGTGGTGGCTCCTTCTACCTTGGCAAGGGCGAATGGGTTTACTTAATCAAGAAGTTGTTTTTATGGGAGTAAAATATCTATGCAGTCAATTCTCACTGAATTCTGTTATGTATTTTTTATAGTTTTAAGCCACAGCCTAGCTTAATAACCCAATAATCTCTTTGTGTATACTTTGTAATTTCTTTCTTTCAGTATAACAAATGGCATTAAAGTCAGAGAGGGCTTTAGGCGTGGCCTCTATGGATCAATCAAAAATTATTGTTTTTCCAATTAGCGTGATGTATTGTGACTACAGAAAGAAGCAAGTGAACTGTGAATCCCAGCCAATCAGCCTACGTCAACCAAAAAGACTTTTGCAAAAAGCTATATAGATTTTATGTAAATTTGGTATTTATGAGCACCAAACTTTTAGCACTGACATCTGCCTGAGAAGAAACTTCATTTACAGCAGTGGCAGAGATGAAGTTCACTGTGAACTAGTTTTGAAGACCATATGCTTTAACAAGCTGAAGGAGAAGGGAAAAGAGACTCTTTAAAAACAGCTTTTTCTTGGTCTCACTGTGGATGATGCTGCGTGACAACATTGTGACATCATAACTTACGAGCTCTTGCCTGCTATTGCACCAACGGAGCCTCAGGCAGTGTAACAGCACCTTGGAAGTCTATAGTGCTTCCCTTCCCTGGAACGTAAGGCATTTCACAGGCATTTTCTTTCTAAACCTCACAACATCTCCCTAAGGTATTGCCAAACTGGAGACAAATTTCACAGTTTAATCATGTGGAACACATTGGTAAATATAGATGTGCCTTTTAGAAAGTTGCTTCGAAGTGTATTTTGCAGCTCACAAGACGTTTCTCAGGGTGTAAACCAGTGGTGTAATGTAAAGCTTTCAGCCCTCCCCCATGTGAGCAGGGAGGGTAGACAGACGTGTTTGGTATAACACTCAAGGTGGCGCAGGAGGAAAGGCGGGTGTGTGTGTGGGGGTGCAGGCTATTTCGTTCCCTGTTCTCCTCCCTTCTCTTCCTGTCTCCCAAGCTGCACAGGGGTGCTGCCTGTGTCTCCTCATTCTTTCCTTCTCATCATCTGAAAACAAGGCCAAGATATGCATTTAGTTTTTAATGAAGAGTCTGGTTATATCTCCAGGGTTAAACAAAAAAACTGATTTAATTCACTGGGCTTGTTGGCTAATTCTGGCAATCAAAGAGGTATTTATAACATAGGGCAAAGTGGAAGATATGTCTTTTTTTTTTCTTTAATGACCTGGGAGGGTGGTGATAATGAGGACAGGATAGAAAAAAGAAAACTTGGGACAGGAACCCCCAAAGCAGCAGTTCCAAAATTGACCTTGCTGGAGGCCAGGAATGCTGGGAGAGGACTCTGGTTTCTGATTCCTTGTTTTAGCTTTGCCTAAAGGAGCATCTCTGATTAGAACATGACTGAGACAGCAACCCACACTGGTGATGAACAGCTTTGGAACCGCACATCTGGACTTTGATGGTGTAACTCTGCCACAACTCTTTCCAAATTTCAGACCTTATCAATTATTTCAGGATCTCCACTCTTGATGGGGAATTTGGCAGGATCTATAGAGGCCATGGAAGATGGGCTCCTGCTGAACTGAATACCACTAGTCCTAGTGTAAACATGATATCCTGATATGCTCTAAAGTTTGAAACATTATGTAGTATTATTTCCTCCTTTAAAGATGTAATTGATCTGGGCCTGTCAATCACTTGCCCAAGAAGAGATGGGAGGGATGACTATCCCGCACTGAAGAGATGGGAGGGATGACTATCCTGCACTGAAGAGATGGGAGGGATGACTATCCTGCACTGAAGAGATGGGAGGGATGACTATCCTGCACTGAAGAGATGGGAGGGATGACTATCCCGTACTGAAGAGATGGGAGGGATGACTATCCCGTTATGAGATAATATACTTACCTTCTCAGAAATGCTGCTGTTGGGTCACTTGTTTACGGAGATTGTCTGGGCTCTTTCCACTCTACCTGCCTGAGTCCTAACTCAGAAAGGGAAAACAGGAAAGTTACGATTTTCTATCTCTTTCTTCAGATGCTGGCCTGAGTGTAAACATGTTTTCTTCGGCACTTTGGGCTTTCTTACTCCTCTGAAACTGCCCTCTTTCTGCTGTTTAGCAGTGTGTTACCATGAGGTATCTTGGTGACCCTCCATCACTGAGCATGCTAGTCTAACTCAGAAGACACGACTCTCTTTCTTTGCCATATACCAGCTCCCAGCAGCCCCTGGGGTTTGAAGCTTGTTTGCCCTGTTGTCCTGGAAGTTTACTTATATGAAAGAGTCTAAAATCCCAAAGAGAAAAATCCACCATTTCTCTGGTAACATATGACATTCAATGTGGGGCCCCCCAAACTTTCTGGCAACAGTAACTTTCAGACATGCCCATTTCTTGTCTCAGTTTCTCAGAATTTTCAGTGAAAGGGAATGGGCTCTCAATGTTTCTCCACAGCTGGGATGCTTCCTGCATGAAGTTCTGGCATCTGGATGCTGAGACAAAGGGTAGAGAGTTGAAGCCTAGTGTGAGTGACATAGTTCGACTTCCTCCCAAAACAACAAAACAGATCAGACTCTCTCCATCTCTAACATCATCCTTCTCCTTTCAAGACCCTCATTTCCCTCAAGTTTCCATAAAAGATGACATGTAGCAGATACTTAGATGGGAGTTTTAATTTCTTTGGCAATGGCTGTGGGCTCCCCAAGGAGTCTCCCTGACTCACTGTTTCTCCATATCTAATTTAGAATTTAGAGTTTAGAGTCAGAGTTGCTGAGAAGATCAAGATAATGCATGCTATAAATTCTAACTCATCATTCAGGTAAAATGTAATATTTTTCTCTGCTGAAGAGATCTCTAGTAGGTAAGAATAACTCGAGGCAGAAATATGTCCACTGTCCAGTTTCCTGGAGAATGATTTGATGTATCCTTTGAGTAGCATCCAAATAAGGATACTTTTAAAAAATGATTTTTTTCTCTTTTATTTAGTCTTCTCTCATATATTACAACTGCAGTTTCCCCCCCTCCCTTGAGTATCTCCCCACAACCTCCCCTTTCTACTGATTCATACACTTGCCCTCCATCTCCCCTCAGAAAAGATCAGGTCTTTCAGAGACATCAACCAAATATGGCATAACAAGCTACAATAAGACCACCCACATGTTCTCAATCACAGCTGGATGAGGCAACCCAGCTGGAGGAAAAGGATCCCAAAAGCAGGCAGAAGAGTCAGAGACAGCCCCTGCTTCCACAAGAACATGGAGCTATATAACCATAACATACACAGAGGACCCAAGTCAGACCTGCACAGGCTCCCTGGTCTCTATGAGCCTACTTGAGTCCTGGTCAGCTGACTCTGTGAGCCATGTTCTTGATCCCTCTGGCTCCTCCAATCTCTCCTCTCTCTCCTCCACACTGCTTCCTGAGTTCTGTTTCCATTGCTGAATGGGACTCTGGTCTCTCTGATGACATCATGCAGGCAAGACAAAGTGTGGGTTGGAGGTGTGATGGCTGGGTTGCCTTCCCAATCGCTCCGTTCGAGGTCTTGCCTAAACTGGGATATTTCTGAGAGAGAGAGAGAGAGAGAGAGAGAGAGAGAGAGAGAGAGAGAGAGAAAAGGAGTAATTGGTGATTCTTAATGGATGGGTCTAGAACTTTTCTAGGCAAATCAAATGTGCTCAGCCTACACAAAGGTGCCATGCACTGAGCAATGCCTGTGTTTGTTTGTGATATGGAGACAATGGACTCCCAGAGTATGTGGCAGTGCTGAGCCCTCTTTAGATCTGCCTGGCTTGTGGGGCTTGGCTCCTTGACACTCATTAGCTACTGAAGGCAGTCTGTCTGGGCCAGTGCCTTCTGGTTCTTTTGGCTCATGAATTTTTGTGGACAATGGAAGGCTGAACTTTTAGGCGAGATTGGGCGTGTTGAGGGTGGTATGGCTGTAGACGAGGCTGAGCTTTTATAAAGAAATTTCATTATAAGAACCGGTTTACGGGAAAGGAAACAAACAGCACTCTTGTCTAGCAGAAGTGGGTCCCAAGAATGAGCAGTCACTGATGGGGCTCCTGTTGTAGAGGGAGTGACCAACTTAATCCCCATGATGAGGTGGACCTGAGAATCTGGAGATTAAAAAGTCCTCACACTCTTTGAGTTTGTCTAGGACCCTGGAAATCAAATTTCTTCCTGATAACAACTCTAGGCTCTTCCATGGGAAGAGCAAATTCTCAGCATGGAGGCACCAGGCAGGGTTGGTGTCTACTTTTCCTTCCTGGCTTGGCTGTAGAGACAGCACTGCCCTCCCTAACCCTTGCCTTCTTTTGTTTAGCCTGGATTCTTTCTTTTGTGTGTGTGGTCTCTTCAGTGGGCTCTTCCTATTGTTTGTATTGGTTTGCTTTGAATGGAGATGGTTTACACAGCACATCAAGATGCTTGGGATGAGTAGCAGAAATGGTATTAGCAATTACTTCCTTTTTAAAAATACATGCAAACATTTGAGAGACGGCCACCTACTGGTACCTGTGTACACTAGAGCTCAGGCTCTCTAAGGCTTTACAAGTATTTGTCGAGGATTTTATGTATATTTTCAGAGTTTTTTTTTTTTTTTTCTCTTGTGGAACTTTGAAAAATGGAGAGAATTAAGTTGTTTCTAAAAAGCCAAACCAGCCTGCCATCTCTTTTTCTTTTCTGGGCTACGGTCCAATTTGCACAGCAGTTGCAAAGAAAAAGCAAACGCATCACCAGCTTCAGCGAGAAATATTGTAACAGTATGTAATCTCTGTCAAGATGAAATTGCTTTGTGATTTACATTACAATAAATCCTGACCTTTAAGCGCTGCAGACTAAGCTAATCTGTGAAGTACTTTATTCCAACACTGAATCAGCGAGCGCAGCTCAACCAGAGTGACTGTATTAGTCCCACTGTGGTATGGTTAAAGAGCCTATATATATCGAAGCAGATTACAGAGTGTTGTTCTATGTGTACTATAATAAGTAGAATAATTGAAATATTCAGTCTGTTTCATCATTGTGAAATAATAGAATTATTTTAACCTCTCCTTTGTTTGCCTATTATGGGAATTACAAGTAGCTACATTTAAATATCATTAAGGCCTGATTTAGATTGATTAGAACAAGGAAATTCAGAATAAGGTTAAAATACCACATGACATTTCAGCCTTAATTCACTTCTCTGAGTTAAGAATTGTTATTTCTGTTAGTTTTCCTTTCTCTTTTCTGGGTAAAATGTTCAGATGCCAAGTGAATTTTTCACTACCAGCTTTGAATTTTTGGCTTTTAGTCTGCCCAGATCAAAGATCAGGCTCACCCAACATGAGAGAGAAATGTGTTTTGGAGATATTACAAACAAACAAACAAACAAACAAACAAACAACAAATTGTCACATTCAGAAACTATCAAGCCACTGTTTTCCAGTGTCTTTTGTTTTCCTGTACAGCTCAGGACCACACCCACCGATGTACCACTTGACTGTGTCTCAGGGGCATTATGGGCTCTCCCTGCCTGTCCCTGGATGGTCATCAGTACGCATGTCTTCAACTCATTAATTTTTTGTATGAGGTGTTTACTCTACTTTTAGGCCTGTCTGGTAGATTTCAGGATAAAATGTCTGTTCGAGCCTAAGCGCATGTGCCTGCTTCTCTCTTCACTGCATCCACGCTGGTCCATCCTTCATCTCTGTCCTCTGCATATTTTTATTACGCCCAAAACTGAAGACATTGAATGGGTTCTAGACTTGGATTTCTTTGAGTAAAGTTGGCTCTTGTTCCAGCTTAGGAATCACAGTTTCTGAAGCTTACCATTCAATATTTCTGGGCAGAGCAGCATCAAGGAAGTTCCTGCCTAGAGGTTTTTTTCTTTTTCTTTTTTCTTTTTTTTCTTTTTTTTTCTGAGACAGGGTTTCTCTGTCTGTGTATCCTTGGCTGTCCCGGAAGTCACTCTGTAGACCAGGCTGGCCTTGAACTCGGAAATCTGCCTGCTTCTGCCTCCCAAGTGCTGGGATTAAAGGCGTGTGCCACCAATGCCTGGCATCCTAGAGGCTTCTTAATTCACACTTATTACCAGATCTTTTCATATCCGGACTGCAGCCATGTAGGAGCTGTGGGATGGTGTGGCCTCCTCTTTTCTGCTCAGAGTTGCTCTGTTCTTTTGCGTGCACTTATACACACCTCCACTGATCTGAGTGAACACTCACAGATCCCTAGGAATTTCTGTGTAACACTTTCTCTTTGATACCTTGTCCATAAACCCTAGCCTTTTTGATCTTCTTCAGTCAGCATCTGCCTTTGCTAATTTAGAGAGACCTGTTTGGGTTTCCTGCCCTATGGTCAGGTAGTAAGCCAGGCGAATGGTGGAGGTCATGTTGCTTCTCTTGGGGATTACACTTCTGTGCTGTGGAATATATGAACACAATGATTCTCAGTAATTTGAGATTCTCATGAAACTATAATCATGTGTACCCTAATAACAGGACGTGCCTGAGAAATCCTCCTTACACTATTCCATTGTTCTTCTTGCTCTGCTGACATCTGAACATCTCCACATAAACTAAAATGGCTTCTGCATCTAGTCAGAGTCCTCTTGTAGAGTTGTAATGGTGTATGCACCCCATCTGACCAAACAAACCATCTCCAGGTGGTACATGACTGAATTTGTTTGGTACCTTTGCCAGAATGTTTCTGGCAGTACTTTAAAGTTTAGTAACAAAAATAAAAGAATATGAAAGTGTATGTGCAACTTTGTCTATATATGTCTATTAACATTCTCATACAATCTTTTACTTAAGCAATTACTTTCATAGTGTTTGTCACAAAATAAGTGAATGTTGGTGTGATTCCTTTGTGTGATTACTGTGTTACTGTGACTCCTAAGCTGGGACAAGAGCTAACTTTGCTCAGTGAAATCCAAGTCTAGAACCCACACCCAATATTCAAGGGTAAGCTTCAGAAACTGTGATTCCTAAACTGGAACAAGAGCCAACTTTATTCAGTAAAATCCAAGTCTAGAACCCAAACCCAAAGTAGGTGATAAGAAACTTGTTAAAACAAACAGCAGACATTAAGCTGTTCAAATTGTCAGTGCTCGTTGTCAAAAAGCCATGTAGCAACTGCCAAACACATTTAGCCATAATCACTTCATCTCCTTAAAAATAGCAATTGTCAGAGAGGTTTACAACAATGTGCTTTACAGGGTGCTAGACCTCACCTTTTCCATAATTTCTTTTTCTCTTAAAAAACATTTAGTGTGCATGAATACATGTGTGTGCTCGTGTGCATATGTATGCATGTGGGCAGTTATGTGCATGTGGAAGTCAGGGCACAACTAACAGAAGGGATTCTCACTTTCCAGCATGTGAGGTCCAGGGATAGAACTCCTGTCATGGGCTTGGTGGCAAGTTCCTTTACCAGGCGAGCCATCTCCCTGTTTCTTCTGGCAATTCTTGCTCAGCTCTACTTAAAAGTTACACTGAGTGAGGGGAATAGATTTTAGTTTAATAAGACAAACTTTTTTGTTATGTTGTGTTATTTATTTTAGATTTTTATAATTAATTTATGGGGTACCTTGAGGGCAGTTCAATTTGCATTGTAAGGGGCCACCTGAGGAACTCACTGGGGACAGACCACTCTGTTCTGCCTTGAGCACAATTGCCTGGAACCAGAATTGTGCATGAGATGTTTCACATTATATATAGCGATATCCTCAGGGCACCATATCAATGTAGTCTGGAGGGTCTTCTAATGCATTTTGAGGGGGAAAACAGCAATTTTGATATTCCCAAGATGAGACAAATATTCCTGATGTACAAGGGCACTTGAGAATTTAGCTGAAACACTTGTGTTTTGAAAGGCCAGCTTCATGTGCCAATTTTAAAGTTACAATATAGTGATTTTTCTAGATTCACTGTTTTGTGACAAACACTATGAAAGTAATTGCTTAAGTAAAAGATTATGTGAGAATATCTATAGACAGATGTAGACAAGGTTTCGTGTGAGTGTACACACATACACACACACACACACACACACACACACACTCTTTTATTTTTCTTACTAATTTTTTCAGTGCTCCCACTCCATGGAGTGCTATGACTTTTTGCCTTACTCTGCACAGTGCTCTGTGACAGTCTGCAAGCTGGCTGTGAGCATGCTTCACTCATCTTTTGTGCTCTTAATTAAATCTGCAAAGTGTTTCAAAGGAGCACTTGCTTTACACTGGGAAGCCTTGTGCTTGCCTCAGATTTGATAGGCAACATTCACCCTTTTACATACACAAGTACTGATTCTACACAGTCTTGGGGCTGAAGAAGCTTTGTCTGTTTATATAAAATGGGACCTCAGTCATTTAATTCATTACCTCTTGTGTTTTAGATCTTGTCTGTGGGTTTTCCAGTTTACTTACATCATAACTAACTTTCTTTCTTTCTCTCTTTCTTTCTCTCTTTCTNCGTCCAGCAGGAATAAGACTCACGACAACCAGATTTCTCCTCAGGACAGTTTACTCAGGAACTTGACGTGGCTAATGGTGCATCACGAATGGCAAAATGCCGGCCCAGAGCCTCCCCGGAAGCAGCTACTTAGGCCCTGTCCTGGCCAATCAACGAGCTGCCCTGTGGCTCTCGCGAGACTACCCCAGGTGCTCTCGGGCAACAGCTGACACAACCTAGAAAAGCTGAATCGGTCGAGCCGAGCGGTTGAATGGCTCCCTACACTCCTCTTCTTCTTCTTCTTCTTCTTCTTCTTCTTCTTCTTCTTCTTCTTCTTCTTCTTCTTCTTCTTCTTCTTCTTCTTCTTTTTCTTCTTCTATGTTGGAACTTGGCATTGGGGATGGGGGTTCAAAACATGCACCTGTGATCACTGTATCCCCATAATCTCCCTATCAGTTCAATTTCTCATCTGTTTTTCTTCTTTTATTTTCTTCTTCTTTTTTGGGGGTGGGGTGGGGGTTTTTATATACTTAACTTATTTTTTTTTGAATTGGATATTTTATTTGTTCACATTTCAAATGTTATCCCCCTTCCTGGTTTCCCCTCTGCAAACTCCCTATCCAATCTTCCCCCTTTACCCTGCTTTTATGAGGGTGCTCCCCCAACCACCCACCCACTCCCACCTCACCACCCTAGCATTCCTCTATACTGAGGCATCAAGCCTTCACAGGGCCAATGGCTTCCCCTCCCATTGATACCAGAAAAGGTCCCTTCAGCTCCTTCAGTCCATCCCCTAACTCCTCCATTGGGGTCCCTGTGCTCAGTCTGATGGTTGGCTGTGAGCATCTGCATCTGTATTGGTCAGGATCTGGCAGATCCTCTCAGGAGACAGCTGTATCAGGCTCCTGTCAGCAAGCACTTCTTGGCATCAGCAATAGTGTATGGGTTTGGTGTCTGCATGTGGGAAGATTCCCCAGGTGAGGTAGTCTCTGGGTGGCCTTTCCTTCATCTCTGTTCCACTCTTTGTTCTTGTATTTCCTTTAGACAGGAGCAATTCTGGGTTAAAATTTGGGAGATGGGCGAGTGGTCCCACTCCTCAACTGGGGGCCATGACTAACCTCTGGATATAACCCCACAAACATAATTCCACCTTTAACAACAAAAATAACAGGAAGCAACAATTACTATTCCTTAATATCTCTTAACATCAATGGACTAAATTCCCTAATAAAAAGATATAGACTAATGAACTGGATGTGTAAACAGGACCCAGCATTTTTTTGCATACAGGAAACCCACCTCAATGACAAAGACAGACACTACTTCAAAGTAAAAGGCTGGAAAACAATTTTCCAAGCAAATGGTCCCAAGAAATAAGTCAGAATAGCCATTCCAATATCAAATAAAATTGACTTTCAACCAAAAGTTATCAAAAACGATAAGAAAGGACATTTAATATTCATCAAAGGAAAAATCTACCAAGATGAACTCTCAATTCTGAATATCTATACTCCAAATGCAAGGGCACCTACATTCATAAAAGAATCTTTACTAAAGCTCAAAGCACACATTACAGAGGAATTGATACAGAAAATGTGGTACATTTACATAGTGGAGTACTACTCAGCTATTAAAAACAATGACTTCACAAAATTTACAGGCATATGGATGGATCAAGAAAATATCATCTGAGTGAGGTAACTCAGTCACAAAAGAACACACATGGTGTGCACTTAAATACCCCAACCTAGCTGCCTGGAAGGGAATCTTCAATTAGCAGCCTTCAGATGAAGATACAGAACTCTCAGTTTCTCCTGCACCATGACTGCCTGGATGCTGCCATGCTTCCACCTTGATGATAATGGACTTAACCTCTGAACCTGTAAGCCAGCCCCATTTAAATGTTGAGATATATAAAAAAAGCAAAAAAAAAAAAAAAAAAAAAAGAACACACATGATATATACTCACTGATAAGAGGATATTAGGCAAAGAGCATGGACTACCCATAATGCAACTCATGGATCACATGAAGCTCAAGTGGGGTTATCTTCCTTTGTGTTTGTTGAAAGAAAATTTCTTTTTTTTGCTTTTTCTAAGGTGTAGTTTTCATCCTTGTGTTGGAGTTTTTTGTCTATTATCCTTTGTAGGGCTGGATTTGTGGAGAGATATTGTGTGAATTTGGTTTTGTCATGGAATACATTGGTTTCTCCATCTATGGTAATTGAGAGTTTTGCTGAGTATAGTAGCCTGGGCTGGCATTTTTGTTGTCTTAGGGTCTGTGTGAGATCTGCCCAAGATCGTCTATCTTTCATAGTCTCTGGTGAGAAGTCTGGTGTAATTCGAATACGTCTGCTTTTATATGTTATTTAACCCTTTTCCCTTACTGCTTTTAATATTCTTTCTTTGTTTAGTGAATTTTATGTTTTGATTATTATGTGATAGGAGGAATTTCTTTTCTAATTCAGTCTATTTGAAGTTCTGTAGGTTTCTTGTATGTACATGGGCATCTTTTTCTTTACGTTAGGGAAGTTTTCTTCTATAATTTTGTTGAAGATATTTACTGGCCCTTTAAGTTGGGACTCTCTGCTCTCTTCTATATCTATTATCCTTAGGTTTGGTCTTCTCATCGTGTCCTGGATTTCCTGGATGTTTTGTGTTAGGATCTTTTTGCATCTTGCATTTTCTTCTTCGACTGTTGTGACAATGTTTTCTATGGTATCTTCTGCCCTGAGTTTCTCTCTTCTATGGTGTCTTCTGCACCTGATATTCTCTCTTCTGTCTCTTGTATTCTGTTGGTGATGCTTGTGTCTATGACTCCTTATTTCTTTCCTAGGTTTTCTATCTTCAGGGTAGTCTCCCTTTGTGATTTCTTTATTGTGTTTACTTCCATTTTTAGATCCTGGTTGGTTTTGTTCAATTCCTTCACCTGTTTTGTTGTGTTTTTCTGTGATTCTTTAAGGGATTTTTGTGTTTCCTTTTTAAGGGCTTCTATCTTTTTACTTGTGTTTTCCTGCATTTCTTGCTTTTCTAGTGTGTAGGGTATCTAGGGCTTGTTGTGATAGGAGAACTGGGTTCTGATCATGTCAAGAAGCCTTGGTTTCTGTTGCTTATGTTATTGTGCTTGCCTCTTGCCATCTGGTTAGCTGGTTTTGCTGTCTCTGACTGTGGCTTATCCCCCTGTATGCCTGTGCATCAGCACTCCTAGGAGACCAGTTCTCTCCAGGCAGAATTCGGGTATGGAGAACTGTGGCACAGGGTCAGCTCTGGGTGCAGACAGAAACTGGAAGTTTTCTGTCCCTGGCTGTTCCTTGGTTCCTGTGTCCTAATGGCTCTGAGCAGATCCCTCTTGGGTCAGGAATTTGAGCTGGCAAGTATATATGTGCACCACACTTGTACATTGCCTGTTGTTAGCAGAAGGGGGTTTCTGATTCTCTTGAACTCAAATTAAAGCTGGTTGTGATTTGCCTTATAGTTGCTGGGAACTAAACCTAGGTACTTTGCAAGAGCTGCAAGTGCTTGTCAGTGCTGAGCTATTTCTCCACCTCTTGTTTCAGCTGTATTTTATCTAATGAGTCATTTTCTTATTTATTATTCCTTTCCTAAACTTATCTCATCTGATCTAACATTAAATTTATCTGTTGATTTTGTTAAAGATTTATTTATTTTATAAGTCTACAGTTGCTCTCTTCATACACACCAGAGAAGGGCATTGGATCCCATTACAGATGGTTGTGAGATGCCATGTGGTTGCTGGGAATTAAACTCAGGACCTCTGGAAAAGCAGTCAGTGCTCTTAACCACTGAACCATCTGTCTAGCCCTCTACTGATTTCTTAAACTCAGTTACTTGTTAATTCTAGAATTTTTATTTGATGTATTTGGAAATATAGATGCCAGTCTAGATGAAAGGCTTCCTCTTGCCATATCTTTTCTTGATAATGTTATTATAGATATTTAAAACTGTCTTGACAACTCTAATATGAATGCATTTTTATTTTATTTGCATTTCTCTGTTTGGGTCAGTTCATTTTAAGGCTTGTTTGATACATTTTAAACTGAATGTTGGACATTGTAAATTAAAAAAATAATTGAGGTACTTGGGAATTTTGCATTTTCCCAGAGAGATTGCCCTGGTCCCTGCAAGAGGCATTTAGAAAGAGATGCAATGTCTTGGTCCATTTGCTAGTGGTTTAATTGTACACGCTTCTTCCTCTCATGTGGTCCTCAGCTGAAAATACTGGGGTATTGTTCTTCTCACCCAATTTTGGCTTTCCCAAACCACAACGTTTGGCAGAGTCGCATCTGTTTTAGAGAGCTTTGGTGCTCCACCGTGCAAATTAGCAGATGTTCTGAGCATACTGTTTGGTGAAGGTATAGCTTGCCTCCTAGCATTTCCCCTTGGGCTGTGATTCTGGTCTAGTAAGCCCTGGCTGCCTTGATTGCTTGCCGTGATGTGAACCAGTTGTTGTCTGCCAGCTTCCAGCTGTTTCGGGTGGAAGGCTTCTGAAGGAAGTTATGGCCACAGCAGTGAACACCAACAGTTACTTTCTATGAGATTTCCTTCTCTCCTTGTCTTGATGGTCAGTATGCTGTTTTCAAAGCAGCATACCTTGGCCTGATTTCTCATTCATGACATAGTTTGGAAACTCACAACTTTCAGAGTTTAAAGAGTTTTCTTCCCTTTCCCTCCACCTTTCCAGAACTCTTCATATTTTAATATTTGATCTTCTGCATGAATTCCTTAATTTTTAACATTGTGTTACCACACCTCTTCCTCCGAGCCAGCTGGTTCAATGTTTTGTCCTGTGGCCACAGTATGGCTGCTGATTTTTCTGACAGCCAAGTGAAGAAAGGCTTTGGGGAAGGCTGCTCAGACTGAAGCTCCTCTACAGTCTTCCTGTCTTCTCCTGGATGCTGTGTCCCAGCTTTTGCTGTTCCTTCTTCCCTCACTACAGAGCTTCATGAGTTCATGCTCTCCATAAAGTACCAAGACTGATGGAGGAAGACTACTGAAGTTCATGCTCTCCATAAAGTACCAAGACTGATGGAGGAAGACTACTGAAGTTCATGCTCTCCATAAAGTACCAAGACTGATGGAGGAAGACTACTGAGTTCATGCTCTCCATAAAGTACCAAGACTGATGGAGGAAGACTACTGAGGTTCTGTTTCAGTCCACACCACCATACGGCAGTGCCAGGTTTGCCGAGTTTCCAAATCCGAGGCACGACTGGCTGTAGACTCATGTTTTGTGTTTCTCAGAGATTTCCAGGCAGCCCATAACCTTGTTCTTCATGCTCCGACATCATGTCTTCTGCTCCTGTCCCTAAGCGCTCCTCCTTCCCAGTGTTGAAGTCTTTATGAATTTGTTGTTTTTTTTCTTCTTTCTTTTGTTCTTTCTAAAAAAACAAAACAAAACAAACAAACAAACAAAAAAACAACACCAAACTGCCTAGAATTTTCAGGGAGGAAACATAAAGCAGGTGTGTTTAGTTCACCATTTCTCACTGGGATTTTCAGGTGCATTATGTACATCAAGAGAAACTTCCACAGCAGGTATTAATATAGATGAGGGAAATGTGGAAGTAACAGGAAATGACAGAGTTAGAATTAAAATTCACTCTATCTGGCACAAAGGCCTTCATTTTGGAAATCACCTCCCCCAACCCCTTTAACTTTAAATATTAAAGTTTTGTCCCCAGGAATTAGCAACCCACTATTCTCCAAAGCCAAGTAATTGATGAAATTTAACAACAACAAAAAAATCACAACTCACATTCACTCATTCTCTCTACTTGGCAGCCAACCCTTGTGTGCTTGTTCTACAAAAGTAAACTATAATTTTAAAAAGCCTATTTTAATTTTACACCTTTTTTTCATTGTAGCATTTTGGTTTGTATTTGAATTTATTAAGCTTACCCTGAAGAATTGAAACTTTTCTCTAGGTCAGGATAATATTCCCTAAAATATTTCAGTTCTTTTGTTTTATAGAAAATGAAGTTTCTTGTCTAACCCCTGAGCTGCTTGTTAGTAGAATCTGAAGATGTATAGAAAGTTTCTTACTGTGTTTCTCTTTGGGCTCTCTCAGAATGACTTTCTACTTCCACTTGGCCCCGTTTCTGGACACCCTTATTAAAACATCTCCACACACAATGACTTGATCTTTATTATGGGAAACAGGTAAGATCCTGGGAAGCAAGAAATAAGTGTTGCAAAAGACAGCGTCTACAGTTTGCCACAAATGGGATATTTAATGACTGGGGAGTCTTTGTAAATAATCTTTGTACCAAAACTATAGCATCTCGTGTATTAAAGAAAGGGAAGCTATTCCACACGGTGTGTGTGTGTGTGTGTGGAGGGGTCACAGCATTCATAGTCATTTCAAACATTCCTTTTTAAAAGGAGCACGCTGATCTTTTGAGTTGTCATCTTTTTTTTTTCTCTCTGGACTTTACTCCTACTTTTAGGTGGTAGAATAGTTGATATTTGTTAAACTGTTACTGATGCTCCAGACTGGCTCCATCTTAGGCCCAAAGTCATATTCTAACAAAGACAAACTAGGTTTATTCCTGCTTATGATGAAACTTCTGTTTCTCAAGGATTTCCCCACTCCTGTAACCTTAAGCACAAATGGTTGTGGACCACTTGGTCCAGGAAACAGCAACTGTGTCTTTGTTTGAGGACCATCTTTCAATCCAAGCTCTGTTTCAAAGGTTGCTGTGACACCATGTGTGAGTACCTGTTCTGACCACTTACTTATGACAGTCTTGCAGTTATGTCTTTGTTTCAGGAGTCACTATGACTAACCTGATTTGCTTACGCTCTGCTTCTGTAACTCTGCCTATTTTTCCTGCCAAATCCTCCATTTGGAAAATCCCTACCCTTGAACTATAAAAACCTTGTCTTCCTCACATCCAATGCTGACCTCTTGAACCCAGCTTTTAGGGAGAGACAGCTCATTTACACGGTTATAAAGCTTGCTTTGGTTAAGTTGGCCATGATGGTTTGTGTCAGTGGTCTTCCACCTCAAATCTTTAGGATTAGCATTACAAGAAGAGTACCTGGAGAATCAGAGACTAATGTGGAAACATCTGATAAACTGAGAATGAATTATACCCTAGCCAAATTGTTTAATTTGTCCGTAGCAACTCATTTCTCTTAAATGTCTACATTCTTGCTTTTTTAAAAAGTAAAATTAATTTTACTTTGTTAACAGTGTACAAAAATTTTGACTTTATTTCCAAGTTTCTATCCCCAGGAACTTCCTTTCACCCATCAAATCAGAAGTATTAATTTACTCTATTTGCTTCTGAATAGTTTGTATATTCATTTTGCTTGATTTTTTTTACGCACTTGCATTCTGTTCTCTCTCTCTCTCTCTCTCTCTCTCTCTCTCTCTCCCTCTTTCTCTCTCTCTCTCTGTGCTGATCTCTGAATGGCTCTTTTCTGTTCTCTTTCTTCCAGCTTGATTGCAGTGCATATAGTAAGGGAAGGACTGCATGCTGACATTGTGTAAAAGTACACCAAATAAATTTTTTTCTTCTGAGAACAGAAGATAAATGTTAATATTTTAATTTTACAGTATGTGTTCTTTAGAGGAAGAATTGTTGAAAAAGCCCAGAAGAGACTCTGGTGGTCAGTTCAGAGCCTAAAGCAGCATGCCATTTTGTTGTGGGTGTCTTAAAACAGGGTGTGATACTTGAGATAGACTCCGTGATGTTCTATTGGCTGTAAACACCAGAGGACAAAAGTTCTTTAAAAGGCAACCGATTCAAAGCAAAATAGTGAAATACCATCTGAGTGAGCAACTAGCAGACAGAAGCACATGACAAGTAAGCGAAGAGGAATCTTTACACCATGGAAGAGTTCACACACAGATCTAGTGTAGACAGCAATGGCTTCCTCTCCAGCCAGGGAAATTTCCAACAGCCAGCTCTAGTTAAGAGTTCAGACATGGCTGTTAAAAACAAGAGGAGGAAATAAAAGCACAGGAAGGAACAGCTTCAAAATGACTTTGTTGTCAAGGCTTCTGATGATTAAAAAGTAGTGATAAAGAGGAATGAAATCTGCCTTCACCCAAAGATGGGTCCAGTAAGGATCAAACCACAAGCTACTGATGAAATTTCCCCAGAAATACAGCTGCAGAAGGAGACCGTCTCTCTGAGGGACTGACGAGCCTGATGTTGATGTTACTTTCCTCCTTATAAATGCACAAATTCAGTTGAAACTCAAGTTCAAACTTGAATCTGCTCTTCCTTACCTCAAAGGTGTCTCCTCAGGTTTCTTTATTTAGTCTATCAGGGAACAGTTTGTGTGACCCTTGGCTGACATGCTTGTGATGATTTCTTATAGCTGAGCTTCTACTGGAGAGGGAGCTGTTAAACACTACAGGAACCAGAAACATGGAGGAGTACAGCAAGCACCTTGTAGCTCAGACAATTAGAATAAGACAAGGAAAGATACAGTATAAGCAGATGGCTATGAGTACCTCCCACATAGCAGGGTCCAATAAATACTCCATGAAAGAAAGGGGGAAGAGTACAATTATGAGTTCTGGAAGAAACTGTTCCCAAGTTGATGGGAACACCCAGAGAAGTAGTAAAAATAGCTAGCCCCTATCCAGCCCTTGTCACCATTCCAATTCATAAAACACCTTTAGAAACCAGACATTTCCCTCAATTTACCCATTAGGCTTAGAGATATTAAATGTCTTTTAAAAATATCTTAATATTTATTGCCTGTCAAATAATTATATTTTACTGGTGATAGTTTGTCCAAGCCAAATAATTAAGTCAATAACCAGTAAGCAATAACTGAATTCAGATCTGTCTACAGATCTCGTTTGTCAGGCAGCAAGCCTCTTTTCCTTGAACAAAGTCCCTCTACCGGGAGTTATGTTTAGGAGAGGCTAAGTTCCCATAGAGATGCTTGAGAGTAACAGTGTTTTGTCTGCCTGGTAAGCAAGATTATTTGCACATTCCACAGCCAGTGGTCTATGAGGAAAGGCCTGGCTGGACCTGAGCTTATTTTCTTCCCTGTCTATCTGCAGTTCCTCTGCCCTCCATTGCAGCTAATAGCACCATGGTCTTCTCTGGAACCTCTCATTCTGTCTCAGTCTCCATTGATAGCTGAATCACTGGGTTTTCAGATTTACTCTGTCTGAACTTTCTCTCTGTTCCTGAAGCCCATGTCAGACTCTCATTTTCCCTTCTAGTACTTTTGCTTGTCTCCGTCTTCCATCTCTGCTGTCTCTGCGGCTCAACCACAGCGGTGCAGCTGGAGTCATTACCCTTGACTGAAAAACTGCTGCCCTAGGGGAAAAGAAATCTCTTTGCTCCCACAAACTCATTCACCACCTGAATGTTGATAAATTGCAAATTTCAATCTGCAGCCGGATTCAGAGTTTCCACACTGTTTCTGGCTCAGTAAACACCAGTAGCTTTGCAATGTCTCTGACCTCCTCACTTTACTGCATCGGTACAGGCTCTCCTTCCTAGACAGTTTTCACTTCTGCCCACTGTCTTCATTCTAACAGATATGAATCTGGCTGTCTCAGACGGTTACAATAGGCTGAAACACCATAGCAGTGTCGCCTTCTAACTAGTTGCTCTGTGTCCACTCTGTTTTTGACTTCTAATATGCTTTCTTTCCAAACACTTTCCATTTAAAAAAGCATTTTAACATCTCTGAACTCAAAATATATATTTTTTTAGAGTTGATTTCCTATTTTTTTCTTTTTAACTACCACTGGGGATTGTAATGAAGGACTTAATGTGTGCTGGGCTAGACACATTACCAATGAGCTATACGTTTTCCAGAAATGATTAAAATTTCCCGCTGTTTCTGTCTCTGTCTCTGTCTCTGTCTCTGTCTCTGTCTCTGTGAACCAAGGTGTATATGTGGAGGTAAGAAAACAACTTCCGTATTGACCCTTGTCTGCTGCCTTGTTTGAAAGAGGATCTTCTGTTGTTCCTCACTGTATGTGACAGGCTAGCTGACCTTCAAACCCCAGGGGTTCTGCTAGCATAGTTTGTCTCTTTGTAGGAACATGGGGATGCTCACTGTGTTACAACAGTTTACCTGGATTTTAGAAACCCAAACTCAACTTCTTATGCTTGCACAACAAGTACTATCCACCGAGTCATCTCTTACAACCTTACAATCCATTTAAAAAAGTACTGTAAAGCCCAACCAATCCCATTTTTGAAGAAACTCCATTTTGTGTGAGACCAGGGGCTAAACTCCAGTTCCAGGAAGAAAATCACACCTGAGCAAACCTCCTATGATACCCCCTTTAGAGGCAGCCAGGCTACTATAGCAGGACCAGGCACATAGAGGTAACCTAAGATGTCCTGCAGAGAATAGATAACCTGGTTATCCTGTTTGTTAAGTGATTCTGCCCTCATGTTCGGTTCCTGCAGAGTACACCAGAATCGCAGTTTTAGAAATATTAGCTTGTTGACCTGTATGGAAATTCCCCAAGTTTGCTGTAACCACAATAAAAACCATAAACCCCTAGACTTGGGGCTCTCACTCTGACCCACTGTGATGGTAAGAGTCTGAGAGACCTTGCTCTCGGGTTCTTAATAAAGACCCTTACGTGTTTTACATTGGAATTGGCTCCTTGGTGGTCTTTAGATACCTGCAACTTGGGCATAACAGTACATGACAGTACATTTGGTAGTGATATATAAAATATGATAACAGAAAAAAAATCATTGTTCTGGATGTGCTTCTGCCATGCATTAAAACATCAATATTTTCCCATTGTTCTAGGAATTAAACAGAGCCATCTTAACATGTCCATAGCATCCTGCATGTTCGTTCTACCCCTTGCATCCTGCTATAGAAACATTTTGTGCTACTTGCCTAGTAAGCTGACGTTCATGCACATTCAGCCAATGACTAACTCCTGGTTATCTACTGTGTGCCATTCACACTTATCCCCCAAATTAGGGTAGCTTCTCTGCTCTTCATTCTCACTGCTCTGTAGAAGCCCCACCCTGAAAACACACATACAGGATTTGGTATTCTGCTTCTCAGCTTTGGGGTCTCGAGTATGCCAGTCTTGCTCTTGGGCAGACTTTCTCTGCCTAGAGGCACTTCCCTTCCTACTGCTCCTGGAGTGTGTTTTGCACAGTACCTCCTCCTCCTCAATCCCGTTACATGAACTCCTGGAGGCAGCACTTCTGTTCCTCAGTACAGCTCTTGTTTTCCACACCATTGCAATGTGAAGTACTTGATTGTCATTGCCTAACTCAACAATGTGCACTTTAGCCCTTACTCTACCCTGTGCTACACTAGCTCTTTTCTAAAATTTATGGAACGAATTGTGATAAGGAATGGAATTATGCACCTGGAGATACTCTGAATTGTCTTCTACTTGAGTGTATTATTAAAATAAAAACCATACAAAGGTGAACCCTTAGCCAACTGGATTACATGGAAGTTTTATCTTGACAAGTTAAAAAGAAATTACACAGCCAGTTTCACATTATGATACATAAATGCTGACATAAAACAGTATTGTATTTTCCTCCTTAAAATAGTTGTAAGAGTACTCTAGCATCATGATGTTCATTATAATCAGTAAATACACGGATACAGACCATATGGTAGATTTCTGCTCTGACAGGCTAGATCTCATTCTTTCTCTGCTTTGTTTAAACCTCTTTGTCCCTTGACTTGAAAATGTGCTGCCTTTGTGCAGTATGGATTAGCTCAGCAGGGAATATTTTCAAAGTACTTGTAGATTCATCTTCTCCTGGTGAGTTTACCTAGCCCTCAGACATAGCTTACACTTCTGCTCTTCTGTAAACATAAGTCCAGTTATCTTCTGAGGAAGCAATTCAGAAAGAAGCACACTTTTGTCACGTTTAAAATGCAATGTATTTTCACTAGAATTCAAAGCAATCTTACTGTTCTTTCTTTGTTCTAGAAATGCATTTTTCTTATTATATATACTCTACTTCATTATGCAGTTGTGTACTTCAAGTAATTGTCATTATATTCATATTAGCATAATCCTCTGAGTTACCAAAGAAAAAATTTGAGAAATAGAAAAACAACAAAAAAAATCCTTACCCTTAACATGCTCTGCAATAAGTAAAGGAAGATTCACAGCTTTGGGTTTTTGAGGTGTTGAGCTTTGGCTCTCCTGTTTTTAGTAACATGTCCCTAAATCCCTGGACTAAAAGGCCATAGAATTCAAAATGTTATTACGACAACCTATAGCAACATGCTACCTCAACACAGGTATAATCAAAAGGAAAATTTCTTGTAACTACATTCATATTCAAAGATCTTGTGATATAAGCCAACCCCTGTGAGGGTATTATTTCTAAACATAACAGGTTGACATTATATAATTACACACTGCTGGATATTGAAATATCAAAGAGGAGTGCTTATAGTGGTGCACATAGCACACTGTTATGAATATTCACATTCATCCACACATTTTTAGAGAATTATTTCTAGTTATGTATAACAGACGTTAGCAAAGATTTGGTGATTTATTTAATATCAACATTAGGTTTTGACATTAATGTATTAGCAAGCAAGCACAGGGAGGCTAGATTCAGAGAATCACCTCTGCACACTGTAAGGACTCCAGGGGGAAGCTCTTGTTATTCCATATGCAGGATCTCGGGTACTCCAAGCTTCTGGGCTAATATCCACTTATCAGTAAGTGCATATCATGTGTGTTCTTTTGTGACTGGATTACCTCACTCAGGATGATATCCTCCTAAGGATAGCATATTTGCCTAAGAATTTTATAAATTCATTGTTTTTAATATCTGTGTAGTACTCTATTGTGTAAATGTATCACATTTTCTGTATCCATTCCTCTGTTGAGGGACATCTGGCTATTATAAATAAGGTTGCTATGAACATAGTGGAGCATGTGTCCTTATTACATGTTGGAGCATCTTCTGAGTATATGCCCAGGATTGGTATTGCTGAGTCCTCAGGTAGCACTATGTCCAGTATTCTGAGAAACTGCCAAATTGATTTCCAGAGTGGTTGTACCAGATTGCAATTCCACCAGCAATGGAAGAGTGTTCCTCTTTCTCCAAATTCTCGCCAGCATCACCTGAATTTTTGGTCTTAGCCATTCTGACTGATGAGAGGTAGAATCTCAGGGTTGTTTTGATTTGCATTTCCCTGATGACTAAGGATGTTGAAGATTTTTTTTTTTAGATGCTTCTCAGCCATTCAGTATTGCTCAGTTGAGAATTCTTTGTTTAGCTCTCTACTCCATTTTTATTAGAATTAATTGTTTCTCTGAAGTCTAGCTTCAGAGTTCTTTGCATATATTGTATATTGGATATTAGCCCTCTATTTGATGTAGGATTCGTAATAATTTTTCCCCAATCTGTTGGTGGCCTTTTTGTCTTGTTGACAGTGTCTTTTGCCTTCCAGAAGCTTTGCAATTTTATGAGGTCCCATTTGTCAATTCTTGACTTGCAGAACAAGCCATTGCTGTTCTGTTCAGGAATTTTCACCCTGTGCCCATATCTTCAAGGCTCTTCCCCATTTTCTCCTCTATAAGTTTCAGTGTTTCTGGTTTTGTGTAGAGTTCATTGATCCACTTAGACTTGAGCTTTGTACAAGGAGATAAGAATGGATCAATTTGCATTCTTCTGCATGATAACTGCCAGTTGAACCTGCACCATTTGTTGAAAATGCTGCCCCCCTCCCCCACTGGATGGTCTTAGCCCTCTTGTCAAAGATCAAGTGACCATAGGTGTCTGGGTTCATTTCTGGGTCTTCAATTCTATTCCATTGATCTACCTGTCTGTTTCTGTACCAGTACCATGCAGTTTTATCACAATTTCTCTGTAGTATAGCTTGAGGTCAGGGATGGTGATTCCACCAGAACTTCTTTTATTGTTGAGAATAGTTTTCATTATCCTAGGTTTTTTGTTATTATAGATGAATTTGCAAATTGCTCTTTTTAACTCTGTGAAGAATTGAGTTGGAATTTTGATGGGGATTGCATTGAATCTGTAGATTGATTTTGGCAAGATGGCCAGTTTTACTTTATTAATCCTGCCAATCCATGAGCATGGGAGAACTTTCCATCTTCTGAGATCTTCAATTTCTTTCTTCAGAGACTTGAAGTTCTTACCATACAGATCTTTCACTTCCTTCGTTAGAGTCACACCAAGATATTTTATATTGTTAGTGACTATTGTGAAGGGTGTTGTTTCCCTAATTTCTTTCTCAGCCTATTTATCCTTTGTGTAGAGAAAGACCACTGATTTGTTTTAGGTAATTTTATATCCAGCTACTTTGCTGAAGTTGTTTATCAGGTTTATGAGTTCTGTGGTGAAATTTTTGTGGTCACTTATATATACTATCATATATCATATGCAAATAGTGATATTTTGACTTCTTCCTTTCCAATTTGTATCCCTTTGATCTCCTTTTGTTGTCTAATTGCTCTGTCTAGGACTTCAAGTACTTCAATAGGGAGGGAGAGAGTGGACAGCCTTGTCTAGTCCCTGATTTTAGTGGGATTGCTTCAAGTTTCTTTCCATTTATTTTGATGTTGGCTACTGGTTTGCTGTAGATTGCTTTTATTATGTTTAGGTAAGGGCCTTGAATTCCTGATATTTCCAAGACTTTTATTATGAACATGTGTTGGATTTTGTCAAATGCTTTCTCAGCATCTAATGATGATCATGTGGTTTTTGTCTTTGAGTTTGTTTATATAGTGTTTATACATTGATGGTTGTCCATATAGTGAACCATCTCTGCATCCCTGGAATAAAGCCTACTTGATGGCGATGGATGTTCATTTGGATGTGTTCTTGGATTAAGTATTTTTGCATCGATATTCATAAGGGAAATTGGTCTGCAGTTCTCTTTCTTTGTTGGGTCTTTGTGTGGTTTAGGTATCAGAGTAATTATGACTTCATAGAATGAATTGGGTATAGTACCTTCTGTTTCTATTTTGTGGAATAGCTTGATGAGTATTGGTATTAGGTTTTCTTTGAAGGTCTTATAGAATTCTGCATTAAACTCATCTGGTCCTGGGCTTTTTTTTTTGTTTGTTTGGGTGACTCTTAATGACTGTTTCTCTTTCTTTAGAGGATATGGGACTATTTAGATTGTTAATCTGACCCTGATTTAACTTTAGTACCTGGTATCTATCTAGAAAATTGTCCATTTCATCCAGGTTTTTCCATTTGTTGAGTATATGCTTTTGTAGTAGGATATGATGATTTTTTTGGATTTCCTCAGTTTTTGTTGTTATGTCTCCCTTTTCATTTCTGATTTTGTTAATTAGGATACTGTCTCTGTGCTCTCTAGTTAGTCAGGCCAAGGGTTTATCTATCTTATTAATTTTCTCAAAGAACCAGCTCCTGCTTTGGTTGATTCTTTGTATAGTTCTGTTTGTTTCCACTTAGTTGATTTTTAGCCCTGAGTTTGATTATTTCCTGCCACCTACTCCTCTTGAGTGAATTTGCTTCTTTTTGTGCTAGAGCTTTTAGGTGTGCTGTCAAGCTGCTAGGGTATGCTCTCTCCAGTTTTCTTTTGGAAACACTCAGAGTTATGAATTTTCCTCTTAGGACTGCTTTCATTGTGTTCCATATGTTTGGGTATATTGTGGCTTTATTTTCATTAAACTTTAAAAAGACTTTAATTTTTTTCTTTATTTCTTCCTTGACCAATAGTAGAGTGTTGTTCAGCTTCCATGTGTATGTGAGCTTTCTATCATTTATGCTGTTATTGAAGATTAGCCTTAGTCTGTGGTGTTCTGATAGGATGCATGGGATTATTTTAATCTTCTTGTATGTATTGAGGTCTGTTTTGTTAGTGATTATATGGTCAGTTTTGGAGAAGGTACCATGACGTGCTTAGAAGAAGGTATATCCTTTTGTTCTATAACAAAATGGATGAAATGTTCTATAGATGTCTATTAAATCCATTTGTTTCATTACTTCTGTTAGTTTCACTGTGTCTTTGTTTAGTTTCTGTTTCCATGATCTGTCCATTGTTGAGAGTGGGGTGTTGAAATCTCCTACTACTATTGTGTGAGGTGCAATGTGTGCTTTGACCTTTTGTAAAGTTTCTCTTATGAATGTGGATGCCCTTGCATTTGGAGCATAGATGTTCAGAATTGAGAGTTTATCTTGGTAGATTTTTCCTTTGATACGTATAAAGTGTTCCTCTTTATCTTTCTTGATAACTTCAGGTTGAAAGTCAATTTCATTTGATATTAGAATGGCTACTCCAGCTTGTTTCTTGGAACCATTTCCATCTTTTTACTCTGAGATAGTGTCTGTCTTTGTCACTGAAGTGGGTTTCCTGTATGCAGCAAAATGCTGAGTCCTTTTTACATATCCATTTTTTTAGTCTATATCTTTTTATTAGGGAATTGAGTCCATTTATATTAAGAGATATTAAGGAAAAGTAATTTTCCCTTCCTGTTATTTTTGTTGTTAGTGTTGGAATTCTGTTCATGTGGCTATCTTTTTTTAGGTTTATTGAAATATTACTTTTTTTTTTTTTTTTTTTTTTTTTTTTTTTTTTTTTTAAATTTTTTTTTTTTTTTTTTTTTTTGCTTTTTCTAGGACTTATTTCCCTCCTTGTGTTGTAGTTTTCCCTTTATTATCCTTTATAGGGCTGAATTTGTGGAAAGATATTGTGCAAAATTTTTTTTGTCATACAATACCTTGGTTTCTCTATTTATGGTAAGTGAGAGTTTTGCTGGGTATAGTAGTCTGGGCTGGCATTTGTGTTGTCTTAGGGTCTGTATAACATCTGCCCAGGATCTTCTACCTTTCACAGTCTCTTCTAAGAAATCTGGTGTAATTTCAATAGATCTGCCTTTATATGTTAAAGGGACCTTTTTCCCATACTGCTTTTAAAATTCTTTCTTTGTTTTGTGCATTTGGTGTTTGGATTATTAAGTGATGGGAGGAATTTCTTTTCTGGTTCAAACTATTTTGTATTCTGGAGGCTTTTTGTATGTTCATTGGCATCTCTTTCTTTAGGTTAGAGAAGTTTTCTTCTATAACTTTGTTGAGGACGTTTACTGGCCCTTTAATTTGAGACTCTCTGCTCTCTTCTATATCTATTATCCTTAGGTTTGGTCTTCTCATTGTGTCCTGGGTTTCCTGGATGTTTTGGGTTAGGAGCTTTTTGCATTTTACATTTTCTTTGACTGTTGTGTCAATGTTTTCTATGGTATCTTCTGCACCTGAGATTCTCTCTTATATCTCTTGTATTCTGTTGGTGATGCTTTGTATCTATGACTCCTGATCTCTTTCCTAGGTTTTCTATCTCCAGGGTTGATTCCCTTTGTGATTTCTTTATTGTTTCTACTTTTCTACTTCTTTTTTTTCTTTTTTTTTTTTTATCCTGGATCATTTTATTCAATTCCTTCACTTGTTTTCTTATGTTTTCATGTAATTCTTTAAGGGATTTTTGTGTTTCCCCTTTAAGTACTTCTACTTGTTTACCAGTGTTTTCCTTTATTTCTTTTTTTCCCAATTTTTATTAGATATTTTCTTCATTTACATTTCAAATGCTATCACGTAAGTTCCCTATACCCCCCATCCCCCACCCTGCTCCCCTACCCATCCACTCCCACATCTTGGCCCTGGTGTTCCCCTGTACTGGGGCATATAAAGTTTGCATGACCAAGGGGCCTTTCTTCCCAATGATGGCCTACTAGGCCATCTTCTGCTAGATATGCAGCTAGAGACACAAGCTCTGGGGATACTGGTTAGTTTATATTGTTCTTGTCCTTCTTAAAGTCCTCTATCACTGTCATGAGGATTGACTTTCGATTCTTTTCTTGTTCTTCTGGTGTGATGGTGTATCCAGGACTTGCTATGGTGGGAGAATTGGATTCTGATGATGCCCAGTAACTTTGGTTTCTGTTGCCTTTGTTTTATACTTGCTTCCTTTCATTTGATTATTTCACGTGCTCCCAGCTCTTGATATATCTGATTGGAGCCTGTCCTTTCTGTAATCCCAGTTGAGTCAGTACTTCTCAGAGTCTAGCTTTTTCTGTGATCCTGTGATTCCAGGATCCTGTGATGCTGAGATCGTGGGTGTGTCAGAGTTTCTGGGAGTCAAGCTGCCTCTGAAACCCTGAGCTCCTGTGATCCTGTGATCCTAAGATCCTGGGCATGCTAGAGCTCCTGGGAATGGAGACTCCTCTGGGGAGCATGACACTGTCTGCTGAGTTTGGGTCCAAGCTCTATCCATCTTTTTTTTTTTTTTTCTAAATACTAAGTAACATTTTATTCAAGTTATGAGGTGTCAGCAATAATGCAGCAGAGTGCAGTCAAAGGACCACTTACATCTGTAGAGACATCCCCCTGGGACAATGGTTCTCAGGGTTTATCCAGCATGTTCTTTGAAGGCGAATTTGATTTAACTTTATAAACTATAGCTACATGTCCACACTTCTTATAGGAGGGCTTCCAAAGGAAAAATTTTCATCCTTAATTATGAAATTCATATCTGTACAGTAAGCAGGGACACATTTTGCCCAACATGGAAGTCACTTTCCTTAATGAATTTCAGAGGACAGCAAAGCTTCTCTAGATTATCTTGTGTCACTTTAAGTGAACACAAAAGATGAACCTTCCCCACACCAAAACAAAACAAAACAAAACAAAAACCAACCAAACAAAAACCAACACACTAACTTTTCTATCCATCTTTTAAAAATGATTTAGATAACTGTAAGTCTAAGGCATGTATTTCATGCATTATATTTATTTTATTTTGAGACTGGGTTTCTTTGTGTTGCCCTGGTTATCCAGAGAATTGCTCTGTAGACCAGGCTGGCCTTGGACACAGAGATCCTCCTGCCTTTGCCTCCCAAGTGCCATAATATTTATTTTAGGAGTATGAGAACAAAAGGCTGGCTGTGTGCACTATGGGTAGGAAACAGGGAAACTACCGCTTTCCTCCTCACAAAAGTCAGTGAGCCAGTTTACAGATAGAAGTACCCAGTGGCAGGACAGGCCTCCCTAGTTAAGGAAGATTTAAGTGTCTGTGTGCTTAATAAAGGGGCTTTCAGATGGTTTGGGGGCTAACTGCTCTTCTTTTAGAGAACTGTATTTGGTTCCAAGCCCTGGAATGAATAGCTGTAATCCTTGTAACTTCAGCTTCAGTGGATCTAGTGTCCTCTTCTAGCCTCTGTGGGGGCAATGCTCTGTTGTGTAACACACACACACACACACACACACACACACACACACACACACACACACCACACCCGAAAACAACAATACAGTGGTTAAGAGCAAGTACTGCTCTTACAAAAGATCCATGTTTGGTTCATAGCACCTAGGCCATGAGACTCACAGCAGCATCCTGTAACTCCAGCTGCAGGGGATCCAACACCCCCTTAAGATCCTCAGGCATCTGTACTCGATCGAGCACGTTCCCACACATAATTATAAACAATTGAAATACGTCTTTAAAAATGTGACCCCAAACTGTTCCTGGTAATCAGGAGAGCATCCACATAAGCCTGGCTTAGACTAGGTTAGTCTTAGCTACTAACTCTAGTGCTCTTTCTAGGAACTTTCTTGATCTTTTTTACTATTGGTACAAGCTAAGATCCTAGATGCTAGGATACCAGATGAAAGTCAAATTATTGTTTCTTTGATCCTCTACGGGGCAGAGTGATGACTAAGGCTCTGCATAAACTAGACTAGAAGCTAAGTTGGCCTGCCTTGTTTGTTTGCCTGTTACTGTAATATTTCTACTTGGAGAGTCTTTATTTAGGGGAACCTTGACTGGCCTTTAAAAACTTGTGTGTTATGTTGCAATTTGTGACAGTGGTCATTATCTCTCAGAAGAAGTAAAATGAGAAAATCTTATCACTAGACAAGTAGACTTGAGTGGAAATAAGCATCAACTAAAAAACGACACACAGACATGCTGGAGATGCAGTGTAAGCTGCTTTATCTTCTCAAGTCTGCTTTTCACACCCTCTATTGCTTCTCTAGGGTGTTGCTATTCATGAATAAAAATATTACTTTAAAAACAAAACACAAACTTCTTTGCTTTAATTAGGCAAAATGAAAGCCTTCTGTTACAATTTATATTATTAAAATTTTGACATTTCATAATGGCATACAAGAAATTCTATTTTTAAAAAGTGCTATATTAGAGCAGTGCTTTAAAATGATGATTGAATTTTTGTGATTATCATTTGATACAGAAATTATGGTGTAATAAAATTATTTTCGGTAGTCTCTTCTTCTATTTTAAATAGTCACCAACCTCTGCAGTGGTATGTAATCTGGGACAAATTAACTTTAGAAATGCAATTATTATTATTGAAAGTTACATATATAAAAGCAATGGCTATTTCTGTGGTGTCTTGAGCATGAAGCAGTCAATAAGTTTACCCATACCTAAACAGCTGGAGAGAGTTCTCTAATCCCAGGCTCCAAAACCCCAGAGAACTGTAGAAGATGACTGAATTCAATTCAATAACAACAAACTTTAGGTCCCAAAGAAACTTGGGATAAAATGCTAATTGTGGTGCTTATTAGCAAGCCAAAGTGCAGGCTGGTAGCCAAGCTCACTTAGTACCCGTGGTTCCCTTCAGCTCTTCCTTGGGCCCTAAACCTCTTCAGCCTAGGACCTTCATTTCCCTTCTCCAGCTTCTGATTCCTTAAAAAAAACCCTGCCTTTTAGGCCACCTGCTGTCTTGCTCCTTCAGGCTTGGCTTGTTTCTGTCTTGCCCCTTCTTTGCTTTTGCTCCTCTCTCTCCTTCTCTCTCCCGCTTTCTCCCTTTTCCTTCTCTTTTCTCTTCTCTCCCTCTGTCCTCTCTCTCCCTCCCACTCTTTCTTTTTCCTCCCACTTTCCCCCCTCTCTCTTCCTTTATCCTCCTGTTCTCTCTCCCTCACTTCTCCCTCTCTTCCTCACTCCTTCTCTCCCTCCCCTTCCCACCTTCCCTTCACCCAGATTCAGTCTAGACTCTTCCAGATGCATCTAGCTCCCTCATATCTACAATAAAAATGGTCTCCTCCACCATTCCTTAGAGTGGTCATGTCCCCATTTTCACTCACAAAACACAAGGGGGTATGGTATAAACTTTGATCTAGCCATCAGTTCTTTCTAATAAATGGATGGATAGTAAGTCTGTGGGGTAAAGGGCACCATTTCTGCTGTAAGCACACATCTCCTCACACTGATAGCACCTTTTGGTATACTTTTTCTTGCATCAGAGCCTTTATTAAATATTTGAAATATTCTGTTTAAAATGCTCAATATGGGCTGGAGAGATGGCTCAATGGTTAAGAGCACTGACTGCTCTTCCAGAGGTCCTGAGTTCAATTCCCAGCAATCACATGGTTGCTCACAACCATGTAATGAGATAAGTTGCTCTCTTCTGGTATGTTTGAAGAGAGTGACAGTGTACTCGCATAAAATAAATAGATAAATCTTAAAAGAAATGCTCAATGTTTAGCTCAATGAATACATTTTTCTTAAAACAATTTAAAATTTAATTTTTAAAGGGAATGACTACTTTATATACTAGTTATATCTTGACCTATAGAAAGAATTGTGGGCTTTTGTTCATTCTTCACATATTTATTGAGCACTTTGTTAAGCAGACATTGTGATGGATATCATGAATGAAACAGCTGAATAAATACCACCATGGCCTCAAGGAAACTCATATACTCATGGAGAACTCAAAACAAATAAGATCTTTGCCATGTCCTAAAAACCTGGGGCTGGGATGAGTCAAGAAAGATAAGGGAGTGTATAGGGAGGGCATAGAGCATAGTTGTCATGGGCCAAAGGGGCTTTTGTAGAGAAGAGAAAGGGAAACTGAACCCCAAAACATGAGTGAAATTCAGAGAGATCTAGTGGAGAGAAAGAATTCCTCCTGCAACATAGGCAGCAAGCATACTGTTTTGGGGGGAAAGGGAAGGGAGTAGGGACAGCAGGTGGGATTGAACATGTTCGCCACCAAGCTATATGGCCTAGCTCAGCAATCTCCGTCTTAAACTGAGAAGACTTCTCAGGAAAGAAGTGCTGAAGCTGAGTCTTCATGTAGAGATGCACAAGACATTCTGATTGTTGACAGCTTGGATGTTAATGGGCTGTCACTCACATTTAATAGAAGGAGTACAAACCTACTGACATCAGTTTGTTCTAATAGTTCTATCCATCAATAAACTGAACAAAATAAAAGATGGGGCTAACATGGTTGTTAACAGGAGCTCGAGGATGCAAGTAGCAATAGAAAAATAGCAGTTAAATTAAATAAATAGGAAATATTCCAGGAGCAAGGAATAGTCTTCATACCATAATACTGGTGTGAAGTTTCTCAGGACTAGTTGCTTTCAGCCTTTATCGCTGTAACACTCAATATCAGTTTTATGGTTGCCTGTTCCTTATTATGGTTTATTCTTGAGACCAACATCACTATAACATTCCATTTTTGTCTAGTCAGTTTCTATTGTTTCTCAGTCTTTTAAAAAATTTTCTTTATCTTAATTTCAAGTATTTATTACAAATGATACATGTGTGTGTGTGTGTGTGTGTGTGTGTGTGTGTGTGTGTGCATGTGTGTGTGTACATGTATGTACTCACGAGAACAACTTTTGATAGTTGATCTTTTTTTCTTCCACCATATGGATTCCAGTAATCAAACTCAGGACATCAGACTTCCTTGGCCCTAGATTTTATTTTACCTTTTACTTGACAAAATTGAATATCTTTATTTATAGGATATAATATGATGTTTTAGTGTATATTTACATTGTGAAGTGATTAAACCCAAGATACTTTAAACACTAATTATATCTAATCACTTTTTTTTGTCTTGAGGACTTTTAAATGTAATCTTTAAACAATTTTGAGATATCCAATAGTGTAGTCATTGCAATGACTACTCAGTATACAGATCGCTAATGAAAAATTTTCCTGCTGAGCAGAAACTTTGCATTGATTCATCAATGTCTACCCCATTCCAATGTACATCTGACTACAAGGCCCTGGTAACATCAATCTGTTCTCTATTTCTTTCAGTTTGACTTTTGAAGATCCTACATATGTGTGAGACAATGCGAATCTGTATTCATCAGGAGTGGGTCAGAGCCTCTGTCACAGTTCAGACAGTTCATTCCTGATCAGTATAATGGAGGATATAGCCTATCCTATCCAAGACCAAAGGCATTACCTACATACCGTTGCCTGCTGAGTGAAATAGATCTGTCAGAGAGTGTGATGAGCTTGGAAAGGCAGCACTGATATCTGGGGAAAATAATAGTTCTACTGGGACAGATAGAGGGATGTGAATCCTGAGCAGGCAGACAACAGTGTGCCCAACAAACTTGTTTCCTTCTTCCTGTTTGTTTTGAATGGAAAATGGTATCTTGAGCAGGAGGAGGAATGCTTCAACAGCTGAGGCATACAGGGCCTGATCATAGTGGATTCTAACCCTTTGAACTGTGTGGATTGGTAATTAGGGGGAGACAGAGTCAGTGTTGAGCTGTGGAAACCATGGCTTCATAATTCCCTCTTTCCTTCCTGAACTGTAGTTACAAATTTCTGCATTGGTTTCTGTGGCTTGCATGTACCATAGAGTAGAAAGGAATTGTAGGCATTTATTTTGCTGTAAAAAGTATTTTTAGGTGTTTGTGGGCTGTGTATCAATTACTGTATAACATAGAATTAGGAAGGAATGTGAAGAATATATTTAGCAACTGCTGATAATATTTTAAGAACATTTGATTCTGACACATGGTATATAATTTATAGAGATGCAGGTTACATCATCAAAAGGTTATATACTGGGAAACCTACAAAAAAAATCTGTAACTAAAATACTTTCTTGAAACACAGACTGAGGAATGTTCCCTCACAGAAGGAAAAAAAATGTGCTACGTATGATTGCTCAGGTTTTTCTTTTCCTGACTGTTTATCCTCTTTGTACTTTCTACCAAGAACAGTTGGAGGCTTTTGATAGGCAGATGACTGAACCAGAAGAGATGAATGTCAACTGGATGCTTGACCCTTATTTTTTATTCAGAATTGTTTTTTCCCTCTGGCCTCATAAGGTGGAGTGGTATCTTGCCAGAGGCTGGACAAAGATGAACATATCCACATATGGAAACGGCAGTATTCAACTGTATAAACAAATGCTAAAGATTTTTCTTGGAAGTTTGTTCAGGTCAACCGTTCATGGGCACAGGGAGAATAATAATACTAATACTAAAAATAGTAGGAAACATTAATTTTCACTTAGCGTTTGCACACCGTTGTACTTTTCAGAATGTTTTGTGTATGTTATCTTCCGTGGTTGAGTAAGTCTACTATGGAGGAAGACTGGTAATATAATTTTCACTGATTAGGAAATCAAGATAGAATAAAGCTAAAGGAAAACTAGGTTCAGACACTCAAAAAGTTTTCTTCTTTTCTTTGTGTGGTTTCTAGTAAAATAGAAATGTTTCTCTCCTCTCCCCTTCTCTCAAAGAAGGAAAAGAAAAGAAAAACAGAATGGAAAAAAAAACCCAAGAAAGTTGGCTTGCTATGCTAACAACACATTCTCGGTTCTGAAGAACACACAATCACAGGGTCGGATTGTCCTGCAGGTGGTGGCTGGGCACAAACCATGGGCAGTGGCAAATGTCCTAAAGGACCCTGGAGATGTAATGTTTTCTGTTTTCGTCGTTTGCTTCCTCCTCAGGTGGCGACTCACACACAGATCAGTCCCTCCTCTGTATATTTCCTAACCTAACCTAATCTCACACCTTGCCTGAGAGGTTTCCATCTTGCTGTCACGCGTCCAGCAAAGGGTGCCACTTTGAGATTGCACATGCTCAGTGGGCTCTTTCACATCAATTGAGAATTCCTTTAGGAAAATACAACTAGGAAAAAGAAGGTTTCTGAGAATCTTTGACATTATGCCCCCAGATATTTGGCACATAGTTGTCCACAAGTAAACAGCATAAAGAACTCCTAAGCTTGCTGTTAGAAGGAATGTGCTATATGATTTTGTGTGTTCTGAATATAAAATAGAAATCTGAGTAAAATATACCTTTGGACAGCTGCTGAGAAACAATTTAATTTGCAACTAAAGCAGCAGAAAATAAAAGTAAAAAAAATTAAAAAAATAAGTAAAAAGTAAAAGTAAAAAGAGGCTCATGAAGATGAAGAGCCTCACGCAATTCTCTCAAGCCACCTCTGATCTGGATGTTTGAGAGAACTTTGGTAACACATTTCTTGCTCTTGTTGGTGATAAGGAAGCAGCAATTCCACTTAAATTCAAAGGAAAATGGAAACTGGCAGGGTGAGGGAGCAGCTCATCATCTTGGTCTCAGACATAGAGGCTGTGTCTCTCAGTAGCAATGCACTGTATCCTTGCCCCAAACAATCTTTTTCTAGCTCTGTATAAATTACCTACCTGGCAAAATGAAGACTAAAGCTGCGAGCAAAAATACTCTTCTGTGGGTGTAATTGTATTCCTGGCCAAGTGGAGTTTGGACTTCTTCCATTAGCAGGGATGCCTGGTGGTAGTACTAACTTTAACACCCAGAGCTGTCAACAAACAGAAGGCGCCTGGCTGAGCAGGATCAGGAAAGGAGTGGGGAGATGGGAAAAACAGGCAGGGGCTTCAAAGGACTCAACCCCAAACCCCCCAAAGGGAACCAACCTAGGGAGAGAAACTTTTCTCAGGGATGGGCTCATTTGTCTCCTTTTCACCAAAGACTTCATACTGTCCTGTTTTCTTCTTGCTTATCTGGAAACACCAAGCAAGAGGACGTGCAGATTTTACTTAGAAGGCTGGAATCACTGCCAGTACTCCTTCCTCTTATTTGGGTCATTGAGCACTTCGTAAAGTTGTCTTTCTCACAGTAGCTCTAATCACAATGGTTCTTGCTGTTGTGAACTGAAACTTGCTCCAAGGGAAAAAAAAATAAAACACAGAAAACTAGAAATAATTGAATATTTCACAAGGTCGACTGGAACTTCACAATTGTGAAGAGTTGGAATGGTGCAGATTAAGTGCCAACGTCATCTTGGATTCTGCTTAGTCCCCTCAGTAGCCATTTATTGCCCACCTCTGTATCTAACGTAGCATACTCTCAACTATCAGTTAAAACTTCTTAAATGTATCAATTTAGCAGACCACTAACTTCCATCTTCCCCAAAGCTATGCACATCATCTGGAAGCATCAGAAACCTGCAGTAGAGAGTTCTTCACCCTGCTATACCCCAGTCATCTGCTCTCCTCACCAGTGTATTTGGTAAACACACTGATTTATGGTTTTCTTTTGTCCTATGACCATAAAAAGTTCATGTGTCATTCACATTAGAGCATGCCATTCAGGATAACCTGAGGCTGTGGTCACTAATAGTTAGCTCAGGAATTAAGGCCAACAACTGACAAGTGGGAATCTCATAAAAGTAAAAGTCTCCTGTATGGCAAAATGAAACAGTCATTGAAGAGAAGGGAAGCCCCCAGAATGGGAGAGAACATTGCCTAGTTATACAAGTTATCATACAGATATAGAAAGAACTCAAGAAATGAAGTCACAAAAAACAATTTACTTGGCTATGGATATGAACAGAGAACTCTCAAAATAAGAAATAAAGTTATCTAACAAAATATCACAAAAGTGTTCATTATCCTTTTCTATTACAGAAATGCAAATTAAAGTTACTTTGACATTTCATCTTACCACCATTAGAATAACCAAGTTTAAGAAAACAAACTGATGGCACTGCAAGCTGGTATAGTTACTCTGGACATTAGTGTGGAGAAGTATCAAAAAGCTTAAAAAGTTCTACATATGACCCAAGTATACCATTCCTTGTGATCTGCCTACAGGCCTCAACACCCTACTCCACTGTATATGAGCCACCAAATGACCAGAATGACAAGATATCTTGAAAGGTGCAATAAAGGCATATTTAGCCTGGGGATAACCACCAGCCATACAATTGGTCTTAAGGCCCATTAAATAAGAAGGATTTCATACCTGGTTCTGTAAACCTAGCTCAGTACCCATAGCTATTAAAGCCATAGATGCTAAAGGAGAAAATATTACTGTAATTTTCCTAAACAGGTATAATTTCTCACTTCATTCTAAACATTTTCCTTATACCCATTAGTAAGTATAGCTTTCGACCATCATTAAAGAACTTTCTGCCACAGGGAGAGACTATCAAGGGACAACCAACCAGGAAAAATACAGGGAACAACTCACTGCAGCATTACCAGCACCAACTAGTGCACCTACAACCCCTAAAGCTAAGGGAACGTTGAGGAAGAGGAGAGATGGAAGGATTACAAAAGCCAGAGGACTGGGAAGTCTGATGCAAGATTGTCTTTTATACACGGTGTGATAGGGAAGCTGCACCCATGAAATATCAACAGTATGGCTGCCTTAGAAAGACATGAACAGTGAGAGCAGCAGTTGACCTGTCAGTGTGGATGAGGGAGATGTCATGAGGCCCTAATCCTGAACAAGAGCAATAGACAAGTAATGGCTGTGGAGAGGGACAATCAATCTTCTCCAGGCATGAACGCCTTCATAGGTTAACCGAAACAAGTGCTTAGACCTAAACACATGCTCACACAAGTAACATAAAATGGACTAAGCAAGTTGAATTCATACATTTATTTGTATTTATGTAGTGACAATAATAATTAAAGAATAAGATGCCACAAATTTAAGAGAGAGTTGGAAATATGGGACATGAAAATTTTAGTTAGAAGGCTAGAATCACTGCCAATACTCCTTCCTCCTATAGGGGTCATTGAGGGTGAAAATAATGTAAATACAATAGTCACATATGAATATTTCAAAACATCCAACATCTCATGAAAAAAGAAAATATAAAATATTATTAAAATGCCATGTTCTAATATAATCCTCAAAACAAATGAATTATTTCCTAATAAGTGGTGGCTTTCTTGGTCAATTCACATAATGTTTTTGTTCAGATTTAAAGATCATAGTTACTTAATTCACTTTCAAATTAGGTTTTTGTAAACATAGATCGCTAATAGAGTGTACTTTAGATATCGTCTTGGTAGACCATTTGTGTGGGTTTAGGTCAATTAATTTTAATCTACTGGGGTATATTTATAAATGGAGATGTAATTAGTTTTAATCCTTATGTAAGCGTCTTGTTTGCTAATGTGAAAACTTAGGCATATGTCTAATTAACAAACAGCAGTTTTTCCTCTTAACACTCAGCTATTGACCAGATGAATAGAAGAAGAACTTCAGAATTGCAGAAGAAAATACAGAAATCCCAAGGCAATGTGGTCATTGTATTGAAGATATTAGAAACTAGGGCTGTTTGTTTGGTTGGTCTACAGTGTTGGCTATTATGTTGTGGGTAGTTTTAAAAGTCACCAGGCTGCCGCAAGACCAGCCCCTCATGGCTTCCTTTTGTTCCATCTGGCTTAGCTCTGGGATCGACTCCCACCAGTCCTAACTGAGGACACTTAAATCCACAGATAAAAGTCACACACCCAGCTTGTCACTTTACAGCTTGCCTTCCATCGCACAATTGCTGGGTGCAGATACCTTCTGCCTGGAAGGATGTGTCCTTATCAGTTTATTATCACCTCCTCTCCTTCTGCCCTAAACCTAATGGCTAGTTCCAAACATCCTTGACCACCCACCCATTGCGGATGCTGCAGGTCCTAGCTCTCTCCAAGGCCTTCTGTGATTGTTGTGTTCTTCTTCCTCCAAAGCATTACAGAAAGGCCTCTCTTTTCCCTTGCATCTGTCTTTTCTTCCACAAACCCAGAAGTCTCATCTGTACCTTCAACCCAGCAATTGGCCCCAGCCTTCTTTTTTGACAAATCCAGAGCCAATTGGGGAAATGAAGTTAGCCACTGAACTTCCCCTTACAGTTGCTGGTCTTCGTCAATCTTAGACCTGTCCTAGAGAGCTGGGCAGCATAGTTTAACCATCTTATCTGCAAGCCTTTCAGCTGTCTTTCACATGTCCATATTGGCTCAGGGGACCTAACACTCAAGCTGAGGGTAGAAACCTCAATTCTCCCTGCTGCCATCAAGCCTATGCCCACATGGCCATCAACAGTCACTCAAAACCTCAGGACCTGAAACTCCTGATTTGAGAAATAGGGATGATTAAGGTCCACTCAACTGACAGACTGTGGACAGTATGAGTGGATGCTGTGAATTTCACTAGGTTCTGTGTTGGAATTCTCCAGAGAAACACAGCAATAGCTTACGTAGCTATTTTCCTGAGTTATAATCAAACACCTGTGTAGAAACACATCATTCACTGCAGTTCAGCTCCATTTCTTCCTTTTAAGGCACACCAATTGTCAATTTTCAAACAAGAGTCTATCTTGATAACTCAGTGACTAGCTATAAAAATACCAAGTAACACAATGTTTGAGAGAGGCTGTGGACCTGCCTTGTGTGGTTGGAGGCCACCTCTGTCATTTTCCAGGTTGTTAACATCATACAAATGGCTGGTTCCTCTAAAGCTTGGTCTCCACAACTCTTTAGCTGGCTGGTATCAGGAAGATTTAAGCAGCTCCGATTCTGGGGAAGTCTCACATCATAACTGTTGGCCATTACTGTGTGAGTCCACTGCATCCCTCTCCCTTTAGGCTAAATATCTGTCATCCTTTTTTCCCTTTATTTTTTATTTGGTAAGGTTATGATATGGGGACACTGTGTTTCATTTCTATGAATTTAATTCAAATGAAGCAACAACTCTAGGGACTAGATCTCGCTGTTAACCTCTCCTTTCTCTCCAGAACACTACAAGGGATTTCTAGCATATTTTAACAACTAGTAAGACTCAGAAGCGATTTATAGTGCACACCAATTATTGCACATCTTGGGAAAGTTCCCTTTTTTAATAGTCCTATATTAAGACAAAAACAAATTTATATTTTGTTTATAGTTTGCTACAGTGGCTTCAGCGTAGAACATTTTCATATTAAAGCTGACAGATTCTAGGAGAAACAATGACTTCAGTGCAGCTAGGCTGTCTGGGCAACAGCCTATCAGGCAATTTTGCATAGAAGCATGTCAAATCCCAGATTATGTTGAGTACTTGTCCAGAACATAACAGCTTATGTTGAGTACTTGTCTACAACTCGGGGTTAAAGGCTTTATTTCCTCACAATCCACAAACTCAGCGAAATACTAGCTGGGAAAGAAAGGCATGGTTGTCAGTGTTGCAGGGTGGCAGGTCTGGGGCTGAAGTGAGGGTGAGATTTACTAGGAGAGGTAGAAGTCTAGGAAGAGTGTGCATTTAACCTTGTAGAGGAAGGAACCCGGGCCGTGGGAGTTCTGTGGGTGTGTCTGAGAACACTCGGGGGCTGAGCATCACTTTTTAGTGGCGTCAGAGCTTAACAGAAATAAAACAACTCCAGTCACAATGTGGTGCTATAAAAATATCTATGTATTTGATCTTTGTCCTGACTGCTATCACGATTTCCCTAAAGTATTTGGATTCTCTTGATTAGTAAGATTGTCTTTTGTAGCCAATGAGATTATAGATAGGCAGCAGAAAGACCAAGACATAATTAGTCGTGTGGAACTTTTAGCTCCAGCCACTAGTCAATCTCTGGGGAAGGGACAGGAGCTGGTGTGTGAACTGATTGCTGGTGGACAGGGATTAGCCTGCCATGCTTACCTAATGAGAGCACTGTATAATTTTGCAGATAGCACTGGAGAGCTTCTGCTGGCAAACACTTTAAAACGCTGTGGGTGGGCTGCTCCGAAAGGGCACGGAAGGGCTGTGTGGTCCTCGAGCCCTACTTCTTGTTCCACAGATCCTTTCCATTCTGCTCTTCTGAAGTCATATTCTTTACAATGAAGCAACATATGTGAGCAAAAGATCCTTTTTCAAGTTCTGTGAGCACTCTTTAGCAAATTAATAAAACTGATATGTGGTTATGGGAGCACAGTGTTTTTATATTGTGGGCCATGTTAATGACACAGTGTGACATCTATGCTAAAATCGATAGTTTGGGTGAGAGACCATCTAGTTGGTGTCTTGAGAGTTGGGTTTTAGTTTGTGTGAGGAAAAGCTCCATGTGTTTGATTCAGAAGAGTAAGTAAAAAAGTAGAGCCAGCACAGTCACAACAGAAGGCAGATCCCTCCAACGCAGGGAAGTCTATGTACTGGAGTGTCTCTGGCCCTGCCCAAATTCCCGCCTGAATACATTGCCCAATGTAAAGACATTAAGAGTGTGGCCTTTGGAAGCTGATTGAGTCAAATTTCACAAGAGAGATTAAGTCCCCTTACAAAAACGTTTGGAGTAGGGCGTCTTCCTCTGCCCTCTGGTTTTGTCCACTACAGGATACTTCTGATATTCAAGACAATATCTTCAGAAGGAGAGCAGTCTTGCCTGAAGAAGCAAGCTTGCCAGCATTCTTAGTTTAGTCTGCAGAAGTGTGAAGAACACATTTTGTATATAAATGCCAGGCTCTGGTACCCTGCTACTGCAGCACAGATAGACCAAGGACTGATTCATCTTCCTTCCTGTTTACCAGACTGTCTCTATGAAGTGGGGCTCATACGTGAAAGAAACCCTCCTAACTGTAGACTGTAGTAATGAGCATTGAAGCAGGCATAGTGTAAGATAAGAGTTAAAAAATGGAAGAAATTCCCTGGAAAACGTGTTTTCACCATAATAAAAACAAAAACAAAGCAACAAATAGATGAATAAAATCAAAACAACAACAAAAACATACACATAGGTTTTTATAGAAAGCTTTTCATCTCTCCACCATTCTCTCTACGGAATTAAGGAAAGAAATAAAGAGGAAAACATATTTTTTATTTTATATATATTTTTATTTTTAGGCAGAATCTCATGTAGCTGACCTCAAATACGCTATGTGGTCCTAGGACGTTCATGGACCCCCGATCCTCTTGTCTTCATTTCTCCAGTGTTACGGATCATAGGTGTGTATCGCCACACGGTTCAGGAAAGCAAAATTAAAGGTTTTTTTTTTTTTTTAAAAAGAGCATAGGAAATACCAGATGCCATGAAAACCTAGTAAAAATATCAGGAAGCAAATAAAAAACGAATAAAAAGGGCAACTATTAGGAAATACAGTATGATACACTTAAGAAAATCAATCCAAAATTATTTTAAAATATAAGGAAAGAAACCAACAAAACAAACTTCAAAGAATAAACTGAGATCATCTGGTTAAACAGGCAAGACCACCACTACCACCAACAAAAGCAGATCAAACAACAACCCTCCAAAAAGAAAGTAATTGGTCAGGAAAAATTTAAGTCGTGACGATGTACCTTTTAAAACAGCAACAGTCAATGCCTATAGGGGATTGTGCAGCTTGGTACTCTCTCTCTCTTTCTTCTTCTTCTTTTTTTTTATTAGATATTTTCTTTATTTACAGTTCAATTGCTATCCCAAAAGTACCCTATACCCTCTCCCGCCCTACTCCCCTACCCACCCACTCCTACTTCTTAGCCCTGGTGTTCCCCTGTACTGGGGCATATAAAGTTTGCAAGACCAAGGGGCCACTATTCCCAATGATGGCCGACTAGGCCATCTTCTGCTACATATGCAGCTAGAGACACGAGTTCTGGGGGTTCTGGTTAGTTCATATTGTTGTTCCACCTATAGGTACTCTTAAGAGTAGAGACGAGAAACCAAACTCTCTTGAATGGGCAGAGGTTTTGTTGTGCCTGTTAAGCGTCCTTGAACCCCAAAAGATCAACAAGGAGCCCAGGATCTTTAAAAAATTTTAGCTCTAATTTGGACTCACTGCTAACCCTGACACAGCAGGCAGAAAGGTGAAGCTCCCAGCCCAGTCTTTTTTTTTTTTTTTCCTCCCTTGTTCCGGTCAACCCCGCTCGCTCCGCTCGAACCCACTCGCTCCAGCCAGCCCCTCTCGCTCCGGCCGTCCCCTTTCGGCCCCGCTCGCTCCGGACAGCCCTTCTTGCTCCGGTTGGTCTCTCTGGTCCAAGGATTGTTTTTATTCTTCTTCTTCATAAGTACGCTGTAGCTGACTTCAGACGCACAAGAGGAGGGCGTCAGATCTCATTACGGGTGGTTGTAGGCCACCATGTAGTTGCTGGGATTTGAACTCATCACCTTCGGAAGAGCAGTTGGGTGCTCTTACCCGCTGAGCCATCTCTACAGCCCCCTCTCCCCCCAGCCCAGTCTTAAGCAAGAATCTATAAAGGCAAGTGAACAAGCAAGGGGATTTCTAGCCTACTACACATCTGATTGGGGAACTGTTATGAAATTTGTTGTCCTTTAAAATGATTGGATGGTGTTGCAAGCCAAGCCATAAACTTAACTTCTGCTTTCCTCCTGATTGGTGCTTGCTAAGGAGTGACCTGGAATCTAGTGTAAGGTGCAGGCTTGTTGGTAAACTCTGACCTCAGGATCAGGCTCTCTAAGATGGAGACTGAACACAAGATGGAGTAGGTCTGGACTCTCAGTTTCAGATGAGAAACATAAGACAGTTAAAGAAGCAATGCTAGACAAACTAAGGGAAGTAGTCCACATAAACACAGCACCAAGAACAATGTGTAAGCACGTGTGATTTCTAAGTGTTTATTATTGAAACCCAAGGGAAGATGGGGCAGGAGACAGAAGATGGCAGAAAGTAAAAGAAGCTTGATAGCTATGCCTTAAGTAACATAGTAACATTTAAGGTGGCAAATGGAGTAGTGGAAAACAAGCCTGTATATGATTCCAAATACAAGCACTATAAAATAGTGAGTGAGGGAATGAAGGAGGCAAGAAAACTTGGGAGAGAACAGAAAATCAAATCTCAAAATGAGATAGCCCTTAAACTGTCACCAGGACCTGGTTTTAAAATTACATGTTTATATAGAAACTATTTGATGTTATTTAAGCTATTATAATTCAGTAACAAAAATCATAAGAACGTGTTCAAATCTGTTTTATGAAGCAGGCACAATGTCAATATCAAAACAATTAAAGCTGAAAAAAAAAACCCAGACAAATCTCACTACTGAATATTGATACAATTATATTACACGGAACTTTCAGCAGTATGGTATTGTGGGGTATTTACCAGGGAAGACTGTTTGGACATGGATTTAAGCCAATAGAAAGCCTTTGTTAACCATCCAGCAACTACATTGGGCTGGGATCTCAGAACAGCACCAGGCCTTTCTCAGAGTGAACTTTTAAGTACAAAAACCATGTTCTGGCTTGACAATACTTCAGTTAACAAAGACAGTTAGCTAGAAGCATAAGGAGAGAAAGAGAGAACAAGGTTAGTATATTTAGCACATTAGACTTTCCCAGAACTATAGACGCTGGTAGATTAGGTCACTTTGGCAGGTGGCACTCTTTGTATGGTGAGTTATATGGCCTGGATAGTACTCCCACTGTGGAGACAGTTGTGCTAAGGTCTGAGGTCCTACTAAAATCTGGGGACCTGTTGCATAAAATACCAAATGTTTTACTACTCAAAGATGTTCTAACATTCACGGTATAAATTCAAGATGATATGTAAAAATTTATATAGCATTAAGAGGAAAAATTATATTATGTCTATGGATACAGGAAAAGCATTGGACAAAATCCAATCTCCATTTTTAATTTACTGAAGAGAATAGAAAGGAGAAATCAATGCACTAACTATATGTTTCTTCTGGGTGTAGAAATGTCTATGTACAGATATTTACACATGCACTCACAGATATGTGTATATTTATGTGCCATAATGACCCAAATAAAGATTAAAAAAATTAGTCTTCCCACTAAAGTTGGGAATAAAATGGTAATGATACTCATTTTCACCACTAGCATTCAATATTGGCAGCTTTAGCTAGGACAATTAGATAAGATAAACCAAATAATTTAAACTCATAAGGCTAGGAACAGAAAAGACGAACTATGCTTGGATGCCAAGAGAGTTCATGACTGGGGAAATAGCTCAGTAAGTAACACTTGCCCTTCTAGCATAAGGATCGAGTTAGATTTCTGTAGCTCATTCAAAAAAGCAGGTTACATGCAGGAGCAGGTGGCGACTAGGGAAGCAAGAGACAGGAGGAAGCCTGGGGGATTGCTAAACAGCCAGCTTAGCTTCCTTGGTGAGTTCCATTTTAGGCCAGCAAAAGATGGCCACCCACCTCTCCAATCCCCCCAAAAGATATGAAAGAACAGAAAGGTCCCGAGGAATGACACCCAAGATTGTTTTCTGGTTTCCATATGTGAGAACACAAATCATGAAACACACACCCATCTTCATACACATGCACAAACACACACAGACACACACAGGCACACACAGACACAGACACACACACAGACACACACGAATGCACAGACTTGTATGCATACATGCACACACTCTCATATGCCTGGCATTGGCAGTAAGTGATTGTTTTAGCATGTTCCTGTCTATCAAGGTTGGGGCCCCATGCAAACCATTAGTCTTCATTGTGAGCTGTTCATGGAGAAATCATGAAATGCCAAGAGACACTGGATGTATCCTTCTTCTCCACTTGATTGCACTGGGCACATGATGTTCTGAGGAAGTGGAGATATGCAGAATCTAAATATGAAGTCATCTTTACACTGCAGTTCAGAACCAAAGTCATCCAAGGCTAGCATGTATACACACTTGCATCCTCCCCCCAAACATGTGTATACACATGTGCACACAAAGATCCACACACACTCCCACACGCACTTATACATGCACACATGTGCACATACATGCGCACACATACAAATAGAGGAAAGCTTGTCAATGAGTGCACGCTGCATGGCATGTAACTCATTTGCTGAGAGGAGGTAAAGTTCACTCTGTCCCTCTCTGTGTGGCCCTTTCCATCCCATATGCACACCAGTCTGGTCCTCCATCAGTTGCTATACGTCAGCACCTCTCACAGCCAGGAGCACCTTCTGGATATGTCTCTATGCCTGAGTTCCTGTACTCTCAACTCTAGGACCCAAAGTGAGCAGAGAAGCTTCACCATCTCAGGCACATAGGTACCAATTCTGTCAGGTTCTGTCTTTGTATCTTCCTCTTTCTATTTATTCTTTAGGAAATTATAGTCTTAGAATATCCTTTGGGAATTTACTACAAATGATTATATTGGAGCAACCAGATTATTTTCAAAGGGGTATTTACTGTTAAATTATACTGTAAGGGAGTTTATTATAACACTAGTAAAAGACTTTCCAAATCTGGCTATGCTTCAGAAGCATACACAGGACTATGTATGTGTATATATATTACTTATTTATTTTTGCAGGCTCCATCTCCAGACATTCTAAGTCCAGTTCCCTGTCCCATCTTTGAAGCCAGTACAATAACAGTAATTTTGGGTAGTTCTACCTTCTGGCTTTTTGATGAGCAACAGTTAGACTTATCACACAACATCACACATGTGGCGAGCATGTACAGTGGAAATGTTGAGCTGAGAAAGGAACCTCCCTCATAGAGAGGGATTGGTAAATATTACATTGTGTCATAGCACTTCCAGGGACATTTTAGGTCTTTGGCACTGCAGTTTCTAAGCATTACTACTTAATATTTTCATAACAAATATACTCCTTTTGTTTTTTTTCTCCAAGGACAAATGAAGACGTGGTATATTGCTTTAATAGCTTGGGGATAATTAAAGTGGAAATTTTAGTTTTCTTTGGAGATTCAGTTGTGTTATGTGATGGTTTTCTGGAAGCTGTATTATGAGAAGATATTTTGCTGAGGCAGACACTTGAGAAGATACATTAAGTTTGGAAAGAGTATAAGTATAACCCAATAGACAGTGACTGACACTCTTGTATTGGTTCAACTCACAATGCTTTGCTGATCTTCACTGCTCTTTGCTTGTCATGACTTGGTAGAAAGAACCATGCCTCATGGTATTACACTTGCTTCTTGCTCCTTCCATGGACTTGTGCTGATTGGGCAGAGCCTTGAGGTTTTTTCTGGATCAACTCCTGTTGCTGATTTGTGTGTGGTGTTTGCCAATTGGATTGGACTGCTGTTAACTTATTTGTGTTTGATGTTTTGGCCTGGACTACTGATATCCTGACAATGAATTGTCCCAAAGAACTACTTCTAAACCAGTCCACAATGCTCATTTTCTTAACATTAACCTTTCATTTCCTCTACCTCTGGTAGCTAGGCTGAAAGGTTGGTTGAAGAATTTAGGAACACTTATTAAAGTGGGTTTTGAAAATCTAAGCCTAAAGATTAGACTGCTTAAGGTATTGAAGTGGAACCCTCAAAGATCCAAAGAACTTGGAGCCAGTGTAGCTCAAGATTCCATGCACCTTCCATCCTGGCCTTGGCGGACTAAGAATGTCACATTCAATTAACTGCAACAGGAGCATTAGGACAAGAAAAGCAAGCAAGCAAGCAAGCAAGCAAGCAAGCAAGCAAGCAAGCAAGCAAGCAAACAAGCAAACAAGCAAGTAAGCCAGCCTCTTCTCTGTTGAATGCCCTGTATATTTTCACAGAAGTGACTCAAAAGAGGAACAGCAATGCAATTCTATGATTGTCACAATCTTTAGTAAGAGGAAGGAGGGGACCTTCAAGGAGACAATGGAAAAAAAAAAAGAATCAAGTAACTTTCTAAAAGCCAGAGGGAAAGATCCAAGAAAAGAGAGCACAAATGAGAAAGACCATAGAACGAGCAACAGCTGGAGAATCAGCAGGGTTTCAAAGAACCTCTTGAGTGGCCCCAGTAATGGATATTGCAGAAATTTTAATACAAGTGGATTTGTTTTGTCAAACTCAGTTCATTCTTACCTGCTCAATGACATGGCAAACATTGCAAAATGGTAATTTTTATGTATCTACTTGTACCATAATTCATAACTCTTGAATTTTTAAATCAATCCATTTTGTTTCTATCTAGAAAAACATTCACTTCAAGTTTTATTGTTAGAAAGACGTGGGCATGCTTAGTTCATTTCTGGGAAATGAAGGCAAGGTTTGTACAGAATCGGTAAGTGCTCAATTACTGAGTGAGATATTCAGCTCCAAAATACATTTTATTGAGAAGTATTTGTTTAATAATTGAAGAAATAATATGAGATTCAAAATAAATGTAATAATGCATTGAATAGCAATGATGCATGTCTTTAAACTCAGCACTCAGGAAGTCCAGTCAGGGGGATCTCTGTGAGTTCAAGGCCAACCTGGTCTACAGAGCAAGTTCCAGAACAGCCAGGGCTAAACAAAGAAACCTTGTCTCAAATACATTTGCCCCCAAAATGTATTAATGCATTTTAATATTATATAAATGGAATCTATCTCAAAACTTACATGAATGCTTACATGGAGTTGATGCATCAAGCTGTTGGTGTGTCTCCTCTGCTATTCCCGAATCTCTCCTGTTCCTTGACTTTCCCACAGTAAGGTACTTGGGAGGTTACAGCTCATTTGTCAGCAGAGTTTTCTATCATCCTTTCTCCTTTCTGCAGTTACCTTGCTCAGTTGTTAAGTCAGGTGTCACCTAACCTTCATTTGCTCTTAAAAACAAGATCTGTTGAGTGTAAAAGGCCAAGCCATGAGATTGCTTTGAGCTTTTAACTGCTGAGCCATCTCTCCAGACTTTGATGGTTTTTTCTTCTTCTTCTTTTTTTAAATTGTTTATAAGGTACAACTAGTAACTGATGGGCACTTTGATATGAAACATAATGATGTCACAAATGAAAAATTCTCATCTGTGTCAAGTTTTAGTCTGGATGTTGCAAAGTATCACGAATTAAAGAGAAGCCTAATAATTGTGCATAGAAATTAAAATATTTTACAATAATTTATTAAGGTGTATTTCCAGCTTGTTTTTACTGTGGACCTTCCCATTTCACAGACACTGAGCTCAAGTGACTCTCAGCTTATGACCACATGTTTATGCTCTTCTGAATTATTTGGAGAGACTCCAGCCTTCCCAATAGTATTTTGTCTGATTTGAAGTAGGGGGATGGGGGATGGTAGATGGGGGATGGGATAGGGTGTTTCTGGAGGGGAAACTGGGAAAGGGAATACCATTTGAAATGTAAATAAATAAAATATCCAATAAAAAGTGACTATTTCTGACTAAAAAAGATTTATGTGGGCTCCAATATGGACTATGTTACATTGATTTACACTGGTGACTAATATCCACCAATTACCAGTATGATTATGCCAGTGTGCTTATCATTTGTCCATTTAATAACATTTAATCAATGTTAAAAAACAATGTCCTTTTCTGAGCTTTTAAAAATAATAGGATAAAAGAAAACAAATTTTTGGAAAATTTTGTGTTACATTCTTGAAGAACTAGTTTTGTTTCCCCCAATCGTGATTTCTCTAGCTACTGCAGGAGCTTATTTTCTGAATAACTGAGAAGTATCAGAAAGCAGGGTAACAAGTGGTTTTCAGGATTAGGTTAAACCTTCCCCTGAAGATTTATTCTGTGACCAGATCACAATTCCCAACAACTTTATTTTAACCAGCGGCAGTTGGTGGGTTTGCCTTTCTTCTACACTTTTGTTTTCTAGGGAAATGGGCCCTTGGGTAAAGCATCCATACATTCTATGCATATGACTGCTACTGACATAAATGGAGTGTAGCATATAAACCAGTCTTCACTGCGGAGGGCTGATAGTGTTTGTCATTCAATCAGACTTCTTGTTTCCAGTTTCAGTGAGCACAAGTAGAGATATTTTTCTCTATCAGTTTGACTGCATTCCTTGTGATTCCCTTGTGAATTTCAGCTCTCATCCTGAGGTTACAGTTTTCATTTTATGTTAGCAACTCACCATTTCAAATATTGATATATTCAGGTTACTGGCTGTCTAAGGGAAAATAGTGCATTGTACATACATATATCCTTAACCTGGTTTATTTTATTTATTTGTTTATTTAGATACAGACCAGACAACACTGTTTCTTTTTGCAAGATTAGGAAGAGGGCATTAAAAAAATCACTGTAAAGGTGAAATTTGGCCTGTTTAATGAACTTCATTTTAATACATACTAAAATGGATATAATTAAAAACACTTTACCAGTAACACATCCAAAATGAGAAACTATGAAGATCTGCATTCTGAGGATCAGTTTCCCAGTCCTTACCCTGTACATGTCGATACTAAGGAGATTTAAAATGTATGAATTATATTTTATTGCTATGGCACTAGGAAAATATTGACAGTTATTCTGTAAGCATAGTGAACCCACTCTCATCCTGAGATTGTGAAGAGAATCTCTTTTTTTGTCACTGCACACGATTCTATGCCCTGATGACATCAGTCATCTGCTGGACCCTATGGCGACAACTTGAATTGTTTCTAGTCTTTCGCTGTGACCGTGTACAACTTATTTGTTACATCTGCATAACAAGAACAATAGGATAGAGGCCAAGTGGGATTTTCCAAACCTTGACTTTCTTTTAATGAACCAGACTACAACTATTTTTTAAAGACTCCACGAGGCAGTACCAGCACCTCTGCCCACTTATAAACTTATGCATATGGAACCTGAGACATTTCTGCCCCTTCTCTCCAGGCCTGGCCCAACTGCACACATTTTCTACTGAATGTGCATCAGGGTTGCTTCCAATTGAGCCCCTACATTCAGAAACCATCTTTCTTGTCCAGAAAAGTACTTTTACAAACTGGCTCACTGCTAGTACATGTCTCCTGGAATTACCATATCATTGTTTAAGAACAGGTCCCTTGTAAGCATGAGAGGGAGAGTTCTTTATTCTTTTGCTAAATTGGTCAGCCAAAGAACAGCTTTTGGTGAATAAAAGATATTCTCATTTTAGCAAATGAAGGGAAGTTCTATTCCCTCCAGTCCAATGCAAAATGTTGTTATTCCTTAAAAATGTTCTAAGTGCTGGAAACCGTTCAGAACACACCACAGAACCCAGTTCCTCCCCACATTCAAAATGTTTACATTCTAAAAATGACAAGAGAGGGAAGGTTGGGAAGGAAGCTGGATCCGGAGCAGATGGGTACACATGCCCTCTCTCCTTACCAAATGCGGTCCTATGGATGGCTCAACAGTTAATGTAGATTTCTCTTCACGACAAAGTTTTATAAGTAACTCTGCCGAGCACAGCCAAACGACTTGAAATGTGAAGATGTACCGCCTCTTTGCTGTGCCCTGCTGCTCAAGTGTTCTCAGCTTTGACAATTTATCATGCTGGAAAATGTCTTCAGAATGTCAGTCACTTCAGCTCCATGCCTGCCATTTGCATGTGGCACACCTGCTGGTATCGTGGCTTGTGCTCTATTGTTATTTTCCGTGGGGGGCAGGGAAGGTAAAGTATTCCATTTGCAGACTTGGAGTTTAGTTCCTGTGCAGTTTAGGAAAAGTTTCTGCGAGTCCAGCTGTTCTTATCAATATCAATGTGCTGTACAAATGAGCACATGCTGGGTATCTGATGAAACAGAGGTGAAAGTAAAAGAAAAGTCCTGTCTCTAAGGGATTAGGTCCCACTCAAGGGTACAGAGACATACATCATCACACCAAGTCACCAAGAAGTCCTGACAAATAATAAGGTGGAGCTGTCCATTTAACCTCAAATGATTAAAAATATAGATTAATACTGGTTGCTCTAGAAGAAAAGGAAAATGAGAACATGAAAGAAAATCATAAACAGTGCCCTATATTCCTCTTCACTGTTTGTTTTTCAGTGAACATATGATATTTTGTTTCAGTGAGTATGCAGTTACTTGTTTAATTAAAAATAAATAATTTAAGACGGCAAGAAAATAATTTTATATAACACTGTATTGGTCGTAACTGGTTGTGATAAACTGCCTGTGTTCAAATGAGATAAACTAATAAAGCATTTGTTGCTTGACAGGAGGGAATCCAGAGGAGAATGTCTCCCTGCATGCTTTATTCTCACATAGAATTTGATTGTCTACTAGAGATATCCCTGCATGCGGCCATTCAGCTGTGCTCTGCCATTCAGTGCTGCACCCCGAGGTTTCAGTGCTGCACACTTTGAGCAGTGCTGGTGAGGTGAATTGAGAAAAGGAAAGATTATTTCTCATCTCAGGTGTCTTTCATTCCTCTAAAAGTCTTCTAATATTAGAAAAGTTTAAGCATGTGCTTGTCACCTAGCCTCAACAGTTATTTTTACCAATCTGTCTTATTATTTCCCTACAATTTTGATTTGTGCGAGGGTCTTCAAGCACATATCACATTTGATAGTTTATAAGCTGGCTGTTTTATCATAGAAGGAAAGCCACAATACTTATCACATGTCAAATGCTAACAGCTTCTCAGACTTTCTCATGAAGTACTATGTGTTCAACTTTCCTTAACCAGCTAAATGAAAATATTTCAGTCTTTGGTGGAGTGAATAACAATGGCTCCCACAGGGTCATATGTTTGAATGCTTTGTCCCTAGTTAGTGGAACTGCTTGGGAAGGAATAGAGATATGGTCTTGTTGGAAGAGGTGTGTCACTGGGGGTCTGCTTTGAGGTTCTAACGCTTGCCTGTGACAAGCTCAATCTCTCTCTCTCTCTCTCTCTCTCTCTCTCTCTTCCCTCTCTCTCTGTCAGCCTCCTGTTGTGGATCAGGATGCAAGCCCTCAGTTACTGCACCAGGGCTATGCCTGACTGCCTGCTGCCTTGCTTCCTGCCAAGGTGATGATGGACTCACCCTCTGAAAACTGTCAGTAAGCCCCCAATTAAATGCTTCTTTTTAATAAGCTTCTTTACATATTGTGTCTTATCACAGCAATACGACAGTAAGTCACAGTTCATGCGATATTTTTGTTACATTTCTTGAAACATCTTTTAGCCTATGACAATCCCTTCTCATTCATAATTGTTGAAGAAACTAATATTTATTTTTGTGAATGGATTCAGATGCTCTTTACACTGAAGAAGCAGGGATATCTCTAGTAGACAATCAAATTCTATGTGAGAACATGACTATCTACCTTCGTGTCACTATTATCTCCTTAATTTGTGATCATTAGCCAGTTGACTTTATTAATATAAACTTTAAGCTTTGCTGGCACTCTGACCACTTTTTTAGCATTTACATTAAATCTGAAAATAACAGATTAATGTAAATAGTATAAATGACAATTTACATTAAATCTGTATATTTACATCTTGTACAAATTCATTATGGCCTGTGTATGACCTCAACATGTCACTGCCCTCTGCCACACTTGCCTGTCATGGCACTGTCCCCAGGACCCATCTGAAGGTGTTGAAGAACTCTTGGCATCAAAGTTTATTTTCAGTTTCTTGAATTTCTTTGTGGTAAGTATATAATATGATGTAAGCATAGAAAAACACATACAAAACAATTTTAGCATAGGTGAATCATTTTTTTAAGAATAAGGAATTAAAAAAAAAACCTCAAATTATTTCTATACAGCTTCAAAGAGTGGATGAATTCTATCCCAATGTAATGTGTTGCTAATACTTCGACGTTCTCTCTGCCACAGTGTAAGAGGTAGGTCTTGAGAGGTCTCGAGAGCCTAAGGCCAGAACCCTCACTAGTTTGCTCACAGAGTTAAGCTTACAAAAGAAAATCAGGGTGATTGGGAAGCATATATGTGGGGAAGAGAAAATTTCGGTCTAAACATAGGGAGTATGTTATGTGGGTTTTCTGAACAAAGACAGCAAAATATACAATTTTGGGGAAAAGATAAAATCTAATTCCAGAGAAACTTATACATATATGCATAATTATACACACATGCCTATGTATATATTTCATAAGGATGAAGACTATAATTTCAAAATACATTACAGTTGTCTACTAAAGAATCTGGGAAAATAGCTGATTTTTACTATTGTATAAATATTGTATATATATTATATATTGCATGGATATTAACTTATTTAATCATATAAATTATTTATAAACATATAAATCATATAAGTGATACAAACTGAGACATAGGAACATTATCCCCATCACTTTTTCATACAAAAAAAACCCCTGTATTTTGTGTCATCAAAGAAGGCTGTGGATTGGCAGACCTGAAAGGTTAGGAAACCAAGTCTCTTATTGTCAAGTGGTTGAATGAAACTTGTGAACGTGGAGGCTTGGAAGCTTCACAAAAGTCAGGAATATTCACTATTTGTGGGGTTAATTATTTTAGCACTGAAAGGTGGGTCAGTGCTTCTGTAGAACAGAAGCATATGGCTGATCTTTTTACCAGTTACCAATCTCCTCCTAGTCACGCATATAGAACAGGTCCTCTGTGGGCTAAAACTACTGCACAAAACCTACATTGCAAGCAGACGGCACTGGCCATGGTAAAGTCACTTTTGTGAAGCTTCCAAGCCTCGACGTTCACATCACTCACGTCAGTCCACTCTCAGATCAAGTAGACATCTAGTCTCTTAAGTTGAAGAACACTGAACCTTGACTAGCCTAGGCTGGTCAGACTATGTGAACTTCAACTTTTGGAGCCTCTAATGATGCTAGTTCTTGCTCTTGAGATCTTGAGATTATTTTACTGCCTTTTCTGAGAGCTAATTGTTCAGACTGTAAAAAAAATGCTTTATAAACTACGTCATCAAAAAATTCCTTCCTTTTTGTGAGCATATGTGATTGAGATGTTCTTACCATCAAGCCACCAAGTGCTGGGGGCATGGATATGAGTGTTGTGGATTTAAACTCTGATCCATATGCTTGAACAGTGACCACTGAGTCATCTCCCCAGCTCCAGCAAATTATTCCTTATGTTTAAGGTTATTTGAGCTATCTTTTCTGATTTCAGCTGAACTTCTGTAATTGCATATCCACACATACATTCACTTTTATGGTCCTTTTAGATATTTTCAGTCTCTTTGGACATGACTTGTGAATGGTGCCAAAATGAAGTTTCAAAGTTCAAAGCACTAAAAAGTTAAAAGACATATATAATACCCTATATAAACAGAAAGTTACTTTTCATCATATATGTGCTACACATACTTCATGTAAATATAAATAAGTATGTGTATTTCCTATATGAACATGTCAGTTTCATATGGTTCATTTTGTTACAAATGAAAAAGAGTAATTTTTTTATTTGTATTTTTGTTTTCTGTTTTCTCAGGGTAATGAATATATATGGGTGCATGAAGATGATACTACGAGGTAGAACTTAGGTGGTAAAAATGCCTTAGTAAAATAGTAACAGTACGTGAAAAATTCACTGTATGAAGGGGAAGGGTGACATGCTATATGAGGAAAAATGAGATGTGGGAATTTCAGGATCCACATGGCTCACATGTCCTTTTTGTGCTAACATTTTCTCTGCGATGTGGCTTTTTTCTCTAAAAGTAGTTTACAAAACTGCCTACAGAACTGGGGGTATGGACTCATGGGTAAAGGACGTGCTGCATACATAGCAGGTATGAGGACTGGAGAGTTACGTCTGGTAAATGTAAAGTAAATGTCTGGTGGGTGAAGCAGCCTGCCTGTCATTCCAGTGCCCAGACGGTAGAAGTAGGGGATGCCTGCAGCAAACTGGCTAGTTAGCTAGACAAGCTTAATCATTGAGCTCTGGATTTAATTGAGAGATCCTGTCTCATTGAATAAGATAGAGAATGAATAAGACTCTTGGTAGCCTCTGGCCTCCGTATGTATGTATACACATCCCTTGCTTTCATACATACATGTACCTACACATGTGAGCAATTAACCAGTGAGCAGTCTCTCCAGTTACTTGTTCTTATAGTGTTTGCTTATGGGTTAATCACTATCCATTTCTGTGTGTTACCATTGTGTGGCCTTATAGATTTAAAAATAATACTTCTCAGAGGCCCATAGGACCTGTAGCTGAAGTGCATGGATATCTTTAGCAATAAGAACTTACCTCCCATATCTTGGGGTGCTACCAAGGCTTATTGCAATTGGCTGTGATGTTTTGGGAATCTCTTGGACAACACTAACTAACAACTCAAAATAAGATTTTTTTTTATGCATTGTGTTAGGATTATTGTTAGGTAGCCATTGGCTCTCGGAGGGAACATTGTCAGCTCAGATACAAAATTTATTTAGACCATGTATGTATATCTTTAAACATAATTATGTTTGTTATAGAAACTAACTTGAAAACATATTCTCTAAGAACTATATTTCATGGTAGGAGAGGCTCTATGCAAGTTTCCAAAAGAGGGAATCAGCAACCAGTCACATCCAGCTATGACATCTATGAACCACAACAACGAGCAGTATGGCACAATAACCTTGAAAGTACAGTAGTAGCATTTATTACCTTGGCAGTAGCCAACAGCTCTCTAAACTGGACTTAATACTTGCTCAACAAGAAGGAAATCCTATCACGTACTAGAAACCTATCCAGCTATTCAGGACTAGTAAAGTTATGGTTAATGGAGGAGAACCTACAACTATTAATTTACTCAACCAGAATCCCTAACCACATTCTAAATATCTGTTCTTATAATGACAGATTAATGTAGTTCTCAGCCCTCATCAAGAAAATGTCTCTTTGCAATACACAGGGCCCATCACAGAAAAACTCATCAATTACAATGCAGAATGGTGGAGCTCACTCTCAACAGATAAATCTATAAAATATGTGTATATATGTATATAACTATATATGCATATACACATACATAATATATGCATATAATACATGTTTATACATGTATATACATACAAATGTATATGTATATAACAATAATTAATAAAAAAGCCATGAATTTTAGAGAGAACAAGGAAAAGTATATGGAAGTGTTTGGATGGAGAAAAGGGAACAAAAAAAATCATGTAATTATATTGTAATCTCAAAAATTAAAAGAAATAATTTATAGAATTATCCTAATATTTATAGTTTTAAGTAATGACCTAATTAACCATTTCTTATTGTGTTAATTGTACCCAAATATCTGTGTTTTTTATATATTTGGATGATTTTCTTATTTTTAAACTGTAAAGTGATGAATATTTGTTTATTTCCATTTTGTATCTCACAAGTTGTATATAATTTTGTGAAAAGTTTGTAAAAGCCATTCTAAAACACATCAAATAGTCAAGTATTTATTAAATGCAAACATCAGTGTCCTCATTCCTGCAATAAGGATTATAAGAAGGCAGAAGTCATAAAAGAGTCAATTTTTACTTTTGTGAAACTTGTAAGCTATCTATGATCGAACATTATGGGACAACTGCATGAAGTGGCATGAGCTAGTATATACCAAATTTGATGTGTTGATTAGGAAATGGTAATGACTTACTGCACTGTGAGACTGATGAGACTTAGAATTGCCAAGGGGGAAGCAGGGTGCTAGGCATGTCAATGAAGACAAGTGAGTGGACAGACAAGATAAAGAATATTAGAGATGAGGAGAATATGAGTAAAGCTAACCTTAAAAAGGAAAACAAACCCAGGAGTCAGACTGCCGTGACAGAACAACGCTTTCTACTTTGAGACCCAGTATAAGCTTTGACTTACATCATTCTTTTATTTCTTCATTATGCATAAGGTGTTGTCCATAACCCATAGTTATGATATTATTCATATTATTCATGCACTGCATTCTTGTTTCTTAATTCATGCCAATGAAATAATCAATAATGTTTTTTATTAGTACTTTCATGCATCTATCTTAGCCCAATACTGATCATCTAATTGTTTCTTGGGAAATGCTATGGTTACATGTTGATATGTTTAAAGAATGAAAATTAGTCTCTATCCTGAATTAGAAAAAATGAAAGCATTTTCTTTTTTATATTTATTTATTTATATTTATTTATTTATATTTTTATTAGATATTTTCTTCATTTTCATTTTAAATGCTCTCCCTTTCCTAGTTTCTTCTCTGAAAACACCTTATTCCCTCCCTCCTTCCCCCTGCTCCCCAACCCACCCACTCCCGCTTCCTGGCCCTGGCATTCCCCTATACTGGGGCATAGAATCTTTGCAAGACCAAGGACCTCTCCTCCCATTGATGACATCCTCTGTTACATATGCAGCTAGAGCCACAAGTCCCTCCATGTGTTTTCCTTGAGTGGTGGTTTAGTCCCAGGGAGCTCTGGGGTATTGGTTAGTTCATATTGTTGTTCCTCCTATAGGGCTGCAGACCCCTTCAGCTCCTTGGGTACTCTGCGCTCCATCCAATGGATGACTGTGAGCATCCACTCTGTATTTGCCAGGCACTGGCATAGTCTCACAGAAGACAGCTATATTAGGGTCCTGTCCGCAAAATTTTGTTGGCATATGCAATAGTGTCTGGGTTTGGTGGTTGTTTATGGGATGGGTCCCCAGGTGGGGAAACTCTGGATAGTCCCTCCTTCGGTCTCAGCTCCGAACTTTGTCTCTGTAACTCCTTCCATGGGTATTTTGTTCCCCCTTCTAAGAAGGATCAAAGTACCCACACATTGGTTTTCCTTCTTCTTGAGTTTCATGTGTTTTGCAAATTGTATCTTGGGTATTCTGAGCTTCTGGGCTAATATCCACTTATTAGTGAGTGTATATCATGTTCTTTTGTGATTGGATTGCCTCACTCAGGATGATATCCTCCAGATACATCCATTTGTCTAAGGATTTCATAAATTCATTGTTTTTAATAGCTGAGTAGTATTCCCTTGTGTAAATGTACCTCATTTTCTATATCTATTCCTCTGTTGAGGGACATCTGGGTTCTTTCCAGCCTCTGGCATGTTTCCTTATTACATGTTGGAGCATCTTCTGGATATATGCCCAGGAGTGGTATAGCTGGGTCATCAGGTAGAACTATGTCCAATTTTCTGAGGAACTGACAAACTGATTTCCAGAGTGGTTGTACCAGGTTGCAATTCCACCAGCAATGGAGGAGTGTACCTCTTTCTCCACATCCTCACCAGCATCTGCTGTCACCTGAGTTTTTGATCTTAGCCATTCTGACTGGTGTGAGGTGAAATCTCAGGGTTGTTTTGATTTGCATTTCCCTGATGATTAAGGATGTTGAACATTTTTTTTTAGGTGCTTCTCAGTCATTTGGTATTCCTCAATTGAGAATTCTTTGTTTAGCTCTGTACCCCATTTTTTAATTGGATTATTTGAATTTCTGGAGTCTAACTTCTTGTGTTCTTTATATATATTGGATATTAGTCCCCTATTGGATTTAGGATTGGTAAAGATATTTTCCCAATATGTTAGTGGCCTTTTTGTCTTATTGTCAGTGTACTTTGCCTTACAGAAGTTTTGAAATTTTGTGAGGCCCCATTTGTCGATTCTTGAACTTACAGAACAAGCTATTGCTGTTCTGTTCAGGAATTTTCCATCTGTGCCCATATCTTAGAGGCTTTCCCCCACTTTCTCCTCTGTACAGTGTCTCTGGTTTTGTGTGGAGTTCCTTGATCCACTTAGACTTGAGGAAAGCATTTTCTTTAAAAGTAGGAGTGAGACAAGGGAGTGTACTCTTTCTAACCTTATTCAACATAGTGCTCAGGTGGTTCTTTTTCTTCCTTTTCTTCCCCTTCTTCTTGTTTTTCTTATTCTTGTTCTTCCTCCTCCTCCTTCCTTCTTTGTTATGGGACAGATATTTTATTTCATTTTTGTTTGTTCTTTTTAAATTATATCTTTTTTTTTACATAAAATGTTTTAAAAATTCAACTATATTTTGAGCATATTCTTCCCCTCCCCCAAGTTCTTCCAGATCCTCTCCTCATTCCTACCTACCCAACTCAAGTTATTTCTCAAAAGCTCAATTCAATGGCAAATCCTCCCAATCCAAAATATTCTCCCCCAAAGCAAACCAACAAAAGTTCCACCCACGGATAAAAAGCCCAAGAGAAGTCATGAGAATCAGACACAATTCACACACTCAGGAGTCCCATAAAAACACTAACCTAGAAGTGCTCAGGTACTTAACTAGAGCAATGAGGCAGGAGAAGACATAAAAAAATACAAATAAGTAAGGAAGAGTTTACATTTTTAGATGATATTATTTTCTACTGTAACCCCCACCCTCCAGGGCTCAGCAGAAAACTGATATCTGATGAGCACTTTCAGCATAGCAGCTGCATTCAAGAACCAACATACAGGAAGCTAAAGCTTTTTTTATATACCACTAAGAAATATGCTAATAAAGAAATGAAGAAATCTCAGTTGATTCAGAGGGTCTTCTTCTCCTTCATGTCTTCCATATCCTCTGTCTTTTATACTTTTCTGTCTCCTCTTTCTCGGGGTTCCCCAAGCTCTGAGGGAGGGATTTGATGGAGAAATTTTATTTAGAGCTCTGTGTTCCAAGTTCTCTCTATCTGCACAGTGTCTGACTGGGGGTATCAGTATTCGTTTCAGTCTGCTCCAGCAGCAAGCTTCTCTGATGATGGCTTCATTCGACACTGATTTATGAGTCTACAATGACATCACTCAGAAACCATCTCATTGTAACTTTTTTTATAGTTCTAGTATTTGGTTTTACTCTAGGTTCCTAGGCTATGCCATCTATCTCTGGGTCTTGGTCATCCAAGCAGAATTTGTTATGGGTTCCATCTTGTATGAGCCTTAAGTAAAATCATACATGAATTGATTACTTCCAGAAACATTATGCCATTATTGCTCTGCCATATTTTGCAGGCAGGGCAGGTTGTAGACCAAAGTTTTTGTGGTTGGGTTGGTGTTTTCATTTATCCTTTGATAGCTTGCAGAGTACCTTCTATTACCAAAGACACTAGAATGTAGGGTGAATGTTTTATGTGGATAGCAGCTTGAACTCTCTATGTTCAATGAGTTGTCTTCAGCAATGGAGGCTTGCTGTTAGTTTGTTGAGAACAAACAACCTATTGTCTTGGCAACAGCCTGGGTTGTTTGGCGATTTCCATGGGTCCCCTTTGGCCAACAACTCAATTGAATGTAACCAAGTTCTGGTGTCGGAAGCTTCATTTATAAACTCACAGAGACTGAAGCAAAAAGTACAGAGCCCATACGTGTTTGCAACAGGTCTTCTGTATATAGTTTTCAGTTTGGTAATTTTAGGGGACTCCTGAGTATGTGAATGAATGGGTCTGTAATCATTGTTCCTTCTCTTGGGGTTCTTTTTATTCTATTCATTTGCTTTGTCCAACTTCAATGTTATGGTTTTAGTTTTAGTTAGTTACAGAGAAAGAAAGAAAAAAAGAAAGGAAGGAAGAAAGAAAGGAAAGGAAAAAAGAAAAAAACCAATTTTTATCAGCTTCAAGTTTTACCTGTCAATATTGTGAAGCCATCAGAAAGATTAATTTCATATATTTGTACACACACACACACAGGAGAGAGAGAGAAAGAGAGAGAGAGAGAGAACATATTAAGAAAATAACATGATTTAAAATTATTTTAAATCATAGCCCCCAAAATGCTTAAGAATAGACCTAACAATGGAGTTGAAGGACATCTTATTGTGAAAATAATTGAACACTGTATAAAGAAAGAAGATGGAAATACACAAGAACATGGAAATATCTCCCACATTCATGGATTGAAGAAATTAATATTGTAGAAATGGCCTATTGAGTGACCATTTCAGGGGAATCATGAATAATGCTTATTCACCCCCAAAGACAGACCATATAAACAAATCTACTTAGTTTAACAAACCAGTGAGTTTATTGGAGCTTGCTTATAAAGTGTGAGGAGTTATTTAGCAGATCCAAACAACACCTTAGAATGGCTAACAACCCGTGAGAGCCACATACATCCCTGGAGGTCTCTGCATGACTTCCAGGCATCTGTACCAGACTGAAAATTTCCTTTATTCTCTCCAGCAGTTGTTACTGCTTATATAGCACTGGGAATGGGCCTTGTGAATCTTGCACATTTCAGGAATCTCTGAGACTTATAAGGTTTTTTTTTTTTTTTTACTTCTTGAGTATTACATGGTTAATTTATTTCCCAAGTCTAAATGGGTCTCTTTCCAGGATTAAAGGTCTTCTTTGAAAGGCATCATTACTCAATGTGACAATATAACTGAAAGTCATCTACAGATTAGTAATAGTCCCTCGGAACAATCCAATTCACATAGAACCAGGGGAAACAATCTTAAAGTAACAACGATGCACAAAAGATTCCAAAATAAACTAATTCTTAGTGGAATCAACAAATATGGTATCAAAATACTCGATTTCAAATTATATTTGGAAGCAGTAGTGACAGAAATAACATAGTATTGACACAAAAGTAAAACATGTTACTGGTGTAGTAGAGCAAAATTTCCCAAAATACCCACCCCGTAGTTACAACCACCTAAATTTTGCCTAAGATTCCAAAACAAACAAACAAACAAAAACAGAAACAAATACAAACAAACAAACAAACAAAAAGAAAAAAGAAACAACAAAATCCCCCAAAACAAACAAACAAAAACCCCATATCTTTTTAAAATGGTTCTGGAAAAAATAGACTTTCAGCTCTTACTTTGTGCTAAAACAATTCAAATGGGTTATAACCCTTAAGGTGAGACCCTCAACTTCAAATTGATGGAGATAATGCAGGAAAAAACATGTCCAGATATTGACAGGTAGTAACTCAGGCAGTAAGAGCAAGAACTGACTAACAGAATTCCACTAAATGGAAGAGCTACATAGCAAAGGAAGCAATAGCCATAAGGAAGAGTGGCTTACAGATGGAGACGGCTTTTACTAGTTTTTTAGCCATTTATCAGGAGCTCAATGATAGGAACATATAACATATTAAAAAATTAATATCAGAAAAATAAATACTCTAATAAATAAATTAGATAATTTTCAAAAACTCAGTAGGAAATGAATGCATGAAAAACATCTAACAGCTTTAGACACCAGGGTAATGGCAATCAAATCTACACTGAAATTACATTCATTCCAGGTGAGTTTACTATCTTGAGAAAAACAAACAGCAGCATCCTTCTGAGACTGCGGCACTGATGGCATGGGAGTGGGTACTGGGATGGAGTATGCAGAGATAAGTGGAGGAAGGACAAGACTGAAGGATGGGACAGAATTCTACACACATCTACATTCCTGGTGTAGCTTATGTCAGAAATCAATATGGAGATTCCTCAAAACTAAAAATCGAACTATAAAGTGACCCAGATATAATTTCTCTTTATATA
>LR751003.1:224946-235904 GCA_902729485.2 Mus minutoides
GGCTTGCTCTTTCCGCTTTGTTCAGTTTGCTTTGTTATACAATCCAGGGCCACCTGTTCAGGGATGGCACTGTTTACAGTAGTGGATCCTTCCACATTAAGTATCAATCAAGAATATGCTCTGCAGGTCCGGTGAGGCTAATCTCATGGGGACATTTTCTCAATGGAGGTTCATTTTCAGATGACTCATCTTGTGTCAAGTTAACAACAACAGAAAACTAACCAGCACAACAGATGACTGCTATTTACTGACTTGCTCACCATGCCTTACTCACATTGCTTTTTAAGACAGCCCAGCTTTACCTGGCCCAAGGATGTCATTGTCTACAATGGGCTAGGTCTCCCACATTAATGCTTCTTTGAGAACATGCCCCAGAAAGACTGGATCAGACAGGTCATTCTGATGGGGGTATATTCTCATTTGAGGTTGTCTTTTCCAGATGATCCTGGCTTATATCAAGTTGACAGAAACTAAACAGCTCAACACACACACACACACACACACACACACACACATTACAGTCACACACACACAATACAGTCAGGTACACACACACACACACACACACACACACACACAGAGAGAGAGAGAGAGAGAGAGAGAGAGAGAGAGAGAGAGAGAAGCAGAAACAGAGAGAGAGGGAGGGGAACAAAATCATGTTATTTGTAGGGAAGTGATTGGCTATCAGAACGTTAGGAAAATAAGCGATGCTCAGAAAGACAAACCCAATATGTTTTCTGTCATGAGGAAGATCTTGAAAGTGAAAAAGAAGAAAAGTAGAAGAATGGTAATTTGGGAAGAGTAAGAGGGCTGGGGAAAGGAGGGACCAAAGGAAGATAACAATGGGATGAATATGATCAGAGTATGTGAAATGCATGTATGAAAATGTCAGCATAAAGCCCACAACATGAAGTCACAACTGATGTATGCTAGTAAAATATTCTCTTGAGTTTCTTTTTTATATAATCAGGCTGGTATGGGAAAGAGCAGGTCCAGGCATAATGAGGTCTAGATAATGAAATATATAATCAGCATATGTTACCATTCCAGCTATTAAAAGAAGATGTTGAGATAATTTTTTTTCTTTGTGAAGAAGAGGGAGATGAAGGCCAGAGGACATTCTGACAGTGCAGAAGCAGCACCCTTGAGGATCTCAGTGGGAGAGGTGGCCATGGTAATAGGAGGCTGTGGGAATGTACTTCCCTTGTGGCCAACACTGAACTTTAGGGCCAGATCCTGGGTACTGTGGCAGGCTGATGGGTATCTTCACTCAGAAAGGTCTCTAGTGCTAGCTCTCCTTTTGATGAGTCATGAAATCAAGTTTTGTTTGGAAACTGATTGGCTTATATGTCTTTTGGACAGTCCATGAATTGCAGGGATTCATTTCCAACACAACGGCTGCATTGGCCATAGCTAATAAATTCTTTCCCCTGAGACCAACTTCACTAAGTACTGGCATGGGTAAGAAGTGCTCCTGGAGTGAAGACATTTCAAAGACATTTTAATACAGTGGCACCATGCAGAGTGCATTAATCTTTCCTGTGATTTCCTCTTATTGTAACAGAGGAAAGGCTTCTAATGTGCGAACCTCGTTAAATCAATCATCTTGGGGATTCAGGCGCTCAGTGTGATAAAAGCAACAACTTGCTCTACCTTTAGGCAATTTCCCATATATTTTAGAAGTTAGAATTTGGGGAAATAAGTTCTCTGATAGATTTATGATTTAGCTTCAAATGTAATATTTGAATTTCACTTTATTAGTCAGAAGAAATGAAAAGCCCTTAGTAGCCAATAAAATGCTTCCCTTTCAGATTGAGTGTTTATTGTTTTCATGGCTACTTGGATGCTATATCTTTAAGTTGGGCCTAAATTGATGGAAAGGAACACAAAGTGTATTAATTTGGAGCAAGGAATTATTTCCACTGTTGCTTACATATTCACAGTCACTTCAATTTTTATTTAAAAAATTGACTGGTTTTATCTAAAGCAGTTTTATCACAATTAAAACAGGAAACTGTTTAAGACCAAGCACCCATAGAGATACACATTTCCCCAAATTTAATGCCTTACTGTTTGTTTACAGATAAGTACTTTGGGAAGAAGCACTGGGTCCCGGAGTATTTTAAATTCAGAACTGATCAGACCCAGGTTCCACTCAGACTCTGGAAGGCAGCAGCACCTCCCAGGGGCAGCTTTGGTGGCAGGAAGAGACTGGCTAGAGCAAATGCAAAACTGAGACTTTCTTAAGCTAGCTTCTGCTGCTGTATCAATGGAAGATATTGACATGCAATACTAATTTTGATGTGCTTTTATTACATGCATCTAGTTACCTGGCTGTTGGAGCAGATCCAGTCGCTTCATGAGGATGGGGATGTGAGGTGGTCGATAGGCAAAAAAGAGTTCACTCTTGCCATTGTTGGGGGACCTACATATAAAGCATCATATAGTTACTGAACTTAAACATTGTATTGCTTAGCTCTCCAGTGAACTCTGCTTAAACTATGTGTATTTGTCCCAGGAACATGGACATTGTACCTATAGATGAAGAGGTACAATTCTGTGAACTCTGTAATTCCACAAGTCAATATTATATTGAACCCATTTTTACATTGCTTTCCCATGGTTTCTGCTTTGATATTTCTGGACGACATTAGCACTTTCGGAGATACTGATGTCATAGCTCCACGATAACTTTCTCTGAGTGTACCCCACTTCCTTAGTTAGTACTATTCCAGCTTTATTTGTATTTATGTTGCAGTAGTAAGATAGTGTCTTAGTTACTCTCCCACTAACGTAATGAAATTCCCTGATGAAGGAAACTCTTCAAAGGAGGCACTTAACAGTCGGCTTGTGTACTGGCTGGTTTTATGTGTCAACCTGACACAGCTGGGTTATCACAGAGAAAGGAGCCTCAGTTGGAGAAGCGCCTCCGTGAGATCTAGCTGTGGGGTATTTTCTCAATTAGTGATCTAACAGGGAGGGCCCCTTGTGGGTGGGACCATCCCTGGGCTGGAGTCTTGGGTTCTATAAGAGAGCAGGCTGAGCAAGCCAGGGGAAGCAAGCCAGTAAATAACATCCCTCCATGGCTTCTGCACCAGCTCCTGCTTTCTGACCTGCTTGAGTTCCAGTCCTGTATCCTTTGGTGATAAACAGCAATGTGGAAAGTGTAAGCTGAATAAACCCTTTCCTCCCCAACTGCTTCTTGGTCATGATGTTTGTGCAGGAATAGAAACCCTGACTAAGACAGCTTGCTTACATTTTTCACGATGGAGAGCTTGGGTGCAGATAGGCATGGTGCTGGAGCAGTCGCTGGGAGCTCACATCGGATGCTTATGTTACAGACAAAGAGACTGTGCCTGATGAAGCTTTTTAAACATCAGGTCATACCTCTGAATCCTCTCTAAATAGTTCCACTAACTAGGGAACAGGCATTCAAACACTTAAGCTGATGGGCCATTCTCATGTAAGCCACCATGGTGCTAAAGATAGAAACAAAAAGAGTTATTAAAACAAAAGAACTATTCTATTGCTATACAATCCATACCTATTAGGAAATTCAAAATATCAAGCAATAATATTTGAGAAGAAAGATCGTGCATTTGTTTATGTGTATTTGCATATACATTTTATACATATGAAATGTTTTACAGACAGATTATACTCTGAAGTGTAGGGTCATTAATAAAGTCACAATTGTGCTATATTATATGCTAAAAGACATAAAATTCTCTAGTTTTTGAGCAGTTGTCAGATAAATTTTGTGTTAGATAATTACTGTTTAAGTAAACCCCAAAGCCTCGAAAAGTGGAACATAAGAGTATTGTCCAGGACTCAAAGCTTACATGGCATATGGATAAGTCTATGTTGTCTATTATTTGATGTTAGATCTTCATATCTCTGTTGAAAAGGAAGACTGTGGGAATGAGAAAGTTATTTGGGAGTTAACTAAGTAGGAGTTCTTTTTTTCCATTTTTTATTAGATATTTTCTTCATTTTTATTTCAAATGCTATCCTGAAAGTCCTCTATACCCTCTTCTTGCCCTGCTCCCCTACCCACCCACTCCCACTTCTTGGCCCTGGCGTTCCCCTGTACTGGGCCATATAAAGTTTGCAAGACCAAGGGGCCTCTCTTTCCAATGATGGCCAGTTAGGCCATCTTCTGCTACATATACATCTAGAGACATGAGCTCTGGGGGTACTGGTTAGTTCATATTGTTGTTCCACCTAGAGGGTTGCAGACCCCTTCAGCTCCTTGGGTGCTTTCTCTAGCTTCTCCACTGGGGGGCCTGTGTTCCATCCAATAGATAACTGTGAGCATGCACTTCTGTATTTGCCAGGCACTGGTATAGCCTCATATGAGACTGCTATATGAGGGTCCCTTCAGCAAAAACTTGCTGGCATATGCAATAGTGTCTGGGTTTGGTGGCTGATTATGGGATGGATCCCTGGGTGGAGTAGTCTCTGGATAGTCCATCCTTTCGTCTCAGCTCCAAACTTTGTCTCTGTAAGTCCTTTCATGGGTATGTTGTTCCCTATTCTAAGGAGGAATGAAGTATCCACACATTGGTTTTCCTTCTTCTTGATTTTCTTGTGTTTTGCAAATTGTATCTTGGGTATTCTAAGTTTCTGGGCTAATATCCAGAATTCTTTTTCTAAACAATTTAGCTTGTAAAAATCACTTTTGTACTGGAGGTTTGTGTTCTCAAAATAAAATACCATTTCCTTCCCTCCCTCCCTCCCTTCCTCCCTCCCTCCCTCCCTCCCTCCCTTCCTTCCTTCCTTCCTTCCTTCCTTCCTTCCTTCCTTCCTTCCTTCCTTCCTTCCTTCCTTCCTTCTTTCCTTCTTTCCTTCCTTCCCCCATTCCTTCCTCCATTCCTTCTTTCCTTTTTTCTTTTGCCAACAGCTCGGCTGTAATTGTGTGGCTTCCACCTTCCACAAGATTTTAACTCAAAGACAATGCCATTAGGCTGTGCTTTGGCCTTTCTTAGTGATATATTTTAGCATCATTTACATATTGAACTGTTACATTGCTGACGTTGCAGCTCATCTTCCTTTAGTGGGTGGCTGTGGGGAAACTGACTGAGAAGATCAAGATCTCTAGTTTATATTTATTTTGTAGTTGTTGAGAGGATTTGAAAATTTGAAAGAATATACGATTTCTAAATAGGCAAATGTTCTTAAAGAAAGTGGATTATGTATAATTTAGTGAGACATAAGGAGGAAATCAAGCAATGTAAAACCTTAGTCACTAGTTAGGGGTGAAGACAGTACATGAAACTTACTGACCAGTTCAGGACAGATGTTATTTTACATTATTGATTATCACATTAGGATAAAATGGGTTTCACAGTCTTCATTTTTATGCTATGTAATAAAATACTGTATAACACAAACTGTTCTCCTTATGCAATTAAACTTGCATTTTCTCAGAAAAACCCATTATGATGAAATGGCAGATATACTAGTTTTATTATTGTATTACCCACACCTGCCCAACATGCTGCTGAATGTGTGTACTGTGAGTTCCTAGGTAATGTGGAGCACATTTGCTACATGCTCATAAGACGGAATTAACATAGAACAAGAACTATGTAAGAGTATGTGTGTGACAATAGAATTCTAGATTTATTTTTAAAAGAGATACATTCTTGTTTAACAATGTGGTTGTATTTCCTTTCTTCTTTTGTGAGAGCAAAGGCCTTGGCTCCATCTTCCTGGCTTAGGCAGTGCCATCCATTCTGTCCTTGTCACTGAAGGCTTGGCTCTTGCCTGCATGTGAGCTCCAAATAAGGAGAGGAATGCCTTCACTTGCACCCTTCTGTTTTCTTTGTCACCCTCCTTGGTATTTGTGCTCAGCTCACTGTCACTTGTCTGCTCTGATATTTTCCAAGTGACGGTGGCTTTTACACCTTGATCAGGATTTAAAAAGTTTTACTGATTTCTTGTGAAACCTAGTACCCTGCTTAATCTTTCTTTAATGTCTTCAATATTTTGTATGCTTTCCTTTATTAAGTTTTCCCATTTGATTTCCAAATAAAATACATTTAAGTTACAGCTCACCAGATAAATGGTGGTGGTTTGTAAACAATTTTGTTTCTGCCATAATTCCAAGATCTTGCGAGTGGTTTCAAGTGTTGGGCCTATGCATAAATATGGCACAATGCTTTTCCTTACCCAACTACCTGCCTGTGAGTGAGTTACTAAGAGGGTAAGAACCTTACCATTGTGACAAGTCTTTAGACCGACTGATAAATTAATCAGCTACTGTAATGACAAGTGTGAGAGTAGAGGATTTCTAGAGAATGCTTCATTTGGGGAAGAATATGCATAAACGCACGCCTTTAATCCCAGCACTCGGGAGGCAGAGGTAGGCGGATTTCTGAGTTCGAGGCCAGCCTGGTCTACAAAGTGAGTTCCAGGACAGCCAGGGCTATACAGAGAAACCCTGTCTCGAAAAAAATCAAAAAAAAAAATAAATAAATAAAATAAAAAAATAAAATTCTAACAGGAACTGGTCAAAGTTTTCAAACGAGTGACCCCGAGATTCCATCTTATACCCACCATAATGGTTAAAATAAAAACCTCAAAGGACAGCACATGCTGATGAGGATATGGAGTAAGAGGAAGACTCTTCCATTGCTGGAGGGAGTACAAATTTGTATAACCACCCTGAAAGCCTTAGTTAGAGTTAATTATGTTTGAACTTGAAGACACCCATCAAAAAGATACATCTAAGGGTTGGCGAAAGTGACAAAATACCTTGATTGACTACAATAGAATCTTTTGAGTATGGACACCAAAGGTGATTGAGATTTATCCTTAGAGTGTAAAAGATGAATTTCATCAAAGATGCAAAGCACAGATAGCAGTAGTGCAACATTCAGCTCAAGTCTAGGAGGGAGGAGCTGCAATGAGCTGAGGTTATTAACAAATCACAATGGAAAAAGAGGAAAGAGATGAGGCTAGAAGGATTCCAGAGTTGGCAACTGGATGGCAGTCTCAGAAGTGAAGAACAATTAGGGGAAAGACCTATGGCAGAGGCTTGCAGAAGTTGAATCAACAGGCCTATCTGACCTCTTTTCAGCAGTCTTTAACAGGACAAAAGAAATAGAGGTGAATAATGAACAATCAGCATATGAAGTGGAAGTTTCTGGGTTTTTTGAAGACTCAGTTATGTCAAGTGATGTTTTCTGGAAACTGTCTAATGAGATGAGATGCTGTTTTGCTAAAGCAGACACATAAGAAGGATGTTTTGGAGACACTTGAGAGGACATGTGATAACTGGAAAGAGTATAAATATAGCCCAACAGTCAGAGAATGACACTCTTGTATTGGTTCACCTTGCAATGCTACACTGGTCTTCACTGGCTACACTCTTGAATTGGTTCTCCTTGCAATGCTTTGGTTGTCTTGGCTGATTTTCCTTGTCATGACTTCATAGAGAGAAACACAGCTTGAGGTATTCTGGCTGCTTCTTGGTGATTTAGTTGACTTGTGCGTGTTTGGAGCCTCATGATTTCTTTCAGATCAAGCCTCTGCTACTGATTCATATTTGGAGTTTGCTGATTGGACTAAACTGTTGTTAATTGATTCATGTTTGATGTTTTGGCCTAGACTGCTGATATCCTGATAACAAAGATTGGAATTGCTCCCCCAAACTACTTCTAAACAAGTACATATCCCCTTGTCCTATTTTTCTCTTTTTATTAGATATTTTCTTTATTTATATTTAAAATGTTATCCCCTTTTCTAGTTTCCCCTCCGAAAATCCCATATCCTCTTCCCCCTTCTCCCTGGTCCCCAATCCACCCACTTCAGCTTCCTGGTCCTGGCATTCCCCTATACTGGGGCATAGAACCTTCACAGGAACAAAGGCATCTTCTCCCATGGATGTCCAACTAGGCCACCCTCTGCAATATATGCAGGTAGAGCCATGAGTTCCACCATGTGTTTTCCTTGATTGGTGGTTTAGTCCCGGGGGGGGGGGGGCTCTAAGGGAACTGGTTAGTTCATATTGTTGTTCTTCCTATGGGACTGCAAACCCCTTTAGCTCCTTGGGTACTTTCTCTTACTCCTTCATTGGGACCCTGTGCTTGGTCAGATGGATGACTGTGAGCTTCCACTTCTCTATTTGCCAGGCACAGGCAAAGCCTCTCATGAGACAGCTATATCAGGGTCTTGTCAGCAAAATCTTGTTAGCATATGCAATAGTGTCTGGGTTTGGTGGTTGTTTATGGGATGGATCCCTGAGTGGGGCAGTTTCTGGATGGCCCTTCCTTCAGTCTCTGCTCTAAACTTTGTCTCTGTAAATCCTTCCGTGGGTATTTTGTTACCCCTTCTAAGAAGGATCGAAGTATCCACACTTTGGTCTTCCTTCTTCTTGAGTTTCATGTGTTTTGCGAATAGTATCTTGGGTATTCTGAACTTCTGAGTTAATATCCACTTATCAGTGGGAGCATATTGTGTGAGTTCTTTTGTGACTGGGTTACCTCACTCAGGATGATATCCTCCAGATACATCTATTTATCTAAGGATTACATAAATTCATTGTTTTTAATAGCTGAGTAGTACTCCCTTGTGTAAATACATTTTCTGTATCTATTCCTCTGTTGAGGGACATCTGGGTTCTTTCTAGCTTCTGGCTATTATAAATAAGGCTGCTATGAACATAGTGGAGCCTTATTACATGTTGGAGCATCTTATGGGTATAAGCCCAGGCGTGGTATTGCTGGACTTTTTGATAGTACTATGTCTAATTTACTGAGGAACCACCAGACTGATTTCCAGTGTGGTTGTTTCAGGTTGCAATCACACCAGCAATGGAGGAGTGTTCCTCTTGCTCCACATCCTCACCAGTATCTGCTGTCACCTGAGTTTTTGATCTTAGCCATTCTGCTGGTTTGAGGTGAAATCTCAGGGTTGTTTTGATTTGCATTTCCCCAGTGATTAAGGATGTTGAATTTTTTTTTTTTAGGTGCTTCACAGCCATTTGGTATTCCTCACTTGAGAATTCTTTGTTTAGCTCTGTGCCCCATTTTTAATAGTGTTAATTGTTTCTTTGGAGTCTAACTTCTTGAGTTCTTTGTATATATCAAATATTAGCCCCCTATCAGATTTCGGATTGGTAAAGATCTTTTCCCAATCAGTTAGTTGCCGTTTTGTCTTATTAACAATATCCTTTCCCGGATTTTTTTTTTTTCAAATTTTATTAGATATTTTCTTCATTTACATTTCAAGTGTTATCCAGAAAGTCCCCTATATCCTCCCCCCTCCCGGCCCTGCTACCCTACCCACCCGCTCCCACCCCCTGGCCCCGGCGTTCCCCTGTATTGGGGCATATAAAGTCTGCATAACCAAGGGGCCTCTCTTCCCACTGATGGCCAACTAGGCCATCCTCTTCTTNTGCCAAGTAGAGGTATTGCAGGATCTTCTGGTAATACTATGCCCAATTTTCTGAGGAACCGCCAGACTGATTTCCAGAGTGGTTGAACCAGCTTGCATTCCCACCAACAATGGAGGAGTGTTCCCCTTTCTCCACATCCACGCCAGCATCTGTTGTCACCTGAATTTTTGATCTTAGCCATTCTTACTGGTGTGAGGTCCTTTCCCGGATTTTTACCAATCCTAAATTTGATAGGGGACTAATATCCAGCATCTACAAAGAGCTCAAGAAGCTGGACTCCAGAAAAACGAATAACCCCATTAAAAATGGGATACAGAGCTAAACAAAGAATTCTCAACTGAGGAATTTCTTTTTTTTTTTTCCAGCATTTTTTTATTATATATTTTCTTAATTTACATTTCACTGCTATCCCGAAAATCCCCTCCCCCCTCCTGAGGAATTTCGAATGGCTGAGAAGCACCTGAAAAAATGTTCAACATTCTTAATCATCAGGGAAATGCAAATCAAAACAACACTGAGATTCCACCTCACACCAGTCAGAATGGCTAAGATAAAAAATTCAGGTGACAGCAGATGCTGGCAAGGATGTGGAGAAAGAGGAACACTCCTCCATTGTTGGTGGGATTGCAAGCTTGTACAACCACTCTGGAAGTCAGTCTGGCGTTTTCTCAGAAAATTGGACATAGTACTACCAGAGGATCCAGCAATACCTCTCCTGGGCATATACCCAGAAGATGTTACAACTGGTAATAAGGACACATGCTCCACTATGTTCATAGCAGCCTTATTTATAATAGGCAGAAGCTGGAAAGAACCCAGATGTCCCTCAACAGAGGAATGGATACAGAAAATGTGGTACATTTACACAATGGAGTACTATTCTGCTATTAAAAATTTTTTTATGAAATTCTTGGGCAAATGGATGTATCTGGAGGATATCATCCTGAGTGAGGTAACCCAATCACAAAAGCAGTCATTGGATATGTGCTCACTGATAAATGGATATTAGCCCAGAAGCTTAGAATACCCAAGATATAATTTGCAAAACACAAGAAAATCAAGAAGGAAGACCAGCGCATAGATACTTCATTCCTCCTTTGAATAGGGAACAAAATACCCATGAAAGAAGTTACAGAGACAAAGTTTAGAGCTAAGACGAAAGGATGGACCATACAGAGACTATCCCACCGGCGGGGATCAATCCCATAATCAGTCACTAAACTCAGACACTATTGCATAGGACAGCAAGTGTTGACTGAAGGGACCCTGATATAGCTGTCTTGTACAGAAGTGGATGCTCACAGTCATCTATATGATGGAACACAGGGCCCACAATGGAGAAGCTAGAGATAGAAACCCAGGAGCTGAAGGGGTCTGCAACCCTAGAAGAGGAACAACAATATGAACTAACCAGAACCCCCAGAACTCGTGTCTCTAGCTCCATATGTAGCAGAAGATGGCCTAGTAGGCCATCATTGGGAGGAGAGGCCCCTTGGTATTGCAATCTTTAAATGCCCCAGTACAGGGGAATGCCAGGGCCAAGAAGTGGGAGTGG
>LR749727.1:0-109266 GCA_902729485.2 Mus minutoides
GGGAGGGAGGGAGGGAGGGAGGGAGGGAGGAAGGAAGGAAGGAAGGAAGGAAGGAAGGAAGGAAGGAAGGAAGATGGAAATAATTTATAACCAAATATTATATCATCATAATATGCAAATATTCAGTTGTCTAAACCAGAATAATTCCAATGCCCCACTACTTCTGAATGTCCTCTAAGGCATGTTATTATTCATGTAAAATCACCTAATTACTTCAAGACACCTCCCTCTCTGCCTCTACAACTTTATGGAGATTACAGCGGTTTTTTGTTTGGTTGGTTGGATCTATTTTGGTTTTTGTTTTGCTTTGTTTTGTTTTGGGTTTGGTTTTGGTTTTTCAAGACAGGGTTTCTCTGTGTAGCCCTGGCTGTCCTGGAACTCACTCTGTAGACCAGGCTGGCCTCGAACTCAGAAATCCACCTGCCTCTGCCTCCCAAGTGCTGGGATTAAAGGTGTAAGCCACCACTGCCAGGAATGAGATTACAGCATTTTATTTTTTTTCCAATTTTTATTAGATATTTTCTTCATTTACATTTCAAATGTTATCCCGAAAGTCCCCTAAACCCTCCCCCATCCCCCGCCCTGCTCCCCTGCCTGCCCACTCCCTCATCTTGGCCCTGGTGTTCCCCTGTACTGGGGCATATAAAGTTTGCATGACCAAGGGGCCTCTCTTCCCAATGATGGCCAACTAGGCCATCTTCTGCTACATATGCAGCTGGAGACACGAGCTCTGGGGGTACTAGTTAGTTCATATTGTTCTTCCACCTAGAGGGTTGAAGACCCCTTCAGCTCCTTGGGTACTTTCTCTAGCTCCTCCATTGGGAACCCTGTGTTCCATCTAATAGCTGACTGTGAGCATCCACCTCTGTGTTTGCCAGGCACTGGCATAACCTCACACGAGACAGCTATATCAGAGCCCTTTCAGCATTTTACATTACAGCATTTTAAATGAGTCATTTCCCACAGGACTGGCCGCCCAATCCGCTTCATCCTAGCAAGAAGTGATGACATGCTGATAACAGCTGGCCGCCACCCACTCCTGGGAAAATACAAAGTGAGTGAGACCCGGGAGTTCAGCAAACTGCCTGTGACCCTGTCCTCTGTCAATCCATCAGCAGTAAAGACCATGGGTTCCACACTCCTTAAAAGGGATGTTAGAGCACTGTTTAAACCTAGGCAGACCCTCCTGGATGGTGCTAGCATAATGCTTCTCTGGCGACTGTCATAACCAAGCATGAGCCTGGCCTAAGCACGGGTTGACAATAAGCTCAGATGTGTTTGTGCACAGCACAGTTTGGCTGGCTGCAGGAAAAGGCTGCTGAGAAAGTTGTCTTTCTTGTTATCACTTTGCAGATCGGGTTCATGAATAATGGAGAGATCAGGGCTGCTGACGTTGAATATTACACTAATGGAGGATGCACTCCCGACGAATCCGAGCTGGTAAATATACCCTCTCCAGAGAGCCCATGGCCCTTACTTCATCTACACAAATATTTGCCTTAACCAATTCCATAAGAGGTTTAAGTTAAACATAAAATTTGAAACATAGAATAGATTATCAGAGTTATTTTTGTTTTAATTCAGGTGATAGAATTTGTCGTGCTGAAATCTGAAAATACATATCATATTCCGAATTTCCGGTGCCGGGGCAGGGCTTGCAAAACAAACTTGCCATCAAACACAGCTTTCCGAGGATTCGGCTTCCCTCAGGCTACGGTGGTCGTGGAAGCGTACATAGCTGCGGTAGCATCTAAATGTAACTTACTCCCTGAAGAGGTGAGCAGTTAGAACCAGCGAGGAAAGCTCTGGCCATGGTTGACGTGTGTCTCCAGCTCCTGCAATCTCTATATACAGTTTCAAGAAAATAAAATGCATTGTCCATTACCAGTAAACATTTTCTATCATAGTACACGAACCAATAAACCTGCTAGCTTCTACCCATGATACTATTTCTTAGGATTCCGTAGGTTGCTTGGGAGCTTCTCCTGGTCTTAGGCCAGCTCATTGGAAGCTCTATGGTTCCAGAAGGTTTTATTAACATTTCTCTTTATTGACATTTCTGATGAGTATTTGGCTGGCTTATCTGACTATGCCTCGGCTGTAAAGTCTGTTGTATAGCCGTTCATCCTTCAGTAAGCTAGCCCCGATTCACTCTCGTGGGGAAGGGGTGTCACAGAATTCCCGAGAGCAGCAGGCAGGTGGCATGCTCTAATCCACAAACACTTGTCAAGTCTCTGTCTGTGTTACTATGTACAGTCACATCATAAAAAGCAAGTCACAAGGTCAATCCAGAGTCAATGTGAAACTATACCAGGGCAGAAATGGGTGGGATGATGGGATGATCACAGCCTTTTGTACAAACATCTTGTCACTTGGTGAACAAGCGTTTGCTTGGCGTGTGCAATACTCTCAAGGGATAAAGTGAGGAAAATTGGGAATAGTTAAGAATTTGAATCAGGAGAATTTTTCCTTGCCAACAAATTGATAACAGGACGAGTAATTGTCCTACTGTTTCTCAGGGTAATTGTGAAGCTCATTGAACTACTTAATCTAAAGCCTGGGGCATATGACGTATTTGTTAGTGGTTTCTATTGGTTTCTGTGGTCATTTTTAGCATATATATACATATATATGTGCATATTTATATGCTAGAAGTATTTTTAGACAAACTTTCTCCATATTAGACAAGTGATGCACACATGTTCTCATCTTTCAGATTAGAGAAATAAACATGTATAAGCAAACTAGCAAGACAGCCTATAAGCAGACGTTTAATCCAGAGCCCTTGCGGAGATGCTGGAAGGAGTGTCTGGAGAAGCCGTCATTCTTTGCTAGGAAGAAGGCTGCAGAGGAATTTAACAAAAACAACTATTGGAAGAAGAGGGGGCTTGCTGTCGTCCCCATGAAGTTCAGCGTTGCGGTCCCCGTAGCCTTCTACAATCAGGTGAGGTGGAAGAGGTGGGCCCTCCTTAAAGTCCTTCTCCAAAGGGCTGGCTCTGTCTCTCTCAAAAAAAAACAAAAAAAAACACGGATCCTACACAAGGAAGGGAATCTGGGCAGCCACATAACCCTCTTTGGAGACAAAGAAAAGAAGGGTGGTTCCCTTTAGCAGGAGAGAGCACGGACACAGACGAGGGCAGAATGGATATCAGGACAGACCTTCGGAATGCAGAATTTAGGGTCTTGGAGAACATCAAATGCTACTCAGAGGCACCCATTTGAGTAGCTGCACCCTAATATAAGTACTGGAATGTCATGGTGCAGAAACAAAACCTTTTTATATATGATAAGCCTTTAAAGTACTAGAACTCAACAGATATTTAAATCCACTTCCTCATCAATAACCCAGTTATAACTCCAACTGGACAGCCGTCATGGCCATGTTTTCATGACTCACCTACCCCACAGTGTCATCTCTTTTCTCTACCTTCTCTGTCTCCTCATGGCCCCTGCTGGTCTGGGGGGTCGGTTCCTCGGTTTTGAGGTGGATAGAGAGAAGACGGGTCGGTGTCCGATTTCCGTAAAAATAACCGGTTAGTCCCTATTGAACCCCCCGTTCCAATGGATCGTAGTGAATTCAGGTACTCTCTTAGAGGGGTAGGGACCCTCGTTGGCCCGGTCATAAATCGTAATGTTATGTATCGTTTTCTGGTAACCTCAACAGTGGCAGGCCACGTTTCAAAAGCAAACTGGTATAAATAAAAAGATCCCTTTCTTGCCGCCCCTCTCATTTCACCATAACGGCTTCTTCACTGAGTTCAATCTCTGGCATTATCTTTTCCTCTCCACCCCTCATTACACTAGTCATCTGGGTGTGACCAACTGTTTCCCATCTCTAGGCTTCTAGTCACTAATGTGCAACCTGACGAATGTAGACTCAATTAGTGGATCCCAAACCTTCTCATCATCAACATCATGTGGGAGTATGTTAAAGCTGGGTATCCAGGCTCCACCAGCAGCCTGTAGCTGAGCAGGATTATCCACACTGGGGCACACCCTCCTCCCCCACCACCTTTCTCAAAGACAGCCTTTGGAGACCAAAAACATCTCCAGGTCCTCGCAAGTCCTCCAGTATTCAGGAGAAGGTGTGCCTGGGAATTTATTCTTGTAGGTTCCAGTCATGTTAAGTCCATTTCCACACCTGGAAAGGAAAAAAAAAATAAGCATTGTCCAGATTGAAGAGACAGATGCTGGGGACAGAGGGAGGAGAAATACACACATTCACACATCTAGGTTGATGGTTTGGGGTCCAAGGTGTCTTGCAAGGGGTTGTCTGTGGCTCACTTTTCCACAATGAGAAATGATAGATTGGCTAAATCAAAGGAAGCAGTTCTGACAACCTCCAGGGAGCTCCCAGCAGGATTGGCTCTCTCAGTTTCCAAACTGGCTTTGGCGATTGTTTCCCCCAGGCTGCCGCTCTGGTCCACATCTTCTTAGACGGCTCTGTCCTGCTGACCCATGGTGGCTGTGAGCTGGGACAAGGTCTAAACACCAAGATGATTCAGGTGAGACCAGGGCTCCTGTCCCCCACTGTGACGGAAACCGGATCATACAGGCAGCAGGCCAGCTATTCCCGCGCTGAGTCACAGAGCTCCCACGCACTGAACACACACAGCAATTGCAAGAGTTACCCGGATGTCAGGGACACAAAACCATGAGGGATGAGGGAAAGCAAGCCAGAATGGAGGAGATGCACTATCATTCCTCCTGCCCCAAAAGAATCGGGGACATGGTTTTTTTTTTTTGTTCTTTGGTATTTTGTTTTGTTTTGTTTTGTTTTGTTTTGTTTTGTTTTGTTTTGTTTTGTAGAAGATGAGAGGATTCCAGTTACCACACATTAAAAAAAAAAACCTTTTAAAATTCATGGTAATGACTCAGAGCCATAAAGTGATCATTCAGATCCTCAAGTAGAAATGATGTTCACATGACAAGACCTAAGCTCCTAAGGGTTCACACTCCGTGAGGCGTGAGGCAGAAACCCGAGCCCACTGCAGGCACAGCTGCCAACCTGCTTAGAGGTTTGGGCAAACCAAGCACCCTTCTATTCTGAAGTGAATGGTGTGCAAAGGAAAAAAAGAAAAGTGTCTACACTCTACTTAAGGAATCCATTCACATGGCTGGCCACTGTTATGTAGACTAACTCAAAATATTTCTTTACTACTCTACAAGATCACTGTAATAGAAAATTTTCATTTCTTTTTGTTAATATGAAATAACGATTGTTGAATTTAAAGTGTATGTGGGAGGGAGACAGATGAGAGAATAGTATAAAGATGTGTACAAACATATATGACAAACACCGCTGTATATGTTAACATAAAACAGTGATGTTCTTGCATTTACTTTTGTGTCTGTGCACTTGTGTATCTGTGTATATGTGTGTATCTGTGTAGCTCTGTGTGTGTATGTTTGTGTGTCTGTGTATCTCTGTGTGTGTGCCTGTGTGTATGTGCCTGTGTATCTGCATATCTCTCTGTGTATGCTTGTATGTGTGCATGTGCGTGCGTGTGTGTGTGTGTGTGTGTGTGTGTGTGTGTGTGTGTTCTCTTTCCTCTTTCACCTTGTGGACTGTCTAGGTTGACAGCAGACACCCTTACCCACTGAATCATCTTGCCAGTCCTAAAACATGGTTTGTTTGTTTGTTTGTTTGTTTGTTTGTTTGTTTTTAATGCATATGAAAAATGCTCATCAGTCTTTAAAAAAACCAGCTTCTCAATCAGAAACAAAGAAAAAAACATTTTTTAAAAAATAAATAACATTTGATCAGGTTCCTAGAACTGGGAAACCTCACAAAGCTCTTGGGCCCTCTCTGACAGCCATATTTCTTTACAACCCTAAGCCTGTAAATCGTCCCTGTAGAAAACACCCCACTGAACTGTCTGTAGACAGGGTGGTGAGGGTATGAATGACCCAGAAGCTCCAGCGCTCCAAGCTGGCCTCCTTGTGCCCTCCAAACCTGCATGCAGAGTAGCCACGCCACTGCATGGCTTCTACAAAACAGGTATAAAAGAAGGCACAAAAAAGGCTGTTTACTTTGCCATCTGTCTACAAGAAGTGTGTCCTTGACATGCGGTTTAAAACCCAAGCTAAACGTCTGTCCCTGGAGCAGGACAGTCAGGCTTCATGCTCAGTTCTAGAAGGTAAGTTTTTTTCACTGGGAACCGGGCTTAGTCCATGAAGTAAACACTGTTTCTCTTCTGCATCCGGCAGGTAGCCAGTAGAGAACTCAACATCCCCAAGTCCTACGTGCACTTTTCTGAAACCAGCACTACCACAGTGCCCAACTCCCTCTTCACCGCGGGTTCCATGGGAGCAGATATCTATGGGAAAGCTGTACAGGTGACTTGTCTTTCATTTCTCGACCCCAACCACAGGGGTGAGGAGTTCTTGTTACACTTGTTCTTTTATTGAGGATAAAACAGAGGTGAAGGGAGGCATAGCTCTAGTGCATTCAGCAAGTTCAGGCAGAGCAGTTTTGTGCTTCCGTGGCACGGGCTGCTGACCTTAAGCCATGTTCTGTTGCCGCAAGCTCCCTTTGTCTTGGGTCAGAAAGTCTTTCCCTCTCACCCAGTACCCCAGAGCAATGCAGGGAAGTGCCATCTTGGCTTCATAAAGAGTTTGGGCCAAACAACTAACCACTCCAGGAACCCATTTCCTTTTCTGGAAAACTGGGGATATAAATACTATCTCCATCAAAGAACTACTGGTGAACTACAGCTGTCACTTTCTACTCCCAAACTCTAGAAAAGCACTCATGGGCGATCCATCTCCCACAAAGGCAGCTCTACAGATAGGCCATGCCTGGATGAGAAGGGAAGCTTCCAGACTTCCAAGTGTCTCCGTGTATCACAGGAAGCACGTTTTCCAGAATGTTCTCCTTGGAGCAGGGCTTCTGGAAAGTGCTGGGTGGAAAGCAAAGGTTCTGTAGTTACTGTGTTTGGGGAAAGTTTCATTCCCCATCCATGCCAGTCAAAGAGGCCTGTGATGCACGTCTGCATATTAAAGGCTCTGACAAGTCCTGCAGTAAATATGCCTATTTAACATTGTCTTGGGGCTCTTGCTAAGCTTATTTAACCATAAAAGCATTTTAATTAATAGCATCCTTCTTTACAGCCATGGAACTAATGCCCCAGGAAATTCCAGTTTTGCTAGGATATGTAGGTGGCTGGATTCATTTTGCACATTTTATTCAAGCATAAATTTAGGCGCCGTGTGGATATTGCCAGGTCACCTTTTGACACATAATTAAGTTCTTCCTCTGGAGCCCCAAACTACAGAAAAAGTGCAGCAGGATCCTTTCACAGCCTGTCAGACTCAGCTGGCTCCGGCAAAAATACTCCTAGCAGGAGTGGAGAGTCCTCTGAGCAGCAAGGAGGAGGAGGAGGAGGAAGAGGAGGAGGAGGAGGAAGTGGGAGTGGGGAGGAGGAAGAGGAAGTGGGAGTGGGGAGGAGGAAGAGGAAGAGGAAGAGGAAGAGGAGGGAGGAAGAGGGAAGAGAAGAAAGAGGAGGGAGAGGGAGGAAGAAGTAGAAGAGGAAGAAGAAGAGGAAAACAGGCATTGATAAAAAAAAAATTAAACACAGCAAAGTAAAGGCAGGTAGAGGAGTCCGAGTTACACTGTGTCTCTGTCTACTGGTTTTATCTTTTACTGAGGCAGCTAACAATAAAACTGGGAAAGAATTTAGCCTCAGTTGGCATCCTTGGTGTGAACTGCATCCCAGGTGTCTCAGAAGGCTGCAGGTTAGCAGGACACAGAATAACTTGAAGGTCAGTAGATGCCCTGCCTGCCCCAAGCAGGACCCTCCATGACCCCAGACTGATGTCAGCCTCACACCTGCAGCGTTGTTTTATGGGGTGCTGGGGTCAGACTCAGACCTTCAGTATGCTGAGCAGATATTCTTCCAACTAAGCCACAGTCCACTCAACAACTATTCTAAAATTAAAATGAGTGTATCTCAGGTCATCAAAATGACCACTTTGTGATGGGATGTTATCATGACATCTCTCTGTCCACACTAAGGGCCAAAATATACTTTGAGTTAAGACAATTAAAAGAAGTATAGGAGCCAGGAGTGTCAACTATGTGTTTAATCCCAGTTCTCAGGATACAGGGCAGGTAGACCTTTGAGTTCAAGACCAGGCTGGTCTACAGAGCAAGGACCAGGACTGTCAAGGCTACACAGAGAAACCCTGTCTCAGTTAAATTAATTAATTAATTAATTAATTATGTATGTATGTATGTATGTATGTATGTATAATGGATCTGGAGAGATGGCTCAGTGGTTAAGAGCACTGACTGACAGGTTCGATTCCCAGCGCACACATGAAAGCTCACCACCATGTGTAACTCCAGTCCCAGGGGATCTGTGCCATCTTCTGAACACCAGGGATGCACATTATGCACAAATGCAAGCAAAACAGCCACACACAAAAATAAATTCAATATTTTTAAAAACATGTATGAGCCAGTAACAGTGGCTCACGTCTACAATCCCAACACGCAGAGGCTGAGACTAAAGCATTGTGATTCTTTCAAGGCCAGTCTGCTCTGCATGGTGAGGCACTGTCTCAAAAATAAAGGAAAACAAGATAAAAACTTCCAGCTAAAGTAAAGAGCCAACATTAAAATCCTTTTTAGAGCCGGGCGTGGTGGCGCACGCCTTTAATCCCAGCACTCGGGAGGCAGAGGCAGGCGGATTTCTGAGTTCGAGGCCAGCCTGGTCTACAAAGTGAGTTCCAGGACAGCCAGGGCTAGACAGAGAAACCCTGTCTCGAAAAACCAAAAAAAAAAAAAAAAAAAAAAAAAAAAATCCTTTTTAAACCAGGTACGATGACATGTCCCTTTAATCCCAGCACTGGAGAGGCAAGGCAGGCAGATCTCTATGAATTCTGGGCCAACCTGATCTAGAAGTGTAAGTTCGGAACCGCTAAGTTTACATACCAAGACGTATTGTCTCCAAAAAAAAAAAAGATTTTTTTAATTGATACCTCTCTTTAATCTGGTATTCAGTTTTACATTTTTCTTTTTTAATTATTTATTTTTATTTCACACACATTGGTGTTTTGCCAATACGTATGTCTGTATAAAGGTATCAGGTCCCCTAGAACTGGAGCTACAGCCGGCTGTGAGCCGCCTTGAGGACTGAACTGGAAGAGCTGCCGGTGCTCCTAACATCTGAGCCAGGGCTCCAGTGCTTCCTCTCCCCGACCCCCTTTTCTTCTTCTTTTTAACAAAGATATTTTTTTTCCTCTGATCTTGGCATTAGAAAATCTTTGTTGTAAAGTAAATCTCAACTTAGAAACCACACAAATAAAACGAGGTAGATAAATTTGACTTCATAAAAACGTAAACTCGGGGGCTGGAGACCCTGCTCACTGGCTAAGGTGCCTGCTGCTCTGCCAGGGAACTGGAATTTGGTAGGTACAGTGGGAGGCTTAAAAGCACCGGGACCTCAGCTCCAGCATATCCAGGCCCTCTCCTGGCTTTGGTATGTATACACACACATGTGTGTACATACACAGAGACACACATTTACATACATATAAACAAAGTAAATCTTTTAAGAAAAAACTATACAGTAAGGTATCATAAATAAAAATTACAATGCATTAAAGAAAATATTCACAACATATATATAAGAAAAGAAAAATTAAAATAAGCCAGCCATGGTAGTCCCAGGACTCAGGGTCTGAGACAGGAGGATTACCATGAGTCTAAAGCCAGCAGGGTTATAGAATGAAGTCCTGGGAGAGAGAGAAAGAGAGAGCACCAGGGAAACAGTATCTCAATTAAATTATTGCTGCTATTTTGAACTTGATCAGTGTGTAGACTGGTGTGCACGCTCATCTGTAAAACAGCCGCCATTAAAGTCCTCCTGGATCATCAATGCTTTACTGTTTTGCACTTTGTAGCTCTGATGTCCATCTAAACATTTGTTTTTCAGAATGCCTGCCAGATTCTTATGGACCGTCTTCAGCCCATCATCAGGAAAAACCCTAAAGGAAAATGGGAGGAGTGGGTGAGTGTTCTCTTTACTACTCCAGCCAGGAAAAAGCAATGTCATATACAAGTGAACACATACACACACACACATGCACACACTTGCAACACAAATATGCACATACATGCATGCACACACACACATGCCCTTACAACACAAACAAGCACAAGCACACACACATACACATGCAATATACACATACACACACATATACACACACTTGCACACACTTGCAACACAAACAGGTACATACACATGCACATACAACACAAACAAGCACAAGCACACACACATACACATGCACATACACACACACACACATATACACATGCACATATACACATACGCACACATATACACACACTTGCACACACACACACACACACACACACACACACACATACACACATGCACACATTCATGCACACAGGTAAAAGTCCTAAATGCGTGCACTGGTGGGCAGCACCCATCCAAGAGCTTAGTGTTCTCTTCTACTTTTTCACACTGATAAGAGGTGTGTATGTTCACTGAGATCCGACATCATCTCTAAGCCAGTATTTCCCAGAGCATAAAAGCAGCACACATTCTAAAGTATAACTGGCCAGGGGATGCTCCCCTGTGTTGCATGACCGGCTGCAGAGCAGGTCCTGTATAATGGAGAGCCCCTTACTAGTTTGAAAGAACAACTAGTTTGTAAGAAGTCATAAAGAAGCCACAAGGTGTGACCCACCGTGGTGAGCGGCACAGAGTGTAGCCAGCATTACACTGAGCACTGAGCCCCTCCACCACCCAGCATGCTCTGGGCTGTAAATCTTTCAGGGAGTAACTATGAACTCAGACCTTGGTGCAAGCAAGAAGAAAGCCCAGCCTGGCGTGGTGGCGCATGCCTTTAATCCCAGCACTCAGGAGGCAGAGGCAGGTGGATTTCTGAGTTCGAGGCCAGCTTGGTCTACAAAGTGAGTTCCAGGACAGCCAGGGCTATACAGACAAACCATGTCTCGGGAAAGAAAGAAAGAAAGAAAGAAAGAAAGAAAGAAAGAAAGAAAGAAAGAAAGAAAGGAAGGAAGGAAGGAAGGAAGGAAGGAAGGAAGGAAGGAAGGAAGGAAGGAAGGAAGGAAGGAAGAAAGAAAGGAAGGAAGGAAGGAGAAAGCCCAGCATGGAAGGAACTTTCATTACTTTCCTTAAACTTCTATTTCTTTGAAACAAATCATCTTTTTCAGATTAAAACGGCCTTTGAAGAATCCATCAGTCTCTCAGCCACTGGATATTTCAAGTAAATGTTTTTTTTTTCTTTTGGCTTGTATTGTGCTTGGGCAGTAGTTGTGTTTAACTGGTGTTAATTTATGGTCAGAGGATCCTCTCAGTGGAGAAGGAAGAGAGGGGAGAACAGGGAGAGGCATACAGAAGCTCCCCCACCAGTAGCCATTGCCAACCAAGAAACACCGACGTTCCAGAGCTCCATCCTACAAACTTCAGCCCAGCCCTGCCCTGCACAGTGGCAGGCAGGGTCAGCCACCCAGCCATTTATCCCTTCTCAAGTCTGCTGAGGTTTACCTGAGACCTTGACCTTACAGTCCCTCAAGGGAGAAGGGGAGCAGGCTCCCAACTACAGGGAGAACACTGCCTGCAGCCATCTGCCCTGGCATCTCAGGGCTCCTAGAGCCTTGCCCTGACTAGCCCACTGAAGGACCTTTCCACTCTTCCTTCTCTTCTCAGAGGCTACCAGACAAACATGGACTGGAAGAAGGAGGAGGGTGATCCCTACCCGTACTATGTCTATGGCGCAGCCTGCTCTGAGGTTGAAGTGGACTGCCTGACTGGGGCTCACAAGGTAGAGTGATGCTGGCGGGCCCCACCTTCACAGATGCAAACAGATGTGTTGTCTGTAAGTAGCAACCAATTTGACCTGCCACAAAAGACCCAGGGACAGACACATAATTTTTGTTTTTGTTTTTTAAAGATTTACTTATTATTACATGTAAGTACACTGTAGCCATCTTCAGACACCCAGAAGAGGGCATCAGATCTCATTATGGATGGTGAGCCACCATGTGGTTGCTGGGATTTGAACTCAAGACCTTCAGAAGAGCAGTCAGTACTCTTAACCACTGAGCCATCTCTCCAGCCCTGGTTGTTTTGTTTGTTTGTTTGTTTGTTTGTTTGTTTGTTTTCTAATAAAATAAAAATAAATCCTTTAATTACATGACATTGTCCATTTCACATTTACACCCTCTGTGCAGCTCCTGAGGACTGACATCTTCATGGATGCTGCCTTCAGCATTAACCCTGCCATAGATATTGGACAGGTATGTGATTTCAGGCCATACCCAAAAGGACTCTTGTCAATCCCATTTATAGAAAGACAGTGAGCTTGAGGCCCAGCCTTGGCTACATAGCAAAACTGTATCTGAATAGATAGAGAGGAAGAAGAAAGAGTAGGAAGGATGGAAAGAGGGAGGAAGGGAGATAGGGAAGCAGGGGGACAGAGGGAAGGGAGAATGGGAGAGGGAGTAAGGCAGAGAGGGAAGGGGATGAAGGAAAGGAAGGAAGGAAGGAAGGAAGGAAGGAAGGAAGGAAGGAAGGAAGGAAGGAAGGAAGGAAGGAAGGAAGGAAGGAAGGAGTGATGGAATGAGGGAATAGGCTTCAGAAAGGTGGCCACTGTTCGTGTGGAACTTAAAAGGTGAATAAGAGTTTACAGGCAGAGGTGAGAAGAATCAGAGGAAAATACCCGTACAGACTTGGAGATGAGAGGGAATGCATTAGATTTGGAACAGTAACAAGGCAAATGTCAGACATGTGAGGTCCCAAGTGAAGCAGGCAAGATGACAGCACCAGAACAGGTCTCAAAAACACTCGGGAGTGTCTGAGTGTCTGAGAACACTCTGAGGTGGCTTTACTGCACCTCAGAGCTCGGCTTTCATTCCCACTAGAATATCTATTCAGTCAGTACTATAGACTTCTCACCCACAAAACTCTGCCCACAGGTTGAGGGAGCCTTTGTCCAAGGCATGGGATTCTACACCATAGAGGAGCTGAAATACTCCCCAAAAGGTGTGCTCTATTCTCGGGGCCCGGAAGACTACAAAATCCCCACTGTCACTGAGATCCCTGAGGAGTTCTACGTCACTCTGGTGCACTCTCGAAATCCCATAGCTATCTACTCATCCAAGGTAAAAATTTTCGACCTCTGTCAGCTGGTAGGGGACAAATCAGTTGGCCCCTAACAAAAATACCATGACTGGGTAGCTGAAGCAGAAAATTGTGTCCCACGTGAGTCTGGTTTCCGAAAGTCCCCAAATGACACACGTGCAGGCTTAATTTCCTGAGTCCTGCTTTCTTTGGCTTACGGATGGTCGGTCCCCTGTACCCACTATGTCCTTGTCACACTGGACAAGGGCCTACCTGAAACACTTCATTTTAACCTAATCACCTCTTAAAAGACTTCATCTCCAGATGCTGCCACATCCCTAGGTACTGACTGACAGGTTGGTGCTGGCATGGTGCTTACAGGGAAAGAGAAGTCAGCCCATAACAGCCCCTCTGCCAGAAGATCGTGACGCGTGAATTTGCTTTCTCCTCTGAATTATAAATCCCCAAAGGCGCAGCAATGCTGCTCACAAACTCCAGAAACCCAAGTAGACTCTTCACTCTGGAACATGAAACAAAGTAAAATCCAGTGGAGGAGTCTCTGGGCGTCTTGTTCCACCAGGCTGGGTCACTAAGGCATTGTCTGCAAAGCATAGCAGCTCGTAGTTCTCCTCCAGCCTTCAACCCTCCCCTAGACTTGTTCCCTCCTGCAGGCTCTCCCATACCCATCCAAGCCAGGCTGGGGTTTCAGCAAGCACCACACCAGTGCTTTGCTCTACATGGACTTTGATTCTTGAGGTCTTGGCTCCGTGCTTTCTGAAGCATACAACCTTTAAGTAGCCAGTATCTCCAACTCCAGGGCTTTTAAGTCCCTCTTCTTATCTCTGTAGACATTCTCATGCATGTGGCTTACCCACAAATGAACGTGCACATACACATGCGTGTGTGTGTGTGTGTGTGTGTGTGTGTGTGTGTGTGTGTGTGTGCGCGTGCGTGCGTGCGTGCGTGCGCGAACACACAGACACACACACAAACACAAATCAAATCTAATCATTAAAAAAAAAAACTAACAGATGAATCTCGAGGCATATAATTCCCTCATGCCCTCATGCTCTTCATTCAAACACACCCAACTGGTGCTAAGGAGGCCACATAAGGAAAGGCTATTATGGTCATTCCATTTGGGTTTTAAGTTAAAGACAAATAATCTAGGAGCCTGGGTAGCTCAGAGGTCGAGCACTTGCCCAGTATTCATGAGGCTTTCAGTTCAGGCTCCAACACTACAAAAGAAAAACATTAACTAAAAGGCAGGTAGCCTAGAAGGCACTGCAGACATGGTCTTCAGGACATGACCTAGGTGGGAAAATGCTTTTAGCTGCCTGCTGCCCTAGGGTATTGTCACCAGGTACTCTCAAAGGCACCCCACTCACAAATTACTATGAAGGGGATCAAGTTCCAGCTACTTGGATACACTCCCTCTGAGGAGTGATAAAGCCAGAGAAGGTATGTGTGCACATGCGTGTGCATGTGCATACACTTTTGTGTGAGAGATTAATCCTGAAGAACCTTGCTTTTCTAACAACCCTTTATGCTTTCCTCAGGGATTGGGTGAGGCTGGGATGTTCCTGGGGTCCTCAGTTTTATTTGCCATATATGATGCTGTGACCACTGCTCGCAAGGAGAGAGGACTGAGTGACATCTTCCCCTTTAATAGCCCAGCAACACCTGAAGTGATTCGCATGGCTTGTACGGATCAGTTTACTGACATGGTAAGGGAAGTCCCTACATTCCTCACCCCATACATGGACATTAATGTTCGTGATTTGGATGTTGTAACCATGACAACATTGCAGGTCATGTCCATCTTTTTCTATGAAAAGTCTCCTTTTGCCTTCACTCACTGCTTCCTCCAGGCCTCTAAATGTCTTCAAAGGTTGGCTTAATTGTCTCAGACTCTAAAGAAGCAGCACACTGATAGCGAAGGGACATGGTAGATTGACTGCTTAAATATTTTATCAAAATGCAATTGATGTGGACTCCTGATTGCTCATTTACAAGGTCTCTGGCCTGCTCAATTATGCAGAAAGTATCTGTTATGCAAACTAATAGAAATAATTGAGATGAGACTGTCAGGTCTCTGGGCACACCTCTCCATGCCTTGCTATCACACACTCTATAGGATACTGTTCTACTTGCCAGCTGCAAAAAACACACCCAGAGCTGTCCCAGAAACCATCTCTCATGGCACTGCCTCCTGCAGCCCGCATGAATCATGTATCTAAAGCCCAATAGTACAATGAGCCCTCGAAGTTACCGAGCTGCTCAGTGGCTCTAGGTCATCCCAAACTTAAGTTTATCAGGATGAGAGCTGGGGTATAGCATCCAAGAGGTCCTACATTCCATCCCTGATACCAAACCAAAACAGAAAAGACAAGATCCAAGCATGATGACATACACCTGTAATCCCAGCACTTGGGAAGCTGAGACAGGAAGATCACAAATTCAAGGCAGGCCTAAGCTAAGCAAATATCTATCTCAATATCTCAAAAAACAGAAGCACATCTGTATGAGGTGTGTGTTGTGAAGATAGGTGTGTGACTAAATGATTGAAATATAGAAATTATATACAATAAAAATAAGAATTAATATCAATTTGTTCTGATTTTACATGCCTTCAGATTATAACAGTGTGTGTGTGTGTGTGTGTGTGTGTGTGTGTGTGTGTGTGTGTGTATAATAACACTTTTATCTTTTGATCTTTTTTAGATTCCCAGAGATGACCCTTCAACATTCACACCTTGGTCCATCCATGTGTCTTAATCTTGTGTCTTTAAGAAAAAGAAAGGCCATGCAGCTGATTCAAACCAGAGCAGCATATGGGTTGACTAGAGTTTATCAAACATGATTTTACTGTTTTTTAGTTATTCTCTGTGATTAGGTTATTGTGTGATTACATGTTAAGATACAGATTTCTACAAAACTGTGTGGTAAAACTTAGAATTGGACATTCTGATTTAGTTTTCATTATCCTGAAAATATGCATCATGGTGAGTTTTTAAACCTGGCTATCTTGAGGTAGCTTGGGGGGGGGGGCTCCTTGTGTTTTGGGGGTTTTTTTGTTTTTTGTTTTTTGTTTTCTCAAGCAGCTATGTTTGAAACCCAACAGAACTGTCTATCCCAAAACTTTCTCTAGACTGGAGTCTCCCAAAACCAGCACACCTGGAAAACCCACTTTCCAGTGCTTGCCACTTCCTGTGGTACAGACACTATCACAAGAGCAAGAAGTAAGTGCTCAGGGAACCTGGACATGGAGCTGGAGACAGGTTCAAATACAGCTTGTCTCCAAAGGTGTGTGCTGGAAGCCTGGCTCCCAGGGTGGTACTGTTGAAACTGTAAGAGGTGGAGCCTATTGAGAAGTCATTGGTAAAGGATCAATGGTTATAGGAAGGAATGGATTAGTTCCCCAAAGCCTGACCCCCTCCTCATCTCTTGCTTCCTCTCTGCCAGTGTGAGCCATTGCATTTCTAGTGTGTGATGCCATCTACTGGGACAGAAAGGAGGTCCTCATCAGATGGGCAGTCTTGTGACCTTGCCTCTAAACTATGAGCCAAAATAAACCTCTTTTCTTCACAAGGTACCAAGCCTCTGGTGTTTTGTTATAACAACACAAAACATATTTAAAATACCATCCAAAGTTTCCAAATGACACCCACCCCTCCTCCACCGTGAACTAGGTACATGATATAATCTTCCTCTCCTAGGCAGCCACACTGAGCAAAGCATCAGTCTGGGGCCACTCGTGGGGTTGGCTTTAGCTTAATGGCTGAAGATGAAATCAGAACCACTTCTTCTTTTTGCCACAAAAGTAACACAAAATTCACAAAGTTCCTTTCTCTTTTGGTTCCATTCTACCTATCTTACATTGATTTTTTTTCCCAAGGAAATGCAACCTAGGGCCTCTCTTGGGAAGGTTAAAAGCAGAAATAAACAAACTAAATTGCTGTCAAGGATCTGTGTGCTGGGGCTAAGGCTCTCCTTCATCTAAACTCTGACATATATAGACACCAATGGCTATAGCTGAGTGGTGGAAGAACAAGTTCACCACAACTTTAACAGGTTTGAGACCAGATTAAAAGAACAGGCTGCTGGCTGGAGAGGTGGCTCAGAGAGAAAGAGTGTTTGCTGTGCACACATAAAAACTGAGATCCTGGGCACCCACAAAGAAAGCCAGCCAGAACTCATGCCCCTGTACCTCCAGTGCTGTGGAAGGTAGAGAATGGCTGGCCACCAGCCTGGCTCTAGGTTCACTAAGAAGGTCTCTCTTAAAGAAATAGGTGGAAAGGACTAGAACAGGACACCCAGTATACTCTTATAGCCTCCATGAATAAACACACACACACACATATACCTCTTACAGTTTCAACACTACCACCCTGGGAGCCAAGCTGCCAGCACATACCTTTGAAGATAAGCTGTATTCAAACCAGATCAGATGGGGGAGCAGAACTCTGTACTGTTGGGGACTTGTGTGCAGAAAATGCTCTCAGCCACTCCAAGAGCCCAGGGTGGGCTCGTCTCTCCAGCTCCACATCCAGATTCCCTAAGTATATCACACTCACACCAGAATAGAGAGCAGAGACCAGCAGGAGAAAGGCTTGCCCGTTACTGTGTCCTACTCCAAAATGCGGGTGAAAATATGTGTGTCTAAGTGTTTAATCTTTTACTTCCCCCCAATGATCTACATTTCCTGGAACCTAGCCCACAAACTCATGTCAGGACAATTAAAAATAAATATAGTCTCACTGCACAACATGCGTTGGGCATAGAGCATAGAAGAAATCAGGCTGTGCCAGAATGGAAACTCGTGAGGTGTGCTTACTAATGTAACAGTGGCAAGTCTATTGTGACGAAGACAACTTCCTGATTTCAGGCACAGTCCACATTAATGAATTCACGTATGGTACTATAAACCTAGCCAAAAGCCCGTAGCTGTGGAGAGGGGCATCTGCTTAGCAGGGAAGCAGCTGCTGCTGTTTTATCTGGGCATGATGTGCCTGTCGAGTTCCCCTCTGCATGGTTGTGTTTGTGTCCGTACACCAGTGCTGCTCTTAGAAACCTCTTTTTGCAGTGGGCAGAAACTAGGGCAACTCCTAATTGGTTAAACTGAGAAGACCAACTGAGTGTTAAATGCAGGTTCCAGGAGAAGGTGTGTAAAAAACGCAGCAGCTGGAAAAATGGGGGAGCAAAGCACACACCACTGTCTTCTGTGTATTACACCAGGGGGCTCACCTCACCCGGGCTGGTCAGTATGTTTTCCTGGGGACCACAGTTGAGAACAACTGTTGATAATCTTCCCCCAGTAGCCTACACAGCTCCTTCTGAGGACTAGCCACTAAAGCAGAGGCTTCCATTCCAGCCCAGCCCGACTTCCTCTGTGTTCTGCACAGGATTATCCCTCAGCACCCTGTCAGGGAGAGCTCATGAGGTGCCTTTCATCTCTGAGAGTTTATATATGTGCATGCGTATGTGCGTGCGTGCGTGCGTGCGTGCGTGCTTGTGTGCGTGTGAGTATGTATGTACAAAGATGTCATCATGAAGTCCATAATTAATATAGTGAACTTGCTAATGGTTATTTCTAAGTAGCAGAACTGATGGTGCTTCTAGTACAGTGGTTACAGTTTTCCAATTGTTCCTTTATATATGTTGTACTACTTTAAATGCAACGCACGTCATTTAAACTCGACATACTATAGATTATACATTTTGCACTGTTCCCCTAGTTCCTCTCATTTTTTGCCTATTTGAGCTATGACTCATTATATTTGTTCTTTTGTTAATTTGGAAATTCAATTATATCTCTAACTCTTCATTTCTACTTACCTATGAACAGATATATATCCTCTAGTGATGTTTAGAAAAAAGGCTACCAAATATTGTCACCACAAAAAGCAAGTCTTTCCTGGACTCCTGCTATGTCTGTCTCTGTATTTCCCCCTGTGGTCCTGATAAGAAAATACTTAGTGTCTCATTTACTCCCTCCCTCACCCCAGAAACCCCCACTCCTTAAACTGCTACCATCGTTTCCCTTCTAACCATTCACTGAGTTCTCTTACTACACAGCTCTTGGTAGAACTGTATCACACATTCTTAAAATCCCTGTCCTTATCTTTTAGATTACTTCTCTTTATTTTTTAATTAAGGTTGATTTTTGATTGCTCTCTCTCTCTCTCTCTCTCTCTCTCTCTCTCTCTCTCTCTCTCTCTCTCACACACACACACACACACACACACACACAGTGACTAATCACTAGATGATGCTTTTACACCTTTTAATAGTGTTCTTATCTCTCGGTCCCAGAATATGTAGATCTACTGCCCTCTGGTGCTCAGTGTTAGCCAAGCTCTTGGTGTCAAAAAAACGATTTTATTTGCTTCACAAGGAAACCTAACTCTGTCCTCTGGATGGGGACTTCACACAACTAGTAAAGCGCTTTCCTAGCAGGAGGTGAAGCCCTGGGTTCAAACCCCTGCACTGCATAAACCAAGCATGGTGGTGAACATCTGTAATTCCAGCATTCACAAGGGAAGGCAGGAGAATCAGGAGACAAAGTCATCCTCCACACAGCAAACTTTAAGCCAACCTGGGTTACAGGAGACCCTGATAAGAGAAAAGAGAGAGACAGAGACAGAGGGGGGGGATAAAGAGGAGCAAATTCTTAGAACTTTGTGGAACAGCCCCCTCGTCTTTGGGTTTGAAAGTGACCCAGCCTGTAAATTGGGAACATTGGAATCTCTAAAGTAACATCACTCTTCATCTCAGGGGAATAAAATAACTACATTTCAGTGAAGCGCAGCTAATTTAAATTAACCAGTTTGTTGGTTAGATGTAAGTCCTATTCTGTTCTGGTAAGTACTTAGAAACTGCTTTAAAATAAAATTTAAAAAGATAAACTTCTCATTTGGGCCTGCAGGCAATGAAAAGCATAGTGGGCTTTGGTCATGTCATGGGAGGGATGGTTGGGGGCTGTAAAGGGAGTCGCCTCCCCCTTCACCTGAGAGGTCTCATGTGGCCAAGGTCATATGAGCTTGTAACTCACTCTGTGCTCCTAGAAGATCTGCTCTCCCTTTTCCACCTCATTAACACAACTCACTGTCCATGGCTGCTTGGTACCTCAATCAGTACCTATAAAAAGCGACACTCTGTAATCCAGTTTCACAGGAGGCCCAAGCAAAGGTGAAGGGGAAATGGGGAGTGGTGACTTTTAACATCTAAGAAGTAGCAAGTTGGGCTCTGCTCCAAGAGAATAGAGAGAGCCTGGAATGGATGAAGAGACAGGAAGGGGTCTGACTGTCATGTCTCACGTTGGCCACTGAATGGTTAGTATTCCAAGCCCCTGCTAGGATGACACGTGCCCCTCCCCTCCCTTGGAGCTCTCCATCAGGGAGATGAAGCAGCCAGCAGCTGGCAGCCAGTCATGTCTCCCATTTTTCACAAGAGTGAGGAAAGGAGCAAGAAATTCCACGACTTCAATCCAAGGGAGGAGAGCCCTGTCTTACTGACCATAATGAAGACTGTGAATCTGAACATAACCAGGAAGCCCCAAAGATGTCACCTGTCTTGTCCCCTTGCTGTCCTGCACTCAGATACCTACAGCACAGGGGGTCCAAGGCTGTGCCGCTGCCTCCGTTTTGGTCAGGGTCCTGAGCCCCCAGCATTGCTAAGATGCTTTGCTCTCTTCCTCTAACTATAAGCAGAGGTCTCCCTGACCAAAGACATTTAATGATCAATCCAGGATCTCAAGGTTCGAAATGCATGTGCTATCAGTCTCTTTGTCTGTGCCCCATCTCTGGGCTTTACTTTCCACTTCTCATTTGGGTTTTGTTATGAAAAATCTTGGAGATTAAACGCAGAGCCTCTAGCATGTTAGATACTCTACCACTGACCTACATTCCCTAGTGCTCGATCTGGATTTTAAAGAGTTCAAAACACATGAAAGCCAGTACTTTTCCATTTACATCAGCAAGCAAGATATGTTATTCCCCACCTCCAAAAGGAAGATTCACTTACTGGGGAAGGCTATGTGATTTCTAACATTAATTTCTTTATTGGCTGACAAGATGTATTAGTCAGCTTTCTGTGACAATGAGAGAAAACCACCATAAGAAGGACAGATTTAACGTGACTCCATTTCAGATGTTTCAGTCATTTGACATTTGCTTCCAGGTTGGTGAAGCAGAGCATCATGGGATGGAAACATGGCACAGAAAGCTGCTCACCTCGTGGTGGCCAGGAAGCAGAGAGCACAAAAGTAGGGATGAGTGAGCAGGGCCGAACGGGGGAGGGGGGGGAAGCAAGGGCGGGGGGCGGCCGGAGCAAGCAGGGTTGACTGGAACAAGGAAAATAAATGTAGAAATAAATGTTAATAAATAAATCCCGGCAGCAGTTTCACTACTTACCCTAAGGTTATGTTCCCCAGTGAATGACACACACACACACATACACAGACTTTATATTTTAATATGCTTAATCAGCACAATAGCTGGGCCACTGCCTAACCTCCGTGCTGTTAATCCTGACTTATTACTTATTACTGACTTATTACTTATTCTAAGTTCCATCTTGGCTGCTCCTGACACAATTGAACAGCCCTCTGGGCTGCACTCTCCTGGCTCCTTCACATAGTGACTATATGTAGGAGAATTTCCCCTAACTAAATGATTGGCTAATAAAGATAACAAGTAGCCAATCACTGGGCAAAGATGAGGATTCGGGCTTGCCTGTTTTGAGAGAGGAAAGGGGGACACAAGATGAAGGCACGGCCCTTTTTTCCAGCGAGGCAGAGAGCAAGAAGGTTCAGGATGTAGACCACGAATTGTTAGACCCGGTAGCAACCTCTGCCACCAGAATTTCCTACATAGAATAGTTGATGAGTTTAGGGCGATAGATTCCACACCCAGCGGTTGTGTCAAATGTTGATTTTAAACTAAGATTGTCCAATGTTTTCGTTCATGGTGACTCATTCAGCCAGCCTTTGGAGTGGGAAGATTGGGCAAAGGACTGAGCTCCAGGTAAGAGGTAACCACAGTGGAGCGAGGGCTAGGGAGAACATGCTGAAGGGTGGTGGGCTGGCAAGAGAAGGATCTCAGAGCTCTGGAGAGGCAGAGCCGACATTTGTAGGAGAGGCATTAGCTAGGAGAAACATGTGACTGTGGTCATGGTCTCAGGCCATTGCACCAAGCTAGGAACAGACAGAGACAGACAGCCATTGCTGGTGCCGGATTTAGAGTGGCTTTTTAAAACTACACACTACAGCCATGCCTTTCTGTCCTTCACTCTTCTCAGGCATGGTGTGTTTACTCTCCTCCACACTCTCCCACCATGGTGAATCTCCCTTTTCCCTTCTCCCAGGGTAAGCCCAGGAATTCCTAAAATCCCACCTCTGTCTGTCCACTCCAGCTAATGGCTGACAGCATATTTATTTACCAATCAGCACCAACTGGAGGTTCCCAGAAGTTAATTCTAAGGTAAACCGTTTTGGGGAGAAGATAATTAGCATTAAAATACAAGCAGCTACATTTCCCCCTTTTGTCCAATTAAAAGGCTCTTTCCCTTAGCTATACATTGAATATAATTATAACAATTACGTAAATTGTAAGGTAAGATACACATTTATAACATCCAGCCCATCATATTTGGCAATTTAGATAAAGTATTCTATCATCTACCCTAACTTAAAGAGTTTACAATCCTGTACCTAAATTATGTTTGATTTTAATTTGCATTACCATCTCAATACCTTTCAAATTTAGAACATCTTCTTTAATGCTAAACAACTTAAGTTCAATTATGAGATTATAATTATTCTTCAACCCTGTCAGATATCTGAGAAGGAATAAAATATTATCTGAATATGTAGAAAGTACAATACATAGCTTCCAAAACTTATACAATTTATAGAGAAGCTGTCTACCTGGACAGTCCCCAATAGTCTTTATAGCATTAGACTATCCACCTTCAGCCTTTTGGCCCAGAACCATCTGACAGCCCTTAAGTGAACCAGAAGTTATATAGGATTGTTTTACACTATCTTGGCAGAGCTTAGCAATCGACTATTCCACATCCATTTGTCCTTTTTTGGACACAATTTTGTCTGTAGATGAGATTAAGGCAATTCTTGCCCAGTGGCTGGCTTGCCATAATTATGGAGGTTATGCTGCTCAATATCTTCTTTGAAGTGGGGTGGGAGTCTTGTTAGGAGTAGACATATTTCTTAGTCAAAGATCTATTGATAATGAAATGATTTTAAATGTCATATTCTGTGGATCTCTGATGAATATAGTTTGAAGAATATCTAACTGTATATATATACTATTAAACCTTGATTGAGTACTTTTAGCTATTTACTATTTGAATAATATTGAAAACACTTTATTGTAATTAAATCAGAATCTAATATCATGAGTTTATTATCTAACCATTAACTTGTATTACTTAATCATCCTAAACAGTTTCTAATAGCAGTTATTAGAAGGATTATACAAGTCTAAGCCTTGTATTCTTAATGAGTTGCATGAGCACAATGCCTATCTAAGAATAACAAAATTAATTTTAAATTTTGTGTCGATATACAAAAATTTAGGTCAATGAAAACTTTAAACCTGTATCAATATATAAATTCTGTACCAATGTAAGAAAATATAACTTCATTTCTGTACAGATTCAATCCAATCCCCATTAAAATTCCAACACAACTCTTTACAGACCTTGAAAGAATAATATTTATATTTATACAGAAAAAAGCTTAGGATATCTAAAACAATCTTGTACAATAAAAGAACTGGAGGTATCATCATCCCTGATTACAGGTAGTACTACAGAGCAATAATAATAAAAACTGCCTGGTATTGGCATAAAAACAAACAGGTTGATCAATGGAATTGAATTAAAGACCCAGAAGAAAAACCACATGCCTATGAACACTTGAGTTTTGACAAAGAAGCCAAAATTATACAATAGAAAACAAGAAAGCATCTTCAACAAATCTTCAACAACAAGCAGGTTTAACCAGATGTCTGCATGTTGAAGACTGTAAATAGACCCATATAGATCTCCTGCACAAAGCTCAAGTCCAAGCAGATCAAAGACCTCAACATAAAACCAGATACACTGAACCTGATAGAACATAAAGTGAGGAATAGCCTTGAATTCATTGGCACAGGAAACAACTTCCAGAACAGAACACTAATGGCTCAGGCACTAAGATCAACAATTAATAAATGGGACCTCATGAAACTGAAAAACTTCTGTAAGACAAAGGACATTGTCAAAAGGACAAAACAGCAGCCTAGAGAAACAGTTGACCGATATCTAAAAAATATAAGGAACTCAAGAAACTAAACATGTAGTTTAGTTTATTGGGTTAATTTTTTACATCATGTCTAGATTTATCTTAAGAGTTGTCTCCTTAGAGATTACCGGTTCTTCATGAATTTCTTTACAGGTTGTAGTAAGTAATCAGTAGTCCCTTTACGTCTAGTTTTGTTGGGACTCTAAGGTAGAATGTGGACAGTTTTACCGATTCTAGTTTGTGTGTTCTCTGTTCTCATGCTGGTGAGGATGTGGAGCAAGGGGAACACTCCTCTATTGCTGGTGGGAGTGCAAACTTGAACTGCCACTTTGGAAATCAATTTGACAGTTTCTCAGAAAATTGGGAATAGGTCTACCTCGAGACCCAGCTATACCACTATTGGGCATATACCCAAAGGATGCTCCAACATATAACAAGGACTGTCTTAGTCAGGGTTTCTATTCCTAGACAAAAGATTATGACCAAGAAGCAAGTTGGGGAGAAAAGGATTTATTCAGGTTACATTTTCCACATTGCTGTTAACCACCAAAGGATGTCAGGACTGGAACTCAAGCAGGACAGGAAGCAGGAGCTGATGCAGAGGCCATGGAGGGATGTTCTTTACTGGCTTGCTTCCACTGGCTTGCTCAGCTTGCTTTCTTATAGAACACAAGACTACCAGCCCAGAGATGGTACCACCCATAAGGGACCCCCCCTTGATCACTAATCGAGAAAATACCCCACAGCTAGATCTCATGGAAGTACTTCCCCAACTAAAGCTCCTTTCTCAGTGATAACTCCAGCCTGTGTCAAGTTGACACACAAAACCAGCCAGTACAAGGACACTTGCTCAACTATGTTCATGGCAGCTTTATTCATAATAGCCAGAAACTGGAAACAACCTAGAATGTTCCTCAATGGAAAAAAAATGTGGTACATTTACACAATGGAGTATTACTCAGTTATTAAAAACCATGACCTCATGAAATCTGCAAATGGGTGGAACTAGAAAAGATTATCCTGAGTGAGGTCACCCAGACCCAGAAGGACAAACATGGTATGTACTCACTTATAAGTAGATAATAGCTGTAAAGTAAAGGATAATAACCAGGCTGGATAATCCAGACCCAAAGAAGCTAAGTAGTAAGGAAGGCTCAAGGTGAGGGAAGTGAATCTCAGTGAGAAGAAGAAATAGGATAGACATCATAGGTAGATGAGGGGGCTGGGAGGGGGTGGGCTGCACAGGGAGGAGTGTAACAGGAGGGACCAAGTAGGAAGAGGACAGAGAAAATACTGGGAAAGACAAGTGGAATTGGGAGTGGTTAGAAATCTTTGGGACAAGCTAGAAACCTAGAGCAAAAGAAAAAAATCCCAGGAATCTATGAGGGTAACTCTAGTTAAAACTCCTAGCAATGGGGAGTAAAACCCTTGACCTCCAATTTGCTCTGTTTACAAGATGTTGCAGGGGTAAAGATGAAGCAGAAATTGAGGGAATGGGCAACCAATGACTGTTCCAACTTGAGAAAAAAGGGGAGGAAGGATTTTAGGAGCCAGAAGGGTCTTTCTGTAGTGTTCTTTTGGATGTCTTAGTTGAAACCGGGTGTCCCTGAGTGTCTCTGACTTGACGGTTGGACCCTCACTCGTACCCTGACTGGATCCGGGAGACGTGTATCGACCCAGAAGTACGCCCTGAGGATTGTCGACCTCGTTTCTGATTGAACCAACGGACGGAAACCCTGGGAAAGGGGGATGACCTAATGCTCGTCTACCCTCAATAGGAGAAAATACATCTAGTCTTACTTTAACTTGATATGTTAAGGCTGGTTGATATCTATGGGAGGCCTCCCCTTTTCTGAAGAGAAAGGGAGGAGGAATTGGTGGGGGAAGGAAAGGTTGGGGAGGAAGAGCTGGGAGGAGAGTAGGGAGGGGAAACTGTGGTTGGGAAATTAATAAAGTAAATTAAGTAAGAAAGTTAATTTAAAATGTTTATGTTTGTACTCACAGATTAGCAGTGCCTTTCTGCATTGGACAGCAGTTAATGCAGAGGCTGTTAATTAGCCTAAGGGTTGAGAATAAGTGGGTTTTGGGTGCTCAGCCCTAAGGGGACAACAGCATCAAACTCCTCCCACAGGCTCAGGGACATCTCAGAAACAGGAGTAGGATGCTGAAATGCTGTCCTCTGAGCATGACACGGGCTGATGAACTCACAGCAGTTATGGTTATCCACATATAAAATTAATCCAATAAAACCACTCAATACTCTAGCCCCTCTAAATGGAATCAATGGATTACAAAATTTTTAAAAATTAAGGATATGTAGGTAGAAGGCTATGCGTTGGGGGCATAGGTGAGGGGAATACAGAGGGGAGCTGGGGTAGAGATGATCGAGATACATTGTATACACAGATAAAATTGTCAAAATGAATAAGAGATTAAAAGATTCTTTTTAAAGTAGAGAAAACAAAAATGTCTGCTTTATCCCATTGTCTTGAATAAGACCTAAGAGAGAAGAAAGACTTTGTAAAAAATCTGCATCTCAGTCTCTTACCACAGAGCCTTTTGCTCATTCTAAAGTGGTCAGTTTCCACACTGGGCACCCAAGCACCCCAGGGGCTGGTGGCAGGGGTGCAAACCAGAGCCTCACAGGCCTCCCCTGGGTCTCCAGGCCACAGAGGCACCTTCTCCTCAATCCCTTTACATCCCCAGAGTTCATGCAAACAAAGTTTTCTTTGCTTGAAAAACTCTCCTCTGGAGAATTTAGGTCGGTTTTCAGTTTCCCAGAATTTAATACATGTGTTTACCTGATCCGTGTTACTTTCCTATCACCTGAATCTAATACCTTAATCCAACCTTCAGTACTCAAAACTGGTTCCCTCCTCTGAATGCTTGTCCTTGGAGGATTTAATCACAATGCATATTTTGGGGAGCACCATGATACGTGTGTTTCTAACACCAGTAGGAGCACCGTGATGCATGTGTTTCTATCACCAGCAGTTTGGGAGCTCTCACGTGGGGCAACCCTGTGTTCTCTGTAGGTACAAGTTGCCCTCACCCAAAAGGGAGAGTAAGCTACTGAACAGCACAGGAATGGTTAAATACAGTCCCTCATCATTTTCCCTTACGTGGGAGTGGCCATGGGAAGGGCCCACTGCAGCTGTGGGGGGGGGGGGGGGGGGGCGCTCCTCCTCCATTCTCAGTTCTCAGAGGTCAACTCCCATTCACCTCTCAGGCTTTCAGTCTCTTCCACTGGAAGCCTCTTGTGTTCTGGTGATAAACAGATAGGTGGGGAACAGCAAAGAGGGGGAGGGAAAAGTCCATTGTCATTGTCATTGCAGACATGAGAACCTTCTCCAGTCAGCTAATACTTTTTATAGGCCCTGGGGACACAGTGGAGAACTGAAGATTACAGCCCGGCCTTCCTGGAGTTTACATTCAAGTGGAAAAAGCAATTTTTAAAAAGTACACAGTAGCCATGTTAAGAAGCAATAAGGACTGGTGAGATGGGTCAGTGGTTTAAGAGCACTGACTACTCTTCCGGAGGTCATGAATTCAAATCCCAGCAACCACATGGTGGCTCACAACCAAATAAAAAAAAAAACCTATGGGCCAGAATGAGTGGGGGCCCAGAGTGAGTGGGAAGGGAAGGGGGAGGGGAAGAAACAATTTGAGAGCCAGCATGATAGACCACACCTTTACTCCCAGCACTCTGGAGGGAGAGACAGGCATGTCTGAGTTTGAGGCAAGTCTGTTCTACATAGAGAATTCCAGGCCAACCAAGAGCAATGAGACTGGTGTTGTTTGATGATGATGATGATGATGATGATGATGATGATGATGATGATATGATGGAGGAGGAAGAAGAAGAGAAAGTGGAGGAGGAAACCAAGCAGGCTGGCTAGTGACAAGGGTGCTACTTAAGACTAGGTGGTCAGGAAAGGCTCAGTCCCGGGTAACAAAAAGCACCAACCAAGTCAATCAAACTCTGAGTAAAAAGTTGGGCCAAAGTGAATAACATACACCAAGGCGCTGGGCCAGAAGAGTTCAGCCTACTCCACAAGCAGGAAAAGGCCGGCGTGGCAGAACCACGAGCAAGGGGGACCACGTATAAGGGGCACTGCGAGTAAGGAGCTAGATGCTCTGGCCCAGTTCACAGGCTTTCTGTGACAGGCTAACTGGATTTGGGAGCCACTTGAAGATCCTAGGTAGAGACAGACAACCCAGCTTTAAGCAGAAAGGAGGCAGTGAGGACTTTCCCCCTGGGAACAAGAACATCTGAGTCCAGCACTATAGGTGGGCTAGAAGGCTTAGCACACTGGATCTTATATCCCAGGTCTCAGAACGATATCAGAAGCTTTGGAAGTCTAACCTGGAGGGCCCGTCTAATTCACAGAGATCTCCAACTTCCCCTCCCAAAGACTTACCCAATCTGTTCAGCAATTTTTTTAATACACCTGACTCACCACACAAACACATCCGTGCATCTACACAGACTGGGAAGCCTCAAGAGCTAGTCCTTAGAATTATCAAGAAATCTGAGAGCTGACAGCCATGTTGGATTGGGAGTGTTCTCTGGGCTCCATGGACTGAGAAAGAGGAAGTTCTGGCTTGAAGCTTCATCACACAGTGAATGCTCATTCTAGCATCGAGGTTCTACTCTAATGGTGGTGCGCATGACCTCATGAAGGGTGTTCTAGAAGAGCGGGGACTCATCAGCTCTCCCGAACCAGACCACAGAAGCAACAAGTCTTGTGCATCTCTTTAGCTACACAATGAAAACAGCAGATGTACTTAGAGGGTTTTCATGCAGGCGCAGTATCTTCTCCATCATCGGCCTGTCTGTACACTTAGTGTTTTCTCAACCCAGGAGACCCCAGCTTAGTTCCCAGTGCCTCAGGGTCTCTTGAATAGATCACACTTTTTCCAACGCAATGTTCTTGAGCATAGAAAAGAAACAGGAAAAGACATGGAAGGGCCAAGTGGGTATGACACCCCACACCTTCACCTCAACTAGAGCACAGACTGAGCTCATCTCTAAGTTTTCCTAAGAGGCTTCATTTTCTCATAAAGAATGCAAATCAAGCCGGGAGATTCGGGGGAGGGGTCTTGGGAAGTTTGCAGCTAGCTTTCTACTCGGTCCCAAAGGGACAGGGACAGGGTGCTGGATTGAAGCAATGCACAGAGCAGGTTTAAGCTTAGGTGGTTGTTTGTGGTTTTCACACGATGCTCTCGGGTTTCAGAGAAAGCGAGAGAAGAGGTATAGGTTGCATCCTAAACCAGCTTCAAAGCCAAGGTTGTTGGGAGGTGAGACATGGGATTAGGAGGCCCTAGATTTAAAAAGCAGTGAAGCAAGGAGTTCTCCTCTCCAAGCTGTCCCTGCTGGGGCTCCAGGCTGCCCGCTTCCACCTCAATCCTTTCTGTTCACTTCTGTAGCTGGTATCCGAGCCAGGAGGCCAAACTCAACAGGGTCATGCCTTGCCCAGCCCAGATTTCGGATGAGCTGGAGTTCTTTGTGAACGGGAGGAAGGTAAGTGACCCGTAGAGTTAGCCCTGCGACTTGCAGCAGGAAACCCCTGACTCCAGGGGCACCCAGGAATCCGATCTGAACCTCTCCTTTCCCGGACAAGAAGCTTAGGTTTAGGAACCCATTTTGACTTCTCTTTTCTCCTCGAAGCCAACAATTGGGTCCTGGCATAGAGGGAGGAAGGAGAGTGTTGGGACTCTGCAGACCCCTGGGACTCTGGCATGGCACCTCACTGCATAACCTGATACCTCCCTGAGACTCGGAGTCCTCCTGTGGCCTGTGCTTTCCCACAGCTGTTGTGAAATTGGAAGGAAATCTGCTTCTGTCCCCAGGCAGGAGCCCCTGAGGCACGAGACACAGAAGCAGTACGCCCTATTGCATGGTTTGCGTTTTTTGAACTCCAGAAGTTTTTACATGGATCCATCTTTGAAATTCCGTTTATCAAATCAATTTCTCTACAGCTGTAATTCTCAACCTTCCAAACGCTGTGACCCTTTAATACAGTTCCTCATGTTGTGGTGACCCTCAACCATAAAATTAGTTTCGCAGCTGGGCAATGGTGGCGCATGCCTTTAATCCCAGCACTTGGGAGGTTGAGGCAGGCGGATTTCTGAGTTCGTGGCCAGCCTGGTCTACAAAGTGAGTTCCAGGACAGCCAGAGCTATACAGAGAAACCCTGTCTCTGAAAAAAAAAATTAGTTTCGCTGTTACTTCACAACTGTAATTTTGCTACTGTCACGAATCATAGGCATCCGTGTTTTCTGATGGTCTTAGGGGACCCCTGTGAAAGAGTTATTTGATCTCTAAAGGGGTTATGACCCACAAGTTGAAAAGCCTAGAGGCCCCTCTTTCCCTGGGTTGCAGTTTGTTCTGGGAATATAAAGCGACGAGGACAGCCTCTCAGTGGCTACTCTCACTGGTAGCCTCCTTCCCAGCCTCACCACCCCTCACACGGGACACTGGCTGTTTTTAGTGGCCAGGCCCTTCTTGTCATGAGCCCCGATCTACTTTCCAAGTGTGCACAGCTTCTCTGAGCTCTTACCACCTCCCCTCCAAGAGCCTCTCGAACCTCTGCCCGCACACGTCTGCACTCAGGAGCTGGCCCAAGAAAGCAGCCACAGGACTGTTCATTTGCCTGCACGTGCTCTCAGCTGAGCGCAGCCTCGCCAGGCACCCACCACATCCTTCTGTGACAATCACACATGACTTTCCCATTGACCCAGATCCAATTATGATCGCAGAATGACACAGCTGTAGTCAGAACAGAGGATAAGTCAAGAGATAGAGGGGAGAGGGGAACAAAGAGGAGGGGAGAGTATTGTGTTTTATAAAAAAATTAAAAAAAAAAAAAAAAAAAAAAAAAAAGGAGAAACCAGAGATGGCTGACTCAGCAGAATGTCTGTGGCCGGCTGCTTCTTCTGTTTGATGGAGGAGGTAGGATGGACCAGACCAGACCTTGATGGAGGCAAGGTATGGTGTGGAGGAAAGGGGTGCCTCTGTGGGCCCATGCTGAGACATCCCTTCCCACTGAGTGACCAGCCACACGATGGTATAGTATAGAAAAGAGTTTATTCAGGCATGGGGAGGGGAGTTGAGAGAAAGGGGGAGAGCCAGAGAGAGAGAGAGAGAGAGAGAGAACGGCACATGGAGAGAGAGGGGAGAGGAGAATGGGGAGAGAGAGAGAGCAGGAGGAGAGAGCAAGAGTAAGAGGGCAAGAGAGAGAGGAAGGGGCAAGCAGCCCCTTTTATAGTGAGTCAGTCATGCCTTACTGTTGCCAGGTAACTGTGGGGCGGAGCCTAGACTAAATGCCAACAGAGAGGAGGGAAGGGGAGGCAGTCTGTGTGGTGGGAGTCTGTTAGATATTTCTATGGGGTGGGGTCTGATTACATCCTCGGTAATTGTTTGTAAATGGCTTAGTGTGAGAGGAAGGGCATTGGAGGATAGGTTTTGTTATTATTCTAGTGATGAGGTGCTTCCCCACCCCCCACCCCCACCCTCAGCCTCAGGTCTCACCTTAGAAATATCTGCCTAGAGATTAATATTCCTGGAGGTATACAAAAATTTGTGTCTCCCTTCTGAGGAGAAAGGAAGAAGTGAGTGTTGGCCCACTGAACCTTCCTTGCCTGTCACACAGCTGAATGACCAGAGGTGCTCACGTGACATCCCACGGCAAAAGCACAATAACCATGCTAAAGGATACAACCAGGAAAGAGAAAACAAGAAAGTTCCTGTGTGACTTCTGGTGTGAACACCCCACTTTCCAGAGGAAGGATGGGGGAGTTCTAATGGCCCATTAGACCTACTTTGGGTCCTGAGTAAGGTGTCAAGGCTCGCCAGGAGGCCACTCAAATGTCAGGGGACCAGAAGGCCCCAGAGCCTCTCCAGGACAACAGTAACTTTCCCCCACGGACTTTCTGTGACAAATTCCAGACCCAGAGATAATCAAATGTTCCCAGAGGTATCCCAGAGGTGGCAGACACATCCCACCCACCTCCCTATAGGACCCCTCCCCATCCTCTGAACAAACACATTCCAAGTTTAAAATACTTCTAAAGATTCTTTTGGGGGGTTCCACTAGGCCAGGCGACAGAGCAGAAGTGAAAAATACAACGTGCAGACACATATCAAAAGTGGAAAAAGTCCAGAGACAGCGCCCCACAGCACCCCACAGCGTCCCACAATGTCCCACAGCGCCCCACAGTGCCCCACAGAGTCCCACAGCGTCCCACAGCGTCCCACAGAGCCCCACAGCGCCCCACAGCGTCCCACAGCGTCCCACCGCGTCCCACAGCGTCCCACAGCTTCCACCACACAGATCACATTGCTACACGGGCCTTGTGAGGCTCCTGCCCTGTAAATAAACACGGTTTCCCCTCTGAGCAGGTCTGGCCTGCTCCATCCTACCTCCTTCATCAAACAGATGGAGCAGACTGCCACAGACATTTCGCTGAGTCAGCCATTCAATCCCATAATCCCTCCTGTTTCCAACACAGGTGACAGAGAAGAACGTGGACCCAGAAGTCACTCTCCTGGCCTTCCTGAGAAAGAACTGGACCCTTCTGATCACAGTTTTTCAGCCATGTCTATACATGCCTTGTAGAATGTATGGAGAGCGTTAGCTGCTGTGGTTGTGAGGTCTCCAGCCCTGCCACCCTTGCCTGCTTTTGCTTTTGGCAGTGGCTTTAAGAATATCAGATTAGTTGGGCTGGTGAGAGGAGAAAGCTTCCCAGCATTGCTTACATGTGATTGAATAGCGTGAAATAGAAGCTAAGCCGTACACTTGGGCTCTGCCATCCACCGCAGTGTTACATAATAGAGGCTTGGGTTGCCTGTGACCTGCCCTTTACAAACCCAGATTCTCAGATTCAGCAATTGGATACGACAATTTCTTCACCTTACATCTATTTTCTTACACCAGATGTCCCCACCATCTTATATGCTGGAACACGGCTCTTCATAATGATAAACATATTTTAATTAGTAAGCCCAATGAATTGCTCGGGGAAGCCAAAACATAAATAATGAAACTCGAGGACAGAAGTAACAGATTGATGAAACTGCCCCTGAACAAGCTTTGTGTGAAAGCCCACGTGGTTGCTAATTAGCCACCAATATTTGAAAGTCAAAACATTTTATGTTTGAAATAATCAAGACTTCCATTTGTCATGGCAAGTGGGAGGGTAGCCAGCCTGTCACACAGTAGCTGTGCTTAGAGCCAAGTGAAAACTGTCATTGGTCCCCTATCTGAAATAAGACTCAGGGACTCAGTTTCTCACCCAGGCCCTCTTTACTTACATAATCCAACTGAACCACCGTGAACTGATGACCAACAGAACAGAGAGAGAGAGAGAGAGAGAGAGAGAGAGAAGCAAGGAGTTGATGAGTTTAAAGCCTTTTTTAGCCACAACTGATCAATCTTATGTGGAAACGGGGGAAGAAAGATAAATGCAGAGGCAGAGACCAGCTTTGGGATCACCTGAAGAGAGTTAGAAAGAAGGATGCTCACGGTGGGACCCAGAGGCAAGGATAAGAGACCTAGAGACTCATCACCCACTTCAGGTGTAATGCAGTCAGCCAGAGGAAGGCTGGGTTATTACAAGCCAAAATCAATAACGTGTTGATTTGTTAAAAATAGTTCTTCTCCCCTAATTACATGACCAGAGCCAGAAGAAGGCAAAAATACCTTGTACTGAAGTAGGATCTGTCTAAGGAGTTTTACCTTAACCTCTACACGATGTATATAGCAAGCTCACTTAACAATGTAGGTATCACTCTTTCTTCTCTGTGAATGGAAACAAGCCAGAATGGGCTAGTTCATCCAGGGCCACATAGCTAAGCAATGGCTTCTCAGACAGCATGTCATCCCACAAAGACCTTTCACACTAGTGACACCCTAGGGAAGCAGCTAGCTCAGAGGCAAAATGTCTGCCTTGCATCTTTTCCTTGACTTCTTCCTTCCCAGTATGCCTCACAGGAACTAAGGATGCCTGTGGAACAGGAGGCTGTGGGGCCTGCACAGTAATGGTGTCACAACACGATCCGGTGCACAAGAAGACAAGGTAGCTACCCAGGGTCCGGTAGCCAGAAAAGAGGTCTGTCCCTGCCTGGCTTCTGTTCTACCACATAACTAAGAAAGACCAGATCCTAGTGCCCCACTGAAAGAATCCCCACCTATGCTGTGAGCCCTTTACTCTGATTACATAACTATGCTAACTGTCTTCTGTGTATCACTTCTGGGAGACCCTGACCTCCCAGGCCTATCTATGTATTCCAGATTAAGAATCGAGAAAAGCCAACTGTTTATTCCATACTTGTGAAAACTGAGGCTCAAAAAGGAGCCTTGTGACTTGTTTGAAGTCATATGACCAATAACCTAATGATCAACCGCTTGAACCCATATTTTCTGGCCTGGAAGCTAATGCTCTCTTTGTTCTTTGATCTGGACCAACCTTGCAGAGCAAGGACCTGAACCATGATCTCACCCTCTAAGTAAGAGGCAGATTCTACAACTTGAACTTCACACACATCCTTGGCCCAAACCAAGATGGATTCAAAACACAGATTCCCCCCCCCACCCACACACACACACACACACACACACACACATACACATGGTTAATTGACTTTACTCAGAGAGCTTAAACTAACAAGAAAATTAATGCAGAGTGCACTGGTATAGGCAAAAGGCAAAAAGCCTTTGCTTGTGATGAGGCCATTGCTCAACAAAGACTAATAGAAGTTCAGCCATCCTTCTAGTGACATGGATCCTTCCCCACTTGGGGAAAGGGAGTTTAATGACTAAAAGCTCTTAGGGGGATCTGTTTAAGACTGTAAAGATTTTTCTGACATTCAGGATGTGTCCAGGTTCACATTAGGGACCCCCAGTTCTCAGAGGTGTCATAGAGTGAGCAGAGAGTGCTTTGACTTGCTCTCCCTGTCACCCCTGCAGTCTCCCCACCTCCCCGCTCCATCAGAGCTGCCACCTCTGCAGTCCCTGTCTTCCCTGCCCCCACCCTGTCCATCAGAGCTGCCCTTCTCAGTTCCTGGTTCTCCATGGAGGCAGGACTGTGTCACTTCACGTGGTTCTCTTTGTGTTTCCCACACAAAGACACTTCTCCGTCATGGCGTGCCTGGTGCCCCTGTGCTCCCTGCATGGGGCTGCTGTCACCACCGTGGAAGGTGTGGGAAGCATCAAGACCAGGCTCCACCCGGTGCAGGTAAGCACACATTCTAATCTTCTCACTTCTGAACTTCACTTTGCCAAAGGCTGTACAGACTGTCTGTCCCATCTCCACCTTCTGGGTCACAATGCAGGAGCTTTGGACTGTCAGACACTCATTGATCAGGGTGATAACATCCAATCAGTGATATAAGAGAAAGCTACACCAGGCAATNATACTTATAACCCCAGTACTGGAGAAGTAGAGACAGAAGGAGTTCCAGGTCATCCTCCACTACACAGTGAGCTCAAGGCCAGCCTGGGATACATGAGATGCTAGATCAAAAAAACATACCCATGGCTGGAGAGATGGCTCAGTGTTAAGAGCACTGACTGCTCTTCCAGAGAATCCAGGTTCAATTCTCAGCACCCAGTTATATCAATTATATCAGCTTCTAACTCCAGTGCCAGGGGATCTAATGCCCTCTTCTGGCTTCTACAAGCACTACACAAATATGTTACACATACAAATACTCATCTATTATCCATATATATCCATACACTCACACATATGGTATCCCCTATCAACGGCTATATCCCCATCCCCTCAGAGACATTTATTCTATAACCTGTGTTCAATATCTACTCTAGTTTATAGTACAATTGGTATCAGACAATGTTTTTATGGGATAAAATTTAGGGATCCTTCACTGTAGCATGAAGGTTCGAGGCGTAAAATCAGCATTCGGCTGAGGGAAGTCTGAGAGCAACTCCCTAGAGGACGGGGACACTCTCCCTCCTTCACTCAGCCTGCTGCTGAAGCAGCAGTGTTGGGTTGAAGGGTGACGTGACATGTGCTGGCAATGATTCTCCTGTCATTGTCATGGGAGTTTGGGAAGTCACAGTCAGATCAACCCATGCTCAGGGGTTTTAGGCAGGAGCAGTCCCAGGGTTTCTTGGTTTGACCACTTGAGAATCAACTCCAAAGAGGTCAGTAAAGATGAAGGACCCAGAAAAGAGTCTGTTAGGAAGTTGTACAAGATACTCACAGCTAAGTCCACACAGTGGGATCCCGGGCATTGTGCACTGAATCTGAGCCAAGCTTCCAAGCTTTGGTGTTCCCAAGTGTCACCTGGAACTTGCTAAAAGTTCAGATTCTGGTCAAGCAGTTTGGGGCAGGGACCTGAGTTCCCTACCATTTCCCAGAAGAAGTCATTATTACCAGACCATAGATAAAGCTTGAAATGACAGAGACCAAAATCCTCAGTCCCTGAAAGCTGAGCCTTTTGAGCTGGCACAGAAAATATTAAGGAAGACAACAGGAGCTCAGCAATGGTCTCCATGTCGGTCAAAGCCACACAGCCTCCCGTGAGATCTAAGCTGTGGAAGATGTACAGGTGTTCGAGAAAACCAGTTTTGAAACTTAAGTGCACCCTCCTAATAATTACTGATTTCTGGAGAAGTGTTCTCACTGGGACTGCAGGCTGCACACTGCTAATTCCCAAACCGAAGTCTCAGAGCATCTGACCCTGAAAAGTAATTAAAGTTGTGAGCTGCAGCTTCTGAACTTTGGGAGCCTTTGGGAGCTGCCTAGAAAAGGGATTATACAGAACTGGACAATGGGGCGGGGCACATTTGCTCAGAGGGTGAGAATGGTGCAGGTTTGTGGACCCTGGAGAGAGTCAGAGGCAGCAAATGTGACCACAAATGTATGCTTCCAGGAGAGGATCGCCAAGAGCCACGGCACCCAGTGTGGCTTCTGCACCCCTGGGATGGTGATGTCCATCTACACACTGCTCAGGAACCACCCGCAGCCCTCAGAGGACGAGCTCATGGAGGCCTTGGGAGGTAGGTGTGATACAGGAGGCAGGCAGAAGGAAAAGGTTCTTCATGCTTCCCCACACCACCCTCAGCATCTTCCCAGCTCTGCTCCAGTGCCAAGCCACAGTCATTTCTAACATTTGTGTGCAGATACAGAAGATGTCAAGTTATCTGCACATGACCCAGGGGCCACCACACTTCTGTCTCCTGACTTAACACATGCTCCCCAGGGGCCTGAATCCATGAGCCTACCAAACAAAGCACAACTGGCTGAAAACACAGAAAGTTCTCATGCAGTTCTGGAAGCATTAAGTCTGGGGTCGAGCTCTCAGCCCACCGCTGCTATGTCTGAAAGCCCTGAAGAGACTGCTTCCTTATTCCTCTCAGCTTCTGATGGGTGTCAGCTGAGCCTTGGCATTTCTGAGCTCAGGAGCCGCATAGCTCCAATCTGTTTCTACCTCACACTTTTCTCCTTGTTGTCTGGGTTATAGATCTTCCTCTTGTTTACAGATATCAACCACTGGGTTAGGCCCATCCCAGGCCTGGACAACCTCATTACCTCATGAATCCACTGGGAGAGATCTTATTGTCCAACAAGGTTATGTTCATAGTTGCCAGGACTTAAGACTACAAAGACTCTTGGTGGAGGGGCATATTTCAATTCATAATAAGCCTCTCATCTGAAAGATTTGTAACAGTTTTAGTTTTATAAACATATAGGGTTAATAAACATTATCTTCAGGTGTTATCAATCCTTAAACAAGTCCTCAATTCAAAGATTGAAGACAGATGAAAATAGATGGGTTCCTTATCTGCCAGCTGCTGATCTCTTGATCTCTCTCTCTCTCCTTCTCCCCTTCCTCCCTCCCTCTCTCTTGCTCTCCCTAGCTCTCTATCCTTATCTCTTCTTTCAAGTGCAGAAAATCAGAGCTGAGCATATAATAGAGTAGTTATCATGGGCAAAAATGTCTTGTGTTCAATCCACAATATAATAATAATAATAATAATCAGAGAATGATACTAATTCATTAAAACCCCCACCTTCCCCAGGTGTCTCTTCAGCAGCTCATCAGTCCTAAAACTTGACCACGCCCAATTTATCATACTTCCTGCTCTCTACACGACTCCTCCAGGCCAGTCTCTCCCCATCTTGTTCCTGCTGCACTGAGAATTCTACCAACCCATAGCTTACACATCCTTTGAGCCCAAACTTCTTCTTAGTCAGGCCATCAGAGATGAACTCTTATCTATACTCTCTCTCTCTCTCTCTCTCTCTCTGCCCTCAGACCTTCACCTTCATCCCTGGAAGCGTAAGGATTCCAGGCTTTACCATGCAACAGAATGGCCCACTGGCCTCTTAAATGCAAATTCTCCTGCCTGTCTCCAGATGCTCAGGTTCCAGAAGGTTGGATTCACGCCCTTAACAAATACAACCGGGTGACTCTGAGGCAGTGACCTAAGACCTTCTGAGGACCATCCGTGGCACTTTGTTTGTCTAGTGACACCTTGGGAATTGCTTTTTTAAGATCTCACTGTCTTACATAATTTGAAATAGTTATTGTCAATAGCTAAACATCAGGGCTAGGATCATAACTCAGAAGTGGAATGTTATCCTAGCATGTCCAAGGCCCTGAGTTCTATTCCCCAGAACTGAAAAGAAAATCTCTTAGATCTATTTCAGTTTTTAAAGGAATCCAGTAGAGCGGTTGGAGATGTGGCTCAGTCATTAAGAGAGCTTGCTGCTCTTCCAGAGGACCGGAGTTCAGTTCTCAGCACCCACATTTGTGGCTTACAAGCACCTATAAATTCAGCCCCAGGAAATCCAATGCCTTCTCCTGACCTCTAAGAGCATCCACACACAGACACACATAAATACCCATCAGTAAATAATAATCTGGAAAAGTAAGCAGTGGAGACAGGCAATTCACAGCTATGCTTCCCCTCTGATCAGGGAACCTCTGCCGCTGTACTGGGTATCGGCCAATTCTGGAGAGCGGCAGGACCTTCTGCACGGTGAGTACACAAGAGTGGGGAAGTGGAGACATGCCATACGGAGCAGGAATGAGAAGGACAGGGGTCAAAGCTGGGGATGCAAGAATGGGGTTTATAAGACCATCACAGCTAAGATGACATCTGACAGACAAATGTCACCACAGAGGGGAAGGGGAGAGGGCAGGGACTCGTTGGCGTTGCCAGTGCTGGCTGTAGACCAGGCGAGCATTACACCACCTTTGATGTGGTCTAGAACCACAGAGGGAAGTTAGGTGAGCTAAGAAGCTGTCTGTCCGACACTCGCCACCATTGACACGGGGCATCTATCCAGTGCAGCTGAGATGATGTCTGTAAACACTAGAACGCAAGCCAGGCTTCTTCTGAGAGCCCGAGCAACTGGGAATGGAAAAACAGAAAAAGATGAAATTGCAGCATAGAAGCTAAAATTTGCTCCAAGAACAAAGGGAACAGCCTCCGAAAATAGAGATACCTCTCTGGTGAAAACCCAAATGTCTTGCTTGGCAGTTAGTAAGAGTTCAACAAATAATTACTCATATTGAGAATGCTGTTGACTGAATAGCATTTGGCAGACGCTCAAGGTGGTGCATCTGATGACCCTTTGCTGAGGACAGGGTGGATGGGGGGGCGGGGACATTAGGCAGGAGCAAAGGGTACCTCACATCTTGGAGGAGCCCCCTGTGGTTCTTATTTAGCTATTTTGGAGTCCATAGGGACAAAGCGATATGCCTATCCTTTTCTGGATCATTCTCCATATAGGGCTTCAACTGTACCCTTAGGCTATGTACTTTAGGGAAGGTCTTAGGAGCCAATGTGTGCACACAAGACCAATGAAGCTCCTTAGAGAAAGAGAGAGTGGACACTGGGCTGTGTGCACACAAGACCAATGAAGCTCCTTATAGAGAGAGAGCAGACACTGGGCTGGGGTATTCACAGGAGCATATGCAGCCACTGCAGAGCCATGTAGGAAGAGAAATCAGAAGCCACAGGCTAACATCTCTGTATGTACTCCTGCCTTGGTTCCACACACAGTAGAGGTAGACCTGGAAATGTACAGTGGGTGTGTCCCAAAGCCAGGCAGGTATTCTGGTCATGTGTGTCCCAGATTTCTATTGTCCCGTGAGGGAGCCAGAGTTGACACACTAAAAAGTGGACTAAAGAGACTGTACACCCAGCCAATTGCTGCTGTAGGTGGGGAAGCATGAGATAGCAGCAAGTGTGCTAAATCAACCCCTTTCCCTAGGAGTGTAGGTGCTACCCGCCGCTCCTGGAACACAGGTGCTGGAGATGAAGTCCAAAACGAGTTCCAAAAGCTCACCCTGTTGCCAGCCAGTCTCGTGCCACATTAGGTGAAAGAAACCCAGCCCCAGATAGGACACAGAAGGCTTTTATTACCCACTGAACCCAAAGAAGCACAATTTTCTTCAGCCTCCATCAACCCACATCCATCCCGGGAACTCTAAGAGCTTATGGTGGGAGAGGAAGAGCTGCTTGCTCTTCCAGCTGCTTTTGCTTCTTGGACAGAGTCAGCAAGTAGCAGCAAAAGACAGGGGGACAGGAAATACAAACAGCTGGGAGGAAGTGCTTTGCAAGGCCGGAGAAACCACCTGAGGAAGCAGGCACAAGGAGTGGGGTTGCAAGAAACGGAAACGGAGGAGCTACAAGCAGGGACCACTTAAAAACTGCCAAAACTCACCCAGCTGCATTTCCCTTCCGTAAAGGTTCCATGTGAATTAAATGAACAATGTTCCAAAATATGTATGTGCTGTAGTGGCTGTATTATGGTTGCCCTGAAAAATACCATTAAAAAATGTATTTTACCACTGTCATTACCCTAAAATAGCTCAGATATGAACATGATGTTGTAATTTCAATGAACAGTGTTCATCTACTGAGTATAGCATATATATGATATAAATACAAAATAATCCCAAATATGTTAAAATGCCAGTGACCTGGGCAGTGGGTGTTTCTTTACACTTCTGCACATTGTGCTATTTTATATTACTTGTTTATATGGTATGTGTTTCATAAACTACCTGATAAACTAATTAAATAAGCAAAGCAAGACCAGCCTTGTGCTGTCCCTGTGAGTAGAAGGTGGCACCTTCAGGGCACGACCTTATTTGCCTATAAAAAGTATTGTTCACATACAGCACTTCATGTCCTCAGGAGTCAGACGGTTGTCCACAGAAAGGAACGGGACAGTGTTGCTTGGATCAGAAGGAAAGTGACTCATCGGGAAGCAAAAGTGATGTGAGTTCCTCGGTCTGTGTTGTTCTCTCTCTGCGCTTTGCTTAACACCCACCTAGCGCTGGTGCTGCGGAGCATGTGCATTTGAGGGACAAGCAGCTTTGCAACCTTCCCAGCACTTGCGGGAAACCTCCCCCCCCCCGCCCCCCCCCCAGGACTTTGCCGGTTTGTAGTGAGCATAGTTACTCATTCAGCAATCACAATCGGATCTTCCCCTTCATAGACTTCAGACTAGAAAGGCTGGAACAAAAGGGAAACAAAAACCTCTTAGATGGCAGAAAAGCATCGACTGCATGAGAGACAGTCACCTCCATAGTTAGAAACACGTGGTTAGAAAGCTGTCCTTGCTCACACAGCCGTCCTCTGTCCCTGAGCTGAGACAGAGACAGCACTGTCACCTGGGAAGCTGAGGGCAAGCTAAATCCACTGCAGCATTTCAGCCTGTGGCTCTATCATCTGACAGACACTCCTTTTTAAAAGATCCACTGCCCTGTTCTCACAGGGGTCGAATAGAGAGGTTAATGAGATCCCAGCTAACACCTCTTATGCTGTAAAAGAGCTCAGAGCCGGTCTGAGAAAAAACTGCCTCTCATCCTCTTTCTCTGTGTATCTGTGTCCTTCAGACCCACCTGTCCACACTCACCTCCCACTGATACCCTTTCTTTAGTCTAAAGAAGGTGTGTGGTAGAATAAAGAGGAGGCTAGCTGCAGACCCCCAAAGTGACTCGCGGAAGATCAACACTTGGAAGAGTCAACACATCCCAAAGTTCATTCCCAACCTTGCAGACTTGGGCATTCAGGTTGAGCACATTCAGGTTGGGCACTAGGTACCACTTGACTTACATTAAGCCAAACACCAAGGGATGTGTTTAAGCTAGAATGTTCCTTGGTATTTACTCCTAAGGAGAAACACAACTATAAAGTAAAACCTCATCCTTTCCTTAGAGTAACACATACTGCTAACACAAAATGTTAAATTCTGTGGAGAAGGCTGAGTGCTGAGTGACATGGCAGTTCACAGGGGTGTCCCTGCTGTGTGACCAGGTGTCTGCCTAGGACCACCTCTACCTCTTACTCTCTGACCATTTTCCATTTGGACGACTGTGAAGTCTTGCTGTTGAACCTGTTTAGACCTTTCCATTTCTGCTGATTCACTGTTTGGTACTATCATTCTCAGGTGAAATCTTTTTTCTAGGTTTTTAGAACCAAATCATTGGCCCAAGCACTGCCCAAGATACGTCTCACACAGCAAGAAACAATTGGTCCACTGTTAACTCAACCTGCAGTGGTACAGAGCGTCTGTACAAGGAATAACTATGTGTTCTTTCTGGAACCTCTCAAGGCCTCAGAGAGACAGAAAAAAAACGGGGGGGAGTGGGAAATGACAAATGTCAGGCCATTTCATCTAATCATCATAATTACCCTACAAAATAAGCATTATCTCCACTTACTCTTTAGAAAGGTTAAGCATCTTTCCATAGAAAGGTCGGTGGGGGTGGGGGTGTCAAGAGGGAACCAGACCTGTCAACCCTCCAATGTCTGTGATTCTCTCTCTTCTCTATGTGCCTGTACCCCACACCCTCCTGCACCCCACACCCTGCAGCTCAGTTCTCCTGTGTCCTCAGGTTCCTCTCCTGGCAATGAGGGCGCTGAGGTAGATGGGAGGGGGACAGGAGGGCAGTCAGGTCCGTTTCTGCCTGCTTCCCTTTCCTGGTGGGCAAAATTCAGATTATAACTTTTAATACAATTGTCACGGAGATGAAATAACACTAACATGGGTAAAAGCCTTCAATAAACAGTCATGAGGGGTGTGTGTGTGTGTGTGTGTGTGTGTGTGTGTGTGTGTGTGTGTGTTTATGCAGAAAGATATGTTTAGAGTCATTTTCCCAAAAACTGTGGGACGTCCCCAGAGCTCGAGGTTGTTGACCATGATTGGCAACAGGGGGGACAGTAAGTACAGTGGAGGTTCCCCAAGCTTCTCTAGCATCTGTTTACTTTCACAAGAAGTCTCGGCATTTCCCAGGATGCTCTTTGTAAAAGTCAAGGACACTCTTCCCTTTGGAACCACATTACTGGCAACCAGCAGCTCCCTGTCAGGGCAATCCCACCCCTATTCTAAGTCATTGGGTTACAGCGAGTTCCCTGTAAGGGGAAGTGAGAGACTCCTACTGCATGCATCCTGCCCTAATTCCTTAAAGAATTCCAGGGCTCTTTCCAATTGAGCTGAACTGACACAGCCATCTGCTTCTTCCTTTTATAAAGATTTGTACGGAGCTATTTGTGAAAGATGAGTTCCAGCCCTTGGACCCGACCCAGGAGCTCATATTTCCCCCAGAACTCCTGGTAAGACAACACGGGTATTTTATGTGCTTGTTTAAATTTCTGGTTATGAACCCAATTTTGTAAATCTACCATGTCCTTCTGGTGACATGTCAAATGGGAGACATGTTGGGTAGGATCCAGAAACCTACTTCCTCCTATCCCTGGCTGACCTTGGGCTTTTTAAAACCCAACCCGCCATTACTTTCATCAGTGTGATCTGGAACGCGTCCCTGTTGACTGTCAAGGCCGTTCAGCTTGCTGAGTGTCCTACGTTTTTCCAGGAACTCCATTGCACCCACTGTCAGAAACACTGCCTCTTCCCTCCTTTGCCCCCTGCTTTGAGGGCAGTTTCTTGACTGACAGAAACAGGGGCACCCAGCCCCACCCCTCCTCCATAAGCCTAGTGAGCTCTCTTTCTCAGGCGTCCCAGGCCCATTCTATAAAATACTTTTTTTTCTTTTATTAAATATGCATTTCTAGTTCCAATGATGTGGATGTCCGTATGTCTGTGTGTGAGTGTGTACACCTGAGTGTACACACGTTGCCATGTGCTCATGTGTTGGATCCCTGGAACTGGCATAGCAGACATTATGAACCACCCAACCTGAGGCCCTCTGCCAAGAGCAGCATATGCCCCTAACCCTCTCCAGCCCCCTTTTCTGGGGGAAGAAAACATTCTGAATATTTTAAATGAGATATACTCATTCAAAAATAAATACCCAGTTAGCAACACACTGCACTGTTGTAAGTACTAGCTATACAGTAAGGAAGGAAGCAAACAGAAGACACTGCCCTGGGGAGCTTGTAATCTGGGAAGAGAGGTGGACAGTAAGCAAAATAATAGATGAATATGTAAACTGGGCACAATACCATTAATCCAAGCACTCAGGAGGCAGAGGCAGTCAGATTTCTGTGAGTTCAAGGCCAGCCTGGTCTACATAGTGAGTTCTGAGACATCCAGAGCTAAGGAAAAATCAAATCAGCAAGCAGAGACAAGGCTAGAACACGGATGGTTGTAATTTTCAGTGCTGTGTCCAGAGAAGACGCCTCTGAGGAGGTAATGTCTGAAGAAATTCTAGAAGGAAGAGTGGAGTCTGTTGTGGGGAGGCGTTCTGGGAGAATCATCCAGGCCTCGGGAACAGCGAGTGTGAACATGCTAGAGGTAGGATGACAGCTGGCCTAATCCGGACTCGCTGAGCCAGCCTGGACAGAGCACAGTAAAGAGGGAAGGTCAAAAGCCATCAGGGCAGGCCATGCTGGACTTAACATTGCGTGGCTTTCCCTTGTGTATAGGAAAAGCCACTATGAGGGAGGTTGCATAGAAGAGGGTCAAGCTCCTACTGCCGTCACATCAGGATGCTGCTTGTTGCTGAGCCAAGAACGTCCTAAAGCTTGAAGAAGGGGCAGGGAAGAAGCAGTGTGCTCTGTGAAGGGATAGCCACCACCACCCCAAAAAAAACTGAATTAATACTAAATTATCCGAGGCTAGGCAGTAGTCAATGGTAGGTGCTGACTTATAGAGTCACTTCTTCCCAAAAGGCCATCTATTTACATGAATTCAGGCTTTAGCCAGTGGACATACTGAGTGTCTTTCTGGGCAAGTATCCCCAGAACCTTGGAATCTTCCTAGAAGGACACAAGCTACCCAGGTCCTGCTGTGGCCCAGAGTGGCTGGTATGTACACAGGTACATCTCCTGTCATTTGCCCTCAGAGGATGGCTGAGAACCCAGAGAAGCAAACCCTAACCTTTCATGGAGAGAGAATCACCTGGATCGCCCCGGGAACCCTCCAGGAACTCTTGGTGCTGAAAGCCAAATACCCTGAAGCTCCTCTCATCTCGGGCAACACAGCTCTGGGTAAGTGGCCACAGTCTGCTTATTCCATTGTTGATGCCTGGCTGCAGTTCCTGGCCCCTGATCCGTTCCCAATCTGTTGCTTAGAGATGAAATATTCACCTGTCTAGCAAATTCAGTGACCTTCAAAGATGGTGAGGACATCGTTGATGGGCATACACCCAAAGTAGTATTCAGGATGACTGGGGATGATATGAGAGGGTTTTTTTTTTAAATGTTTTAATTCATTTTTTCTCTTGTTCTTTTGCTACAGTTAAATAGACATAAAGAATGTTATAAAATATTTGTGGATGTATTAACAAACATACCTACTGACTACCCATAGCCATGTTAATAACTTTGCTTCACACACACACACACACACACACACACACACACACACACACACACAGTCCAGTTGTAGAATGCTAACCTAGCCGGTTCAAGCTTTGGGTTTGATGCCCAGCATTCTCCACAAACGTGTAATTGGTGTTCTAACCACTGGCCTTCTGAGAGGCATACCCATTGCTCCTCCTTCCCTTTCCTCCTGATGCCACCCCTCAGCTGAACTGTTTGCCCATTGGTCAGCCTCTTCCTCATTTTTCATAGTTACCACATGCGTTTGAATTCCCAAACAACGCATCTGTTAATTTTGTATATACTGTACAGAGACTGTCGCTATTACTCTGAAATTTGTGTTTTTCAGTCAACTTTCTTGACCTGAAACTCATCCCCTCTTTTTGCATGTACCTGGTTCTGCTCCATTATATGAGCACGGAAAGATTTGCCCCTCCAGTCTGTTAAAATAGCTTCAGCTATTTCCAGGGCCCCAAGGTTTTACAAATGTCTTTTTTTTTTTCCACACTATGGATCAAACCTAGAGCCTCACACATGATCAGCAGGTGTTTGCCACTGAGTTACACGAACACTCTCTATTTTGGTTTGGTTTGGTTTGGTTTTGGGGTGTTTTGGGTGTTTTGTGTGTGTGTGTGTTTTGTTTTTGTTTGTTGTTTTGGTTTGGTCTTTTGTTGTTTGTTGTTGTTGTTGTTTTGCTTATTTTTGAGGCAGTCAAAAAAGTGCTGTCACTTTGGCCAGTTGGAACTCACTATGTAGGCCAGTCTGGTCTCGAACTCACAGAGTTCAAATTCACCTGGCTCTGCTCCTGAGTGCTGAGATGAAAGGCATGCGCCACCATTCTCAGCCACAAACATTCTTAGAAGTATTTCCAGGTTCCTATGTGGAAGAGAGTTTGAGGAGCCTCCCATAGTTTTATTTCCTATTGGTCTACATAGCAGGAGTACAAGTCAGGGAATGCATACATTGGGCAGAGGAGTATATATATATATATATATATATATATATATATATATATATATATATAGTCATTGCTTTCACTTCCATACATAGTTATTATCAAAGTTTAAGCTTTGTGTCTGAATTTTTTTATGAGAAATTCTCAATGTAAAAGAAAAGGCATTTTTCTCTCTCTCTAAAATGCATTTTTTTTCCTTCAGGTTCAGCCATGAAGTCTCAAGGACACTTTTACCCCATCCTCCTGTCTCCTGCTAGAATTCCTGATCTAAGAATGGTGACTAAAACCAGCGGAGGTAAGTTCCAGCCCTGCTAGGAAGATGTGAATGACTAACCCTTGCACTAACCTACCCCTGTGGAATTTGGCAGAGCACCCTCAGGCATCTATCTTACTAGCTTCGGCTCACACTGCATTCTTTTTCTGAAGTGAAAGTGTGTCTCCGCTGCAAACCTCATGGCCAAAGCCAAGGTTGTAGCCAGAAACCCTCCTTACTCTCTGGCCAAGCACTGGCCAGCTTCCCGCTTTCCGACTTTTCTCTGATACCAAATATCAGCAAAATAAGTCATGAAAATAGGTTGTTCCGTAGGAAAGGGTCACTTTCCTCAGGCCTCAAAAGGGCCCTTTGTGGCACAATTCAAAATCCTCAACATAGCCTAATCTTTCCTCTATAGATGAAGAACTTGCGGTGAAAAAAGAAAATGTGCTCGCCCGAGGGCATCAGGTTACAAGGTCACCAGCTCACAGTTCAGAAGCCCCACTGCCTTTTCACATTAACTGCAAGCCAGCCAGGCTCTGAAGTCTGTGCAACTTGTGGCCAATAACTCGCTTAAAGCTAAGGTGTGAGCGCCCTCTAGTGGCCTTCAGGAAACTTTCTGTGGCCAGGAGTGTGAGCACCTCTGGGGTGCCTGGAACCAGCTGTGCTCATGACAGCACCCTCAGGAGTCATATATCTCTACAATAGTCCCACTTTTGATGTAAAGGTCTCTTTAAACTACACGTTCATTCATATATCCACAGTTGGCTCAGTCTCATTTTCTTTTAAAGGCATTAATATGAAGTGTTCCAAGGTCACTGCTGATGGGCCCATGAGGCATAGAGTCAAAGTTTAAAATCATATAAAAACACTGTGAGGAGGTAATGTGAACAATGGAAGCGCCACAACCAAGGTCCAGATGGCCTGTCTGGCCTCGGTCAGAGTTTGAACTCTCGTGGGGACAGAGCTATAGAACTGGGAGCTGGCATTTGGAGCCCCACTAGAGGGTTAAGCTGCGTGAGGTTGTTTGTTTTGTTGTTGTTGTTGTTGTTGTTGTTGTTGTTGTCTGTGTCAAAACCAGAAGTAGGCGCAGGGTATGGTGGCTCCTGCCCTTATGCCTGGAATCCCAACAACTTGGAAGGAGTAGGGGGGAGGATCAGAATTCAAGGTCAGCCTTGGCTACAAGCGACTGTCTCAAAAACAAAAAAAGCAACAAGAAGTCAAAAGAGGCAGTGATGAGCCCCTCTGGTCTCTGTATTTCTGGCTTAAATAACAGCAGTAAGATGTTTGTAAGATGTTGTGTCTGGTTTGTTTTTTCCTAAAGAGAGCCAGGGTCTTCTTGGAACAATGAATCATTTGACAGAGAACAAGGTTAGCTCTACTGAACTCCTGCAAAGATACAGCAGGCATTTAGGGTTTGAGCATTTGTTTGTTTTAACTTTTATTTCATGTGCATTGGTGTTTTGCCTGCATATATGCTTGTGTGAGGGTACAAGATCCCCTGGAACTGGAGGTACAGACAGTTATGAGCCACCACATGGTTGCTGAAAATTGAACCCAGATCCTCTGGTAGAGCTCTTAGCCACTGCTCTTAACCACTGACATCTCTCCAGCCCTTGGGTTTGAGGTTGGGAAGATGGTTTGGTTTGGTTTGGTTTGGTTTGGTTTGGTTTGGTTTGGTTTGGTTTGGTTTGGTTTTAGAAGCACAGTTTCCTTAGATAGCCCAGGCTGGCCTCAAAATCACCCTTGTCTCAGCTTCCCAAGTGCTGGGGTTACAGACATGTACCACTCCATCTGGCGAAGGCCAGAGGTTTTACAGAAGTGAACAGTAGATTCTAATAGAGCCATTGGGATAAGGAATCAACAGGCCATAGGTAGGGGTTCTGAGGTGAGACCAGATCTCATAGGAATTATCTTTTATGAGATGCTGAGACAGGACAAGGACTCCCGGCTGACATTCTGAAAATGGGGGACTATTTAGTTACAGATTTCAGGTGAGATTTTCTTGGCACATGAATTACTGGTCTCCATCCAGGAAGTTAACTGAGGTTAGTGAAGCAGGGGTGGGGAAGTGAAGGGAGGTGAGGTGAGGGAGGGGGTGAGAGGGTGTTGGCAAAGACAAGGGATATATTGTGCCAAGAACATTTAATATTGATAAAATATAAATATGTGGGAGGGTTGAATACTCTCAGAGATAAATAAACAAGAGAAAATTCAAAGTCCAAGCAGAAACCTGCTTTAAAAAAAAAATCAGTCTCACAGCAGCTACCCAGGCCTGCAAGTAAGCTCAACTCCAGCCCTGTGTGCTAAAGTTTCATTATATAAACTTAAGAAAGGTGAAGGATTTCTTTTAAAAGGTCAACTCTGGTTGTCTTGGGTGACCACATACTTTCCTATATTGATTTGAACCCTTCTGTCCTACTGAGGAGAAACCCTGAAGGGATCTTGCTCACATCCTGCCAATCCTCACACGTTTAACTCCCAACTGTTGTCAAAATGTCGATTAATTTCTGGCCAGTTGGCAAGTAGCACTGTGTCTCTCCTCCTGGGTGCTCACCCACACAGCTCCCTTCGCCCCATTCCTGTGACCCCTGAACTTCCCCACACCCAACACCACCAGCCAATGGGACGCCTGAGGCAGCTTCTCCCTTGGGATGTGTTTGCTTTGATTGGCTAGTGTCCTTCATAGACCGATTCATGAAGGTTATGATCATCAGAGTTGGAAAATCTGTAGTCAAAATGTGACTGATTTGATTCTTGTTTGGGTCATCTTGGCCTAAATTCTTGAGCTGTTATATTTAGAAATGTTTTCAAACAATAACATACTGAAAGGTCACACAAAGTGGGGGTGACTTACATGGAGAGGTACACACAGCCTACTTCATTTCTTGACAAGTAAATAAAAGCTTGGCTTGTTCATTACTTGGGTTGGTCGTTCACATGTTTTTCCTCTAAGCATCATCAGGAGCGGTTAGTGTGGTGATATCCTGTCAGATTCCAGTTGGCATCACCATAAATCCTGGGAGAAACATAAAGCCAGGGAGAAGGTCACTCATTTTTGTCTGAACTTTAAGTTTGTATAAAAAATTCTTTCCTTCCAAAAAAATAATTGTTGATTTTAGACCAAGACCTAGGGATTCAAATAACCTTTGCCATTGTGATAATGTTATCAGATGTATTCTCCTTAACCCCATAGTAATCATGGTCGCTCAGAAGGATCATGGGAATTCTAGAAGGATCTACCACTGGCATGTTGTTGCCAGTACTTCTTCTCTCCTATCTCTATTTCTTCATACTTGTCCAAAGATGAGTGCGGCCACAGGGTCCTGTGCATAGCTACACAGGAGACAGATCACCTTGGAGCATTTTAAAAGTTTTATAGCCAGGGCCGGAGAAACTGGATCAGCTATCTGGGTCTTGCAAGCATAAAGGTCTAAGTTTGATCCCCAGAAATCACATAAAGTATCTGGGAAAAGTAAAACACGCTATAATCACAATGTTAGGGACGTGGAGACAGGCAGACCCCTGAGTCTCACGGGCCCAATCAAATCTAACAGGCTGTGTGCCAGTGAAAGAAAGAAGAAAAAAAAACAGGATTGCCAACCAAGGTTATACACACACACACACACACACACACACACACACACACACACACGCAAACACACAAGCAGGCATACACACACAGAGAGAGCCCAGTTCCCAGAGACTGATCTAGCTGACATGGGAGCTCCCGGTGACCCTCTGAGCAGCCACAATGGCAGTCGGCACAGTAACCAAATGTTAAGTGAGACCCTAGTGTAGTGATGCGATCTCTGCACCTCCCATGCCAACGAAACAACCTGCTCTTCCAGGACTGACCATAGGTGCCTGCTGCAGCCTGGCTCAGGTGAAGGACGTCTTGGCTGAGAACATCTCTGAGCTCCCACAGGAGAAAACTCAGACCTACCGAGCACTCCTGAAACACCTCCGGAGCCTGGCGGGACAGCAGATCCGGAACATGGCGGTGGGTCTCCCGCCGTTATTCTCTGGGCACCCACACATTTCTCATCATTGAGATACCAGGATAAGCCAAAAGGTCTCGATGAGTTGAAACGACAGACCAGTTAACAAAGACTTTTAAATCAATAAATGATGTTTAGTAAAACGTTTAAGAAAATTCTAGATGAAATCCAACACAGTAGCTAAGCAGGAACACAGGTCACAAAGCCCATCATGATTTTCCTAATTTCTTGACAAACCTGTCAAAAGACTGATTTAACCTTAGACTTCTTTTTTTTTTTTTTTTTTTTTTTTTGGTTTTTTGAGACAGGGTTTCTCTGTATAGCCCTGGCTGTCCTGGAACTCACTCTGTAGACCAGGCTGGCCTCAAACTCAGAAATCCGCCTGCCTCTGCCTCCCGAGTGCTGGGATAAAAGGCGTGCGCCACCATGCCCGGCTCAACCTTAGACTTCATTAACAGAAGTATAGCACCTACAGAAAGCCGGCCAGCCTTTGACTTTGTACTGTTCAAACCACAGCTGGAGACTCACTGACATGAGGTTTTGCAAGCACGAATACATGCCTTTCTCCAACATCTGCTGGGCGGTGTAACAGAGATCCTTAGACCCTGGGGAGTCAGCAGATGTCATTGACTCCTTGAAAACTCTCAAGTGATTCCAAACTCACTAGAGCCTGTCAAGAAGAGGGTGATGAATGAGTTTGGGGGTTGGAAGCACATCTAACGGAGAGATTGGGTCAGTCAAAGAGAGCGTAAGAGATGCCTCCCAACATACACGGACCCCTGAAGACAGAACTGGCCAAGATTCCTCTTGACCCTTCCCGAGACCCTGAGGGGATCACAAGCAAATGTCCTGGCCTAACCGAGACACTAACCAAGATGTTGCTCTCTCTCTAGTCCTTAGGTGGACATGTTATAAGCAGGCATTGCTACTCGGACCTGAATCCTATCCTCTCTGTGGGCAACACCACACTCAATCTGCTGTCAGAAGGTAAGCTGCACTCCAGGCAGCCCTTAAAGAGCCTTTGTTTTTTGTTTTTAATTACATTTTTAAGGTTTTCTTAAGGAACTGCATTAAGTAGTAGCCTAGGTCACTGACTCTGAGTTCACCATAGGGAGCGACCATCATGAGGAAGGTACATTGTAGCAATGGGCAGAGGTGCTTTCTGCTGACAACACACACACACACACACACACACACACACACACACACACACACACGCACACACGCACACATGCACATGCACGCACACGCACACACATACCATATGCTCATGTGTTAGTTCATGTGTTCTTGCTTGACCAGGGATGATGTGTAAAAGCTACCATGAGAGCAAGGTTTCAGCATCCTGGAGACATGGCTCAGAGGTTAAGAGTACACATTGCTCTCGCAGAGAACTGGAATTCAGTTCCTGGCACCCACATCTGGTGGCTCACAACCACCCACAACTCTGGTTCCCGGGGGACTCAACACCCCCAGCTGCTGTGAGCACCCACGCTTATGGCACATGTTCACAGAGACATAAAACTATGTATGTATCATTTCAAAAAAATAATAAAAACCAGCCTTTCAATGAAGTGAATATGGTTAGGGAAATGGATCTGCAGTTAAGCACATGCCCTGCTGTTGCTGGGGCCTGAGTTCATGCCCTGCTGTTGGGGGCGGGGGGCAGAGTTCACTTCCCAGCTCCCGTGGCAGGTAACTCACAACCACCTGTAACTGCAGTTCCAGGAAATCTGACGTCTCTGGCCTCCGATGTCACCCACATTCACATGCACGTACCCACATAAAACAGCTGTCCGTAACTAAAAATAAAATTAGATTCTTTTGAAAAGAGACTGAGAACTAGGCTTGGTGATGCACACCTTTAATCCCAGCACTCAGGAGGCAGAGGCAGAAGGATCTCTGGTCTACATAATGAGTTCCAGGACTATGTAAAGGGACTGTCTTTAAAAAAAAAAAAGAGGAGGGGTGGGGAGTGGGGAGGTTTCAGAGGGAGCCTTCCTTCAGCCTAAGAGAGCAAGGCTCCTGCTTCCTCCTTCAAACTACATCCTATCTGAGTCCCCACTCCCCACTGCCCCCCATTCTCATGCCAGGAGTCCAGCTCAGGCCAGAGCCTTATGCATGTCAGGCAAGTATTCTACCACAGCTCACAGCTATCGCTTCATATTGTTACAATCCCTATTCAATTCCGTGAGCTACATGAGGTGTTCTTTTTTTTTTAATGTATTGTACCTTTAGTGTGTGTGTGTGTGTGTGTGTGTGTGTGTGTGTGTGTGTGATGCATGTCACCCTGCACAAGTGTCATCAGACTTGGCTCCAAGTGCCCTTTCCCCCTAAGCCATCTTTCTGGCCCTAACTTTTGGGAGAGACTAGGACTGAAACCTTAGCAGATGTGAACCACTGTCCATCTGGCTTCCATTCATCTCCCCAGACCTTCCTGTCCTGTCCCCAGAGCCCATACCTCAGTCTTGACCCTTGGTCCATGGTTCATGTAGTTAGCTAGCCTCCGCTGAAGGATAAAAACCCACGAGGTGGTGGGTATAGCATGAGTGTTGTTAGGAAAACAAATGTCACAGGCAGTGGAGGGAAAGGGGACGCTGGAACAGTCACAGACTGGGACCTCTGCCTCAGTCTCTGTGAACAGAGGTTGTATGCCTTCTCCTCTGGCAGCCAACCCTGAAGGTGCAGATGGGGCTTGCTTTTCTCACGGCTGTACTGAAATGGCATTTCCTTCCACAGAAGGCCCGAGGCAGATTCCCCTCAATGGGGATTTTCTTGCTGGGTTGGCGAGTGCAGACCTGAAGCCCGAGGAGATTCTGGGGTCTGTGTACATCCCGCACTCTCAGAAGGTAAGACCCCGGCTGGTTGCCTTGAAATTGTTTCTCCCTGTGGTCCATAGTGAAGTCATCTCTGCCATCTGCAGACAGGCGAAAGGAACATAACCATGCCCCCAAAACTGTTTCCTGACCCACTGCAAACTGGTTCGGCAATAGACCTCTGGGACTGCCCTGCTCGAGTGCTGCTGGAAGTGGGTTTTGGTTGTTGCTGCAGCTGTGGGGTGTGGCCTGCGGAAGGCCTGTGGCCATGCTCCCAAGTCCACTTGTTTCCATGGGTGAAGGCGCTCTGGCCACAGATGGAGCTTCTCCACCTGACACACAGGAAGCTGGAGCCCTAGACTTGGCTGTCCCAGCCCCAATGTCTGCCAAACCCTACAGCATATAGAAACACAAGGCCTCCAGATGTTCCCTGGCTCAGGATACCAAAGTTGATGTGACCACCCAGCTAGCTATGAAGGTGGCCTTCTGCCCTCTCTATTCCATAGGCCTCTTCCCAAAAGCCGTGCTTGACTCTAAAAGAAGCACGATAACACACACACACACACACACACACACACACACACACACAAAACACTCACAGGTCATAATGAAGTCTTAAGTTTCATTTCAGCTATGGATGATCTTTGATAGTCCTTCCTGTGGGACAGAAACTTTGGCATGCAAATGTAGCAGATAGAAAAATGGTATATCGTCGAATTAGAGGGCTCAGCAGCTATGACCACCTGTCGCTCTTGCAGAAGACCCGGGAAGGAAGAAACCTGGCTTTTCATTCTGATGGAGCGGTTTCTGTCTCCTCAGCGGGAGTTCGTGTCTGCCTTCCGGCAGGCCCAGTGCCATCAGAACGCCTTGCCTGATGTAAATGCTGGCATGAGAGTCCTGTTCAGAGACGGCACGGATGTCATTGAGGAGCTGAGCATTGTCTATGGAGGGGTGGGGCCCACCACCGTCAGCGCACAGAGGTCCTGCCAGCAGCTCCTGGGCCGGTGAGTCATGATCACTGTGCCTTAAAGGGAGCCTCGATGACAGGAGGAACAGTTGACCCTGAAGACTGGTGGCAACGCCCTGGAATGACAGAAACTCGGACTCAAAAGAACCACTGCTTCTCCCTTCCTTAGTTTTGCTGAGTTAGTTCCACATTATTTGGCTTCAATTAGGCCACTTCTTGGGGGTTGGGGGAGGACACAACAAAAATGGCCTGTGTTTTCTCACCAGCCCCCGTTTCTCCTGCAAATGAACAACCAGCCGGCCTCTCCATGGAGCACGCAATGCTCCTACCATAGGGTACACACTTTCTTCCTGGGTAAAGGGCATCCAAGTGTGAATTCTGTTCTGCTCTAGAATATTCTGGAATGGTTTTAGAATATTCTGACACTAAAACATGCTTGATTTATGCTGCAATTGAGAAGGCCCCATTCTCACTCAGCCATGATTCTTGTGCCTCTTGGAGCAACTCGCAGGCTTTGATTTGTCCATAGTCCCTTGTTAACGGAGATTCTAAGGGAAACCCTGGGGGTGGGGGGTGTCTCTAAAATGTCCGTTCAACGCAATCAGACCACCTTTAACTGGTTCTTCTTGCCTCACACTGTGCCAGGCACTGGAATGCACTGATGCTAGACGAGGCTTGCAGACTGCTTCTGGATGAAGTCTCCCTCCCAGGCTCAGCCCTGGGAGGCAAAGTGGAATTCAGGAGGACTCTGATTGTCAGCTTCTTCTTCAAGTTCTACCTGGAGGTTCTGCAGGAACTGAAGGCTGATGAGAAGCTGCCCCCTGAGTCCACCGTAAGTGCGTTGGGGGACAGTAATAGATGCTCTCACACACAACCATGGACTCACAGTTCAGAGGCCGGGAGGCCTTGACCAAGGTGCCATCAGGAAGCAGGGTGAGGTGACTCAACCTTGCGACCCCAACATTTGAGAGGCTGAGGCAGGGAGATCACAAAGAGTTCAAGTTCTGTCTGAGCTACAGAGATCTGTCTGCAAATAAAATAAACTGAAATCCAGAGGTGTTATCAGAGCTGATGTGGTTCCTCCTGAGAACTGTGAGGCTCTATTCTACCCCCTCACCTGGCTTCTGGTGGCTTGCTGGGGATGTTTGCTGGGGGTGTTTAGGGTTCTTCACCTTGTATGTATCACCCTGCTAATGCCTTCACAGGACACTGCCCCTGGGTGAACATCTATATCCAAATTTCTCCTCCTAAGAGGATATCAGCTGTAACAACGGCCAATTCTAATTCATTAGTGCTGTCGTAAACCTCAGATCTTGCTTGGAGAGGTCATACTTGGGAGGACAGAACAGAACGCCAGCTTCTGTCAGCTCCTTGCTGCAGGAGTTCTTAGCTTTACCACTGCTTTTGCCAATTGTCCTGTGGAGAGCCTGTTATCATTATCTGTCCTCTGTTCTGGGGAAGCCTTTGTCAGTCCTGGGATTCAGCCCTGAAGGCCTGTCAAAGCACCTCTGCTCTCCAGTGTTCTTTGTGCCCCAGCACAGAACTGTTACTAGGTCTGTGTCTCTACTCTGTGGTTTTTTTTTTTTTCTCTTAAAATAAACTTCATTGAAGCATAATTTGCCATGAAACAAGAGACAAATAATAAATATGTAACTAAACCCACCTTTGTAAACTTGATGCACAGATATACAACTGTGGAGCCACCAACTCAAACTAAATACAGCACACTTTCATCACCCCAGAGAATCCCCACCCCACCCCCTCCTTCATTCCCACCCCTATCCAGACAGACATTAATCTCCTGTGTGCTACTAAAGCTTCATTTTGATTACTCTAGAGTTTTGTAATCAATATGAAGTATGAATTCAAATTTTTATGTTTCAAAAGACAAACACTGGCGTGTCTACTAACATCTACACAGCTCCCTAGGTTTTTCGATTGCAAACGTCTGGAATATGTTAATGGAGATATCCACACTACCATTTGTTCCTCCTGCCTTGTCTCCACTCTCCCCCGACCATGCAATGCTCACCCTTCCCTGTCCTCTAACCCTCAGCCACCCCAACCCTGTGGCCACTGTCCCTAATCTCTGACTTCATTTCTCAGTCAGGATACCAGAGCAGCTAGAATACTGAAAAAAGTCTTCAGATTTTTTTTTTCCTGTGTGTACCATGAGCTCTGGCTTATTCTGGGATGGCGTATCCAGCCTAGAGTTTTCTTTTTTTTTTTTAATTTATTTATTTTATGTATATGAGTACACTGTAGCTATACTGATGGTTGTGAGCCATTATGTGGTTGCTGAGAACTTGAATTCAGGTCCTCTGCTCGCTCTGGTCAACCCTGCCCTCTTAGGTCCACCTGCTCGAGCCTAAAGATTTATTTATCTAGGTCTTCAGATGCACCAGAAGAGGGCATCAGATCTCACTACGGGTGGTTGTGAGCCACCATGTGGTTGCTAGGATTTGAACTCAGGACCTTTGGAAAAGTAGTCAGTGCTCTTAACTGCTGAGCCATCTCTCCAGCCCTAGAGTTTTCTTCCTAACAACCTCTGCTTTCTCCCACCTCCAAGTTCAGACCTTTCCCTCCAGGGACATGAAGATCAGATTCAAACCAGTCACCCAAGTCTTAGATGGGAGGGTGGGAGGGCACCAGGGTCATAAAAAGTGAAACCCTGGCAGGGTAACTAGGCCACCCTCAGCACATTAGGAGCCGGTTTTCATAATCCAAACCCAACCTGAACCAGACTAACCAGTCTCTCTCATTGTGCTGCATGATCCCAGGACAGCCAGCGTTATCCAGAGATCGCAGACCGGTTCCTAAGCTCTCTGGGAGATTTCCAGGTCACGCTACCCCGAGGAGTCCAAACATACCAGGTCAGTGAGTTTGATTTCACTGAAACCTACACTGAGAGATAAGAGAGAGCTGTGTGGGCCAGGCAAGCTATTCACTTGAGTAACTTTTAGTTCTTTCTAATTGTTCCTAATCCAAATCAGTAGCCTCTGGCTCCCAAGAGCTGGTGCTGGAAGGCACAAGGCTGCCCTGCCAGACTGACCTGCAGACAGACAGTCATAATTACTCTAAAGTGATAGCCTTTGGGTATTTGTTAAATACCTACCCAGAAGAGTAGCTGAGCCCAGAGGTTCAGTCTCTAGCCCAAACTGCACTTTTTTTTTTCAAACTGCACATTTTTAATCTCCAGTCAGCAAACAAGAGGCCTGCAAGTGACTGCGCTCACCTTTCTGGAAGAACCATTTAGAAAATAGCTGTTCTTGCAGGTGCATGCCCTCCCCAAGAGAGGGGGGGGCTCTCCTAGGTGTGGTTGAGGAAGTAGAGTTTATTGTAGCTATGAGGGAAAGAAAAGCCAGAGGCATCTGAAAGGATCAACACTGAACCAGGCATGAGAAGGGGGAGGGGGGAATCAAGACAGGAGAGAGGAGGGGAGAAGTAAGGGAGGTGAAGCGGGCCTAAGAGAGAAGCCCAAGACCAAGAGAACCAAAGCGGCGGTGGCTGAGGTTACATAGGAATCAGAGAAGCTAGGCGGATGGAAGAAAGCCCAGGGAGAAGCTGAGAGTAGAGTGTGCTGTGCAAGCCAGCAGGACTCTGGAACAAGTACTCCTTCTGTGAATAGGGACCAGGGATGGCCAGAGCCTGCTTTGATATGTTAAATGGGCACCTCAGTTAGCTATCTGTCCACAGTTAGACACCTAACATACACACACACACACTCACATGCATGCATACATTCATGCATGCACACATCCACACACACACACACTCACATGCATATACACATTCACATGCACATGTATGCATGCATACACTCACACATGCACACATCCACACATGCACATGCATACACACATTCACATGCACATGTATGCACGCACACACTCACACACGTTCACATCTATACACACATACATAACCAGTGCAAGCTTCTCAGAGAAAAACCCCGGAACACCCTCTTTCAACACCCCGCTGGGTCTGGAGAATCCCATGCCCGTTCCACCCCAGTCAAGTCTTCTCACTCAGGCTTTGGTCTCTCTCCGAGGTCAAGCTGTATCACATAGATCTCATCAGAATGATGAACATAAGCAGGTTGGTCATTGGAAGCATGAAGACAGTGCCCCACTCTAGTTACGTCATGAAATGGTCTGACTCACTCCGATGTTTGTGACCCAAGGGGACTATCCCATGCTTCCTCCCTGAGTCAGCAGGCCACCTGAGGTGAAAGGTTCCTGGGCTTAACTCTCTCTTCCTCTCTAGAGAGTGGATTCTCACCAACCTCTCCAAGATCCAGTTGGACGTCCCATCATGCACTTGTCTGGTCTTAAACATGCCACAGGGGAAGCTGTATTTTGTGATGACATCCCTAGGGTGGATAAAGAACTCTTCATGGCTTTAGTCACCAGTACCAGAGCTCATGCAAGAATCATGTAAGTAAATCAAAGCTTCCAAAATCCTACAGTTAATACTGAGATTCACCAGAGAAAAACCAATTCTACCATTCTGGGCCAAATTAATGCAAGCTTTAAATGCTGACCAAGAGATGGACTTCAGTCAGGAATTTCCCATGTGAAAATGGCCCTGAGTTGTAGCAGCACCTTAAAAAGACAAACCTATAGGTCACTGTACTTTCCCATGAGGCTTTGATGTTTTCTAAGAACTACAACTCCCAGCATTCCAAGTGTCTAAGCACTCTCCCACGCACAAAGCCTGGTGTTCAGTCCCCAGCACCTTAGAAGCCCAGCACAGCTGTAAACTGCAGTGATTTCATACTCAGGAGGTAGAGGCAACAGGATCAGAAGGGCAAGGTCATCCTCACATAGCTAATTCCAGGCCCATGTGGGCTGTGTGAGACCTCAGGCCTCCTGCATGACTCAGAACCACCCTGAATCACCAGCCTCATGACTGAATAGGAAATAAATACTGTCATACATTTCCAAAGAGGACTGGTCTCACTGCCTCTCCCCGGCAGCTGGAGTATTACGTCCTGGCCCTGCAACAGGACCCCCAGACACTACTCCATGGCACATCCCCCCTCATTGCTAAGGACAGATTGACAGATGGTTTAATTTTCAACTATGTCCTTCCCTTGGGTTTGCACATATCTCCTTAAATGTCTCCCTGTGTTCAGATCAATTGACTCATCTGAGGTCCTTGACCTGCCCGGTGTGGTTGATGTGATAACAGCTGAAGACATTCCAGGCAACAATGGTGAAGAGGATGACAAATTGCTGGCTGTAGATAAGGTATGGATGGGTTGTGCATTCCCAGACACCTATGCAGATCACCCAAGGACCCTGCCAGTCACCTGACCTAGCCCCCTAGACTTTTCTGCCACTGAAATGCCGACTGCCAAGTTCCTGGCTCCTCTTTCCCCAAGTGGCACCATTCTACCCTTGCTTTTCTGAAGTTGGGAAATAACACATTAGACAAAAATTAATCACAGATCTGATTCGGCCACTGTGCACCTCTGAATTCATTTGCCCTTATCTGAAAACTAAATATAAGGAAATGATCTACATCAGGATAGAATGTTCTAGAACAGTGGTTCTCAACCTTCCCAATGCTGCAACTCTTTAACCCAGCTCCTCGTGTTTTGGTGATCCCCATCCATAAAATTATTTCATTGCTACTTTATAACTGTAACTTTGCTACTGTTATTAATAGTAACATGAATAGCTGCTATACAAGCTATCTGATATGCAACCTCCAGAGGGGTCGAGACCCACAAGTTGAGAACCACTGCCCTAGAAAGATCTAAAAAGGAGGTGAGGGGGACCACAGCCCCACCCTCTAATTTACATGGAGCTCTCTCCCTTCCTAAACCTGTTCTCTCACCAGGCCTCTCTTTCCTTTGTATGCTCTATTTCTAATAAATCGTCTTGGCTGTCACTGGGCTTTTAATTCACATTCAGCTATCCTTTACAGGCCACCCTGACTTGGGGCCAGAGCATTTCCACCTACTGTATGCCCTCAGAGTTTAACATCTCTAAAGGAGGAATGACCATACACACACATCATTGTATTGTAGGAGTTAGGCAAGTGAACACACGTGAGGTGTCTAGGACAATGGTTGGCTCATGAAGTGCTGGCTATTGTCACTACTGTCACACTTCAATCAACCCCACACTCTTTTTCCTCCCGGTGTAGAAGACATCAGTGAGTTGTTTGTTTGGATGGTTTTTTGTTTTGTTTTGTTATTGAATCCATCAAAAGAGGTTGACTGTCACATAGCAGGCTATTGGGGCTGCCATAATAAAACTGCCTGACCATGGGACTGGATATGGGACTCATGGTTAAGAGCTACTCTTCCTGAAGACATGGGTTTGATTCTCAGCACCCACATGGCAGCTCATAACTGTCAGTAACTCCAGTTCCCCAGTATCTGACTCACTATTCTGGCCTCTGTGGGCATTGCATGCAATGTGGCGCACAGACTTACATGCAGGCAAACTACCTATGTACATAAAAATAAAGTTTCAAAAACTGCACAGTGAGAGGCTGAAACTGAAATGGATTTTCAAAGCTCTGGAGCTGAGCCAAAGCCACAGTGTCAGCAGGTCTGGCTTCCGCAAAGTCTCTTCTTTGCTTGCTGATGGCTGCCTGCTCTTGTCTTACATGTTGCCTTTTCTCCGTTCACTCTTCCCTCTCCCTAACTCACCAATCCTATTGCACAAAGGCCTCACTCCTCGTTAGTAACCTCTGTAAAGGTCCTGTCGCCAAGTGTTATCTCATAGATGCTACAACACAGTCAGTTGTTGAGTAGTTTGTCAGCTCATGGCAGGGTCTACCACATGTGTTGTAAGCTCTTAAATGACAGGACGAAGAATTCATGTGAGCACATCACAACGGGGGACTTGCTGGGTTCATTTTACAGTCAACATCTGGGGCTTACCCTCACTGAATACAGTGGCCAGTGGGTGGAACCTATAATCTGCACATTTTTTTGTTTGTTTGTTTGTTTTTGTTTTTGTTTTTGTTTTTTTGGAGACAGGGTTTCTCTGTATAGCTCTGGCTGTCCTGGAACTCACTTTGTAGACCAGGCTGGCCTCGAACTCAGAAATCCACCTGCCTCTGCCTCCCGAGTGCTGGGATTAAAGGCGTGCGCCACCACGCCCAGCTTAATCTGCACTTTTTCTGTGTGGTGCTGGAAGTCTAATCACGGGTCTCACACTCGCTAGGCAAGTTCTAGACCACTGGGTACAACCCAAGACCTTCTGTTTTCATTATTTTTAAATTTGTACCCAAGCACATGTCACTCCAGTGTGGCTATTTCTATTCAACAATGACATCTAAGACACCAACCACCAATGAGATTGAGCTTGGCTTCTGTTCTATTTGCTTTAAAATTACTTAAATTGGTTCATTTATCATTATTACGGAGGTGTGGAGGACACATGTGAAAAAGTTGTTTCTATCTCCACCTACCTTTATGTGGGTTCCGGGGACTGAACTCAGGTCCCCAAGCTTACACAGTGAGTCCTGTTACACACTGAGCCTTCTCCTTTATGGTGCTCTGTGTTTCTGTATGTACTTCACAGGTGCTGTGTGTTTATGTATGTACTTTACAGATGCTATGTTTACATATGTACTTGACAGGTTCTCTGTGTGGGTCAGATCATCTGTGCCGTGGTGGCAGAGACTGATGTTCAGGCAAAACGAGCAACTGAGAAGATAAAAATCACCTACGAGGATCTGAAACCTGTGATTTTCACCATCGAGGTAAGGTGGGCTGGTCAGTCTCCCTCTAAGATTGTAAAACCAGGCTTGAGAGAAGGCTCAGTGGTTAAGAGCACTGACTGCTCTTACAGAAGGCCCAGGTTCTATTCCCAGCACCCACATGACAGCTTACAACCATGTGTAACTCCAGTTCCAGAGGATCAGACACCTCCTTCTGGCCCCTGCAGACACCAGGCATGTACCTGGCACATAGACATACATGTGGGCTAACATTCATAAACATAAAACACAAATAAATAAATCTTTTTTTTAATTGTGAAGTCAAGAGCATCATCATAAATGTCTTAAAATTAGCCTGCTGAGCCTCACAAATTATACTGAGGCAGGTTGGTGAGACATTGACTCAAAACAAAAAGTAAGAAGAAGGATGGGCATGTAGGTCAGTGAACTCTGTGGTAGAATGTTTGCCTCTGACAAAAGAAAAGGAAAAAGGCTAGAAGTGATCTGCCCAGGGCTTACATGATGTGCTAGTCTGTTTATATCTGTGTGCATTGTATTTACATGTTATATTTTGTGTTGCTATAACATAATCCCTGAGGTTAGGTAATGTATAATAAACAGGAATTTATTTTTCATGGTTCTATTGTCTGGGAAGTTCAAAACTGAAGGGCTGAATCTAATGCTACATGATTCCAGAAGGTGGGAGAGGAAGAGCGCAGAGAAACTCGCTTTCATATCAAAGCTGTTCCACCATGGTTATTACAATAACCCACAACTGTTAGGGTCCAACCTGCAGTCCCCCACACAGAACTACTGAGCCCCCATTACCTAATCACCTCATAAGGGTCCCACATCTCAAGACTGTTGCCTTGGGAGTCAGGCTGAGTGGGACACAAGCCACAGCTTGTGAGCTGTGTGTGTCCGGAATGCAGCTCCTTCAAATCTAGTCTCTCCATAATACAAGGTTTTCATTCTAGTAGCTATTGACGCTTTAGCCATTAAATCCACAATCCAGATAGCAAAAAGGATGAAAATGGGTAACCCTAATGGCTCTTTGAAAAAGGCCCAGACAGGGCATGGGGACACATGCCTTTGACCCCAGGACTTGGGCAGCAGAAGCAGACGGATCTCTGTGAGTTAGAGATCAGCCTGGTCTTACATAGTAAGTTTCAGGAGATCCAGGACTACATAGAGACTCATTGTCTCAAAAAAAAATTTTTTTAATCATTTCCCAGCCCTTACAGAGAGCTGTGTGCATCGGCCTGCCTTACTATTTCATTGGCTAGAAGGCCTGCATCTGCTGTACCTAACTTCCAAGAGAGCCAGGAAGCACAATTTTACTCCAGATGGCATGTGTATCCACCAAAGAATTGGGACCCTGTTTATTGAGGAAGGTGGTGAGAGTGGATGTTGGGAACAATATGATCTCAAAGTAGAGACTAAATGTCATGAGAATTTCATGATGAAATTCTATAGAAATTTCCACTCTAATTTCTGACTCTCGGTGGTGGGATTTAAGTTATATCTGAAGACAATAATGGTGTGAGAACATAGAAAATTCAAGTGCAGCCTGGTGTGTTAATGCTGTCATCACTTAACATGCATCTAACATAAATACCTTATTAAGGATAGACAGTTTCTCTGGTTCAAAATTTAGAAGTTTCAATTCATGCTTTGCTGAGTAATAAATTGTAGCGAGCGGCCACACAAAGATGAGTAAAAGTACTCCCCTCATGTCTGGGACAGGAAAGGCAGAAAAGGAAGAGACCAAGTCCCACAGCTCACTTTGAGGGCATGTCTCCAATAACCAAAACTCTCCAGGAGACCTTGCTGCTTAAAAGTTCTACCATTCTCATGCTGGGACCATGCTGGGAGAGTCGCCAAACCAGAGACTGAGCCTCTACCTCATGGGTGTTTTCAGTACATCACAGACCCAAACTATAGCAACTTGGACTTGCATGCATTAACTCGGCACATCATAATCAGAGAAATCGGGTTGAGAGAAAAAACGGCTTGTTTCTGGGCTTGCAATATGCCATAGATGGTATGCAAAGGGACTGGGGAACCATGGGGACAGTTTGAAATGTGCCTGAAGGATACCAGTCTTTCAATGTACAGAGTCATGAAGGCCTGGTTCTTAATCTTTCTATACCAAACTCCCATCCGCCAAGTGTGCAAAGGATGCGCGTTTTCTTGGCTGGCCCTCCCTCTGACTTGCACTGGAATCCTAACGTGGTTTTGGTTTTATTGTTTTATTTCCATTTGAACTCTACTTTCCTGAAGGGGGAATGACACCCAGAGGACACACTCATGACCCCTCTGGGACTCAGAATAGTTAGAGGTTTAAATTTTCTTCAGAATAAGAATGTCTAAAGTGAGCAAATAATTCTTGCATGACCAAAGGTAGGAAACAAAAGTCATATATGCCAAGAGTAACATATATATGTATATGTGTGTGTATGTATTGTGTATTGTGAATGTTATATGTGATATATATGATAAAACTATATAAAATATATTTATAAGAGAGACCGTGTATCACACAGGTACTAGATCCAAGCTGACAAATTTTAATTATAACTGTGCCACTATCTACCTGTGTGATCTTAGGCAAGGAGTTTACACCCTTGTACATGGTTTACTAGCCTGTAAAAGGGGAGTAACGATATGCATCTCATCAAGACCTGATAAAAGAGTTAATGAAGGTAAAACAGAGCAGTGTCTAACTTACAGTGCTCACTCGATATAGTTCATCGCATCAGAAGGCCGCAAGTCTTTTGACACACATTGCGGCAATAAACATACTTCTGTGTTTGCCACCATAACTTATTGATGTCGAAGTGTGTGCTGGATAGTTTTATGTCAACTTGGTACAAGCTAAAGTCATCTGAGAGGAGAGAACCTCAATTGAGAACTGCACCCCCATAAGATCAGGCTGTAGGCAAGCCTGTAGGGCATTTTCTTAGTTAATGGTTGATAGGGGGAGGGTGATAGGGGGAGGGCCCAGCCCATTGTGGGATGGTGGTCCTGGGTTCTATAAGAAAGCAAGCTAAGCAAGTCATTAAGAGAAAGTCAGTACACAGCGTCCCCACTCTATGACCTCTGCATCAGCTCCTGCCTCCAGGTTCCCACATGCTTGAGCTCTTGTCCTGGCTTCCTTTGATGATGAGCCGTGATGTGGAAGTGTAAGCCAGATAAGCCCTTGCCTCCCCAACTTATGTTTGCTCGTGGTATTTTATCACAGCAATAGAAACACTAAGACAAAGCGTTAATGAGGAAAGAAAAAGTCCAAGCGTGGTGTTTATTTTCCACTGCTTAAGAGGTCTCATGGCTGGCACTGGGAAAGAGGGCTTTTTATTTGCAGACCCCAGGGCCTTTGTGAATGCTAAGCTAGTTCTCTGTTTCTGAGTCACTTCCACAAACCTAGGTGAGATGTTTCTAAGCCTGGCCTTGCATACTACCTATCTCACATGTTTGCATCCTGGCTTTAGAGTTAGTGTTTCCTCTCTAAGTCCTGGTACTTCATCTTGAAAACAGAGGTAATGAAAGAAGGATAGAGAAAAGGAAAGGAAAGATAGAAATCCCTGAATCTAAGCTCTCTAAGTCAGGGCTTAACTGAAATCCTGACTGGAACTCTGTGAAAGGCTGGATGAACCAAGCTCACTGGGGATCAGGAGCCACCCGTGAAGCTCCTAGAAGCGAGTCCCTGGAAACAGCCCCAGGTGAGGCAGGGAGCTGGAACAGCAGGTCATCTCAGCATCCCTGAGGGTGAATCTGGTCAGAGATGGTGTTTCATTTTGCAATATACAAATCTTAACAACCATTATTTAGTTTTATAAAGATAGTTATATGGAATAATGAAGGTACACAGGTCAGTCAGGGATGAATTTTTGCTCCTTGTTTGAGCACATGAAAGATAACTGTCTTTTCTATGAGCTAGTTTGATCAATAACCATATTGTAATAAATCTTCCTTCGTGCCATATGAAAGAACGGCATGATGAACTTTGAGGGTTCTGCAGCCAACAAGGTTTATTGGCTATGTTAGCTGGAGTTTCAGCTAGAGTCATTTTTATGTCTCAGCCAGTTTCAGGGTTGTTCCACTGTGAAGGGATCAGCACATCATGTTACCTGTCCTGTTTGATCTTCTTGAATATTTCTTTTCCTGTCTGCAGCCAAGATCATCAAGGGGTCTTCCTCTATCATTTTTGATCCATGTTATTTTGGAAAAGGTCCAAAGCCTTTTCTCCTTTCCTGTTAACACGAATACAGAGCCTCGCTCCCAAAATAGCATGTCCTTGGTCCAGCACCCTGAAGTCAACTGACTCAATCCGGCAGTCTCTTTTTTCTTTAGGTCTGCTCTTCTTTGACCTCTCTCCCAGAGGATTAGTAATGTCATTAATACCAGCAATCTTATAACCACCTTCATTTTGGTAATTAAAACAACTAAAACATTTAATGTTATTTATTGAGAGAGGGTTTCTCTTTATCTCTATGCCTTTGGTTCCTACATTTGAGATCAAAGGCCTGGATTTCTTTATTCTTCCATGTATTCTTCTTTTTTAAAGTCTTATAAAAACTATTTTATTCTTTCAAATGTGTGCATATTATGTTTTTTACAATGTAAAAATCTTCAATGTATTCCTTAAAACACTTAAATAAATGTATCTCTTCTTCTATCCTTAAAACAAAGCAATTTTTCATTTATTCCTCCCTTCTATGGAGATTAATCTCTTTGGATATATAATTATATCCCCTTTCTCTTTATATAAATTGAATTAACATCCTTTCCTATGTATTTAACCTCAATTAAATCTATTCAAACCACCAGATGATATGAAATGGAACTGGATGGTTATGAGTCACCATGTAGGTGCTAGAAATTAAACCCAGATTCCCTGGAAGAATCAGTGCCCGTAACTGCTGAGCCACCTCTCCAGGCACTACTTCTTGAGTCTTTTGGTTTTGTTGAGACAGAGTCTCACTGTATATCTCTGGCTGTCCTGGAATTCACCGTGAGACTAAGCTGGCCTCTAACTCACAGAGATCCTCTTGCCTCTGGGTCTCTCAAGTGCTTGGATTAAAGGCATGCACTGCTACACCCCTCTAACTTCCTGAGTCTGAATGAGCCTCCCCTGAAAGCATCCTGACTCTTAAGGAGCTTTGATTCAGAGTGTCCCAAGTTCCTCTGCCTTGTAACATGGATCAACTCAGGGGAAACTGCTATGCAACCGTTTGTCACAAAGTACTACTCAATAAAAAGTAGCCACTCCCACTATTACCATTAACAAGAAAGAAAGGCTGTGGACTCTAATGCCTTTGGGTTCCAAGAATGCAATAGGCAGGTGTCATTTTGAAGTGCAGAAGGACGGGCTGGGTCTGCAGAGTTAGCAAGGATCAGCTGTGGTAAGTCAGTCCAGAGAACCAACGAGAATGGCTTCCATGTGGGAGTCAGTTCACACTAGTGTCAGAGAGTAGAGGTGAGGAGGAAGGAAGCAGGGAAGTATAAAAGTCTAGAAAGGCTCTATTGAAATACATCACCCGAAGGAATGACAACATATACTGGGGTTTGCCCCTATCAGAGTTTGAGGACCTGTGTCCTCTCCATCAACACAGCCTCAGCCTTCTCAAACTCCTGAGTGAGGAGGAGGTTCACACATGTAGCTACCTAAGTCTCTAACACTTTTTTCCTCAGGGAAAAAGAAGGCTCGGAGGCCTCCCCCTGGTGCCTGGGCACCAGCACTAGAGACCCATGCTAAAAAGGAGCAAGTGTCAGCCAGTGGCCCCTCCCATTGAGTCCAGGCCTCAGTTCTAAATATGGCTTCCTTCTTAATGTTCCCTAGTCCTTCTGGCTGGTTTTCTCTGCAAATGTAGAGGACAGTCCCTCACGCCTTGTTGTACTCTAGAGCTCTTGAATGCTTGCCACCTCTCATGTGTCCCAGGAGACAACAATGTCGGGGAATATACTAGCATGCAGCAGCAGAGAGAAAAGATGACTGTCTTCGTGTTTTTGTCCTTTTGCATAGGATGCCATCAAGCACAATTCATTCCTGTGCCCTGAAAAAAAGCTTGAGCAAGGAAACATCGAGGAGGCCTTTGAGAACGTGGATCAGATAGCTGAAGGTAAGTAGTGCATGAGGGTTTACAGTGAGTCCTTGATTCACAGTGAACCAGCTATCAACGGCATCTGTTTACCCTTGGGGGGGGCTCATCCTCTGAAGTCCTGGGGCTCACCCAAACCTACACTTCTTCTCAAAGCCTCGTGCATCCTTGTGCGTGTGTGTGTGTGTGTGTGTGTGTGTGTGTGTGTGTGTGTGTTGTTTGGAGGTGAGAAGTCAAGGTAGCAGAATAAGCAGAAGAAAGTCCCCCCTAAGACTTTCTTAGTCAAGGGCAGAGTAAGAAATAGAACCTGGAACTTTTAAATTAAAAAATCTATTTGTTTTATTTCACATGCATTGGTATTTTGCCTGCATGTATGTCTGTATGATGCATGTATGTCTGTATGATACATGTATGTCTGTATGAGGGTGTCAGATTCCCTAGAACTGGAGTGACAGTCAACTGTGATCTACCATATAGGTGCTGGGAATTGAACCCCAGTCCTCTGAAAGAGCAACCAGTGCTCTGAGCTGATGAGCCATCTTTCCAACCCAGAACCTAGAACTATTAGCTTTCAGAACTAGAGTCTCTGAAACAGATCGCCGCGATTGTCACAAGGTAGATGCCGGGTTCCTTGGTGGGCACCACAGCAGGTGGGCAGCTCACATCCGACTTCATTTAAAGTGCTTCAATGATGGCAGCTTCCAGCCCTATGTGCTCCAGACTTGCTCCTCTGCTTGCCCCTCACAGGGACAGTCCATGCTGGAGGGCAGGAACACTTCTACATGGAAACACAGAGAGTGCTTGTTATTCCCAAGACAGAAGACAAAGAGCTAGACATGTATGTGTCCACACAGGACCCAGCCCACGTGCAGGTAAGGTCCAGCAAGATGCCACAGTCAACTTCCTTACTCCATCATGGTGGTCAGTCTCCATAGCACAGGTGGTAGCCGCTTGACTAGCAGAAACTTAGAATCTAAAGGTTGGATATCTTAATGAGCTAAGACCCCAGAACTGTTTTAACTTTGTTCCTGCTCTTATCAACAATAAAAGAACAACCCTGATCACTTTTTCTTTTTATATATATATTTTTTTCTTACTCTCTGAGAATTTCATGCATGCAAACAACCTATCTTGATCATATACATCCCCTCTTCCTCTCCAGCTTACCCCAGACCTCCATCACACCCCCTTTTAAGCTCATGTCTTTTATTTTTTTAATAACCATTGAGTCCAGTTATGCTCGTGGGTACAGGGGCAGCCACTGGAACATGGCCAACTAGTTGCCATGCCCCCAAAGAAAAATGACTCTCCTCTTCCAGGAATATCATCTAGATCCCCTTCCCAGCCTCTGCTGGGATTTTGGCTGGCTTGATCTTGTGCAGGTCTTGTCCAGGTAACGCACAGCTTCTGTATTCATGACTATAGCAGCCCTGTCATGTCCAGAAGACATAATTCTTGTTGAGAAAGTCATGAGACTTTCCAGGATATCCTTGAACTCACTAAGTAGCCACAGTTGACCTTGAACTTCTGAATACCCTGCCTCTACTTCCTGAGCGTTAGAATCCCAGTCATCCACTGTTATACGAGATTTATGCAGTGCTGAGGATGGAACCCGGGTCTTCAGGCTTAGTAGGCAAGTTATATCCGCAGTCCAAGAGAAATCACTTTAAATTAAAACATTCATTGCTGGAGGGGTGGTGTCACACACCTTTAATCCCAGCAAGGGGTTGTGGAGAAGAAGCAGGCAGATCTCTCTGAGTTCAAGGTCAGCCTGATCTACAGAGTGAGTTCCAGGACAGCCAGGGCTACACAGAGAAACCCTGTCTCAAAAAAAAAAAAAAAAAAAAAAACAAGACAACGAAACTACAGCAGCAGCAACAACAACAACAACAAAAAGCCTGTTTGTCTGCAGCGGGCTTAGTTTAACTGTGATTGCATGGCATCACTAATTTTTCCCCATACTCTATTTTATTCTCTTAAATAGTCATTATAGGTGATTATTAGATTCAAGACATCAATTTAGACCACATTTATACTTCACCATGACAGACAATGCTCTAGGCTTAGGTCATAAACCCATCACCCTTGTTAGTAGGATGTCAGGCGGCTACTGCTTTTCACTGGTTTGGGTCTTATAGGCTCAGGCATTTGACCAGGAGTGCAGCTTCCAATAAGAACCCAGGACTTTGATAGTTTGAGGAAGATTAACCATGTTAACAATGGTGGTACACACCTTTACTCCCAGTATTCGGGAGACAGAGACAGGTGGATCTCAGTGAGTCCAACTTGGTCTACATAGTGAGTTTCAGGACAGCCAGGGCTACATAGCAAGACCCTGTCTCAAAAACCAGCAAAACCAACAAAACTGGACCAGAGCTCCCAGGCCAACCTGAGATTTTCTCCACTGTCTTACAGTGGTAGATTCGGGTGGACCCTGCTCTAGAGTTACATTTCAGGAAACAAAACACCCCCCTGCCATCTTAACTCTTTTGAACCTCATTGTCTCTTACAGAAAACAGTGTCCTCTGCCTTAAACATCCCAATCAGCAGGATCACCTGCCATGTGAAACGAGTGGGCGGAGGCTTTGGAGGAAAGGTGGGGAGGCCAGCTGTGTTCGGAGCAATTGCTGCGGTGGGGGCTGTCAAGTAAGTCTACCTTAGGGGTCAGAACTGTGGGAGAGGCTGAGCCCAGAGGACAGAACCAACCCTGGCTGCAGTTAGAGGCTCCTCTAGGTCAATGGGTAATTCAGGCCCCCGTGTATTTCTTTATAAAACAGAGTGAGTTCCAGGACAGCCAGGGCTATACAGAGAAACCCTGTCTCGAAAAACCAAAAAAAAAAAAAAAAAAAAATAGATAATTCACATCTGTCCTGCTGCTCTTTTGGGTTTTGTAAAAGTAAGCTGAACACGTCACTTTGATAAAGGTACGGGACTTTAACTAGGAAAGGTGGGACAGTTGACTGCTTCCGGAACAGGGGGAGGCCATTCCTGATCTTCAGGGAAGATGAATGGTTTAGCTGTGGAGCAAGGCACCCTTTCCAAGCTCATCATTGTCCCATAATGCTGCTTCAGCCAGAGCAGGGTGGAGCGAAGAGAGAAAACTTCCCCCTCCCCCATCCAAGCGCTCGCTGTCTTTGGAGTCTTTGGGTTAATCTCAAGAGAGGGCTTGCATCTTTGCTCTCCATGGATATTCCGCACTCAAGTGCAGCTGGCACTGGCCAGTCTGGTTCTTATTCATTGTCTTTGACTGAGTTTGTTGTCAGTGTTGGAGAACAAAGAGGAAAAGAAGCAGGAGCGGGGAGCAGAGGAAGAGAAGGAGCAGGAGAGGGAGGAGGGGAGGAGAAGGAGCAGGAAGGGGAGGAGGGGAAGCGATACTGTTTAATACTTTGTCTGAGTTTCAGTTTGCAAAGTTCCGACGTCCTGCTTCCTTCGACAGCCTCTGTGTAGCTCAGAGAAAAGTTCTGTACCCTGGAACATGCCTCTTCCTCCCCAGCTCCGGGAGGAGAGAAGCATGGCTGGAACCTCATCTCCATTTCTCTTCTCTACCAGTCACTGAAGACCTTGTGTCTTCTGCCTCTCACGTGTGGCCACACACAGTTGTCAAGTGAAGCACTTAAGTCTCAATGCCTCTGCTAGCCACTCTGAGCCCTGCCATCAATGCCTCTGCTAGCCACTCTGAGCCCTGCCATCAGTATATTCTAAAACGTGCCTATGAACCTGCTGTGAAGCCAAGTGTGGAACCAATGCCTCACAAGGCATCCTGCCTTAGCACACAACTGTCAGTCACATGTTAAATGACCTGAGAGCATTGTTCCAGATCCCCCGAGGTCACAGAAATTCCTGCCTCAAAAACACATAATTTTTAAAAGAAGAAAGAAAGAAAGAAAGAAAGGAAGAAAGAAAGAAAGAAAGAAAGAAAGAAAGAAAGAAAGAAAGAAAGAAAGAAAGAAAGAAAGAAAGAAAGAAATTCCGGCTGGTGAGATGGCTCAGCGGGTAAGAGCATTGACTGCTCTTTCGAAGGTCCTGAGTTCAAATCCCAGCAACCACATGGTGGCTCACAACCACCGGTAATGAGATATGACACCCTCTTCTGGTGTGTCTGAAGACAGCAACAGTGTACTTATTTATATTATAAATAAATCTTCGGGCCAGAGCGAGCAGGGACTGAGTGAGCAGAGGTTCTAAATTCAATTTCCAACAACCACATTAAGGCTCATAGCTATCTGTACAGCTACAGTGTACTCATATACACAAAGTAAATAAATAAATCTTGAAAAAGAAAAGAAATTCCACCTTCTGAATCAGAATTATCAAGGGATGAGTCTTGAAACTGCACATTTAGCTGGCATTTTCCTATTGATGTTAACACTGCATCTGCCCATTCCACTCTTCCTATATAACGTATGCAAAATGGGTAGATCTAGGTGAAAATCAAATTTTAAACCATAGGGACAGAACTTAGCTGGCAGGTAACATTAATCCTTTTAGACATACCTCTAAGCTCTGAATTGCAAGGCACAGAGAAATATCAGGCGATAATCCATATCATGCCTAGAAGATCATATACAGATTAATAGATACACGAGTGATGGGTGGATGGACAGATGGATGGAGGACTAACCGAGTGATAGGAATGGATGGGAGGGTTAAGGGTGGATGAATGAGTTTTATATGTTGTAAATGGATGTGGGAGAGAATAAAATAAGGACTTGAATAAGTAGGTGGATATGTGCGTAGCTAAATAGATAAATGAGTGGATGGGCAGATGGATGAGATGAATGGAGATCTAAACTTTGTTTTCTGTAGAACTGGCCATCCCGTTCGTCTTGTTCTGGATCGTGAAGATGATATGCTAATAACTGGGGGACGACACCCATTATTTGCAAAATACAAAGTAAGTGCTACAAGTGAAGTTATTAAAATGCCTCATTTTGTTTGAGGGGCTTTGCCCTTTTCTAACATTTTGATTTTGTTGAAATCTAAAAAACGATCAGCATTTAAAATATTATACATGAAAATGGTATGTCTTTTGGATGCCCATGACATTTTATAATTAGCTTTTCATCTAGTGTATGATTGTAAAAAAAATGTAATGTTGACAATAAAATTTTAAGTAGTAACTTAAAGGCATTGTTTGAGGGCTTGGGGCTATGGCTCAGCGGACATAGCTTGCCATGCAGACCTGAGGACTGAGATAGTATTCCCAGGACGTAAAGACTCAGAGGCGGAGGCTGCTCCCTGCAGCAACCCCAGTGCCCGGGAAGAGGAGACAGAGGGTCCCTGTGGCGACTTGTCTAGAAAGACTAGCCAAATTGGTAAGGTCTGGGTCTGTCAGGAAACTCCGGCTCAGTAAATAAATTAAAATAAATTAAAGTACAATCAAGAATTATCATCAATTATCAACATTTATCCTTTGGCACCATACACATGTGCACTCACATACATGTAGACACACACACTTGTGTGTGGGGAGGGGGGAAGCACTGTTAAAAGGAATAAGGATTTATATTTTTAGAGATTCCTCAAAGGAGAGGGGGAAGAAAATGAAAGATGATGTCCAAACATCATGGCTGTGAGAACAGCACTTTGTAGTAGAAATATTTAGAAACAGAATTTGACCATTTTGCATTGTGAAATAATGTCTAACAGAAGTCCACTAACCGGTGAATTTAAATGATTCAAGTCGCTCCATTTTCCTTCAACTGCAGCAGAAACACTGTTTAAACATGTTTGCAGCATCTAGTAGATGATACTATTTTTTGAATTTGCGTCTTTAGGACTCTGTCATGGTATAAGTTTATAAACCATGCTCTATTGGGAGTTCCTTGAGCATACACATCTGATTTCCTCCCTGGTTTTATCACTGCCTTGGATCGCTGCACCGTTCCATCACCTACACCACTATTTACAAAGCACCTGGGCCGCCCAGTGAGGCAAATCCAGCTCATGAATTCTCCACCCTCTGTTCCCGCCCGAGGCTTTCCAGTCACGGGGATAACATGATTCATCTCCATGCACTCTGGGATCTCAGAGACTTTCCAAGGTGGAGAAAACCACAAACTAAATTAGAGAGAAAGCCAGGACAGAATGGCGGAGAATCTTCCAAGAGTCTGGAGAATAAGAGAGGCAATTTGCATTCTGGGAATGGAGCACAAACTTGAGGATTCCATGCTGGGTGTGGAGCCAGAATTGCCTGCTAAAAAGAAAGGACTCAGAGCTGGGTGGTGGTGGCTCCCGCCTTTAATCCCAGCACTCGGGAGGCAGATTTCTGAGTTCTAGGCCAGCCTGGTCTACAGAGTGAGTTCCAGGACAGCCAGGGCTACACAGAGAAACCCTGTCTCAAAAAAAAGAAAAACTTGAGTTAAGAAAGACCTTCTTGGGCAGGAAAGATAGTTCAGTGGTTAAGAGCACTGACTCCTCTTTGGGAGTACCTGAGTTCAATGCCCAGAGCCCACATGATGGCTCACAACCATCTATAATGGAATCCAATGCCCTCTTCTGGTGTGTCTGAAGACAGCAACAGTGTACTCACATTAAATAAATAAATAAATAAATAAATAAATAAATAAATCTTTCTTTCTTTTAAAAATATTTCAAGAAAGGCCTTCTTCAACCAGACATTGGAAGACAAGGTCACAGCAGGCAGGTGCCACACAAGAACAAACTGGAGGCAAAGTCTGTCTTTGATGCCCTCCAACAGGGAACTAAGGGGGTGACTCACACTTGGTAAGTACATTTTTGGCAAATCAGTAAAATGTCCATCATTTGGTGACAGGTGGGATTCATGAACAGTGGACGGATCAAAGCCCTAGACATTGAATGCTACATCAATGGAGGCTGCACATTGGATGACTCGGAGTTGGTATGTGTGTCAGACACCGCGGTGCCCCTTCAGAGATAACACGCAAAATGTCTAGCTGTGTAAAAGTGTCTTCTTATTTGCCTGATATAATTGTCACCTTGGAGGCTTGCTGCCTCCATCTGCTAAGCTAGGCCTAGTCCTGGAAGCTTCTAGCCTCTGTACAATCTAATCTAGGCCTAGAAAGTTTTCGGCCTCTGAGACTTACTGCTGAATGAGCTCAGCCTGTCTAGTTCTTTCTGAACTCTGGCTGGCTGGTCAACTCAGCTGTTCCGTCTCAAACTCCTCTCCAAGCTGACTGATTCAAATGGGCTACTCTCTCAGCCTCTGAATTTTTGTGCTCTATTTGGCCTCAAGCTAACTCTGGCAGTCTGGTCTAATCTTCTAGCGTCTTCTCATCCTCTGGCTTATTCTGTCTTCCTGTGTCTAGCTTGTTCTCTCTTCAACCTCTCTCTGTAAAAGTCTCCCGGTAAAACTTCTCTCTCTCTCCTGTGCATTGTTCTCCCTGAAGTAGTCTTTCTTTTCTCTCTGTTCTTGTGAGATTTGAGCATATCCTATTCTGTCAAAGGTCCTCTGATTCATGACTTTGTGTGCCACTCAATTAAATATCACTTTGAAACATGGATGCTTCCTTCTACAAACTAGCTTGACTGTCATTGTATGGGATGAAAGGTGTGTTCTAAGGCTAAGATATTCCACAACTAAAAGCAGGTTTTTCCAGTAAACACAACACACTCTTGGGATTCACAGTGTGATCAAATATCCTCCAACATGGAAAGTTGGACAGTGTGTCTAATATGTGTGGATATCTCCTTTTCCTTTAGGTAACAGAATTTCTTGTATTAAAACTGGAAAATGCATACAAAATCCGAAACCTCAGACTGCGAGGTCGTGCCTGCATGACAAACTTACCATCCAACACAGCTTTTCGTGGGTTTGGCTTCCCACAGGGAGCCCTGGTAACAGAATCCTGCATCACAGCTGTGGCAGCCAAATGTGGGCTTCCACCAGAAAAGGTAAGATTATAATGAGGCTCATAACCAAAGCTGATAAGGAATTCGAGGAATTAGCTAGCACCCTGAGGGAACACTAGAACAACTGCACAAACTAACCTTGGCTTAAAACTTGAGATAAGAGCTTTGGTTTGTTTTTTTGTTGTTGTTTTTTGTATTTTGTTTTTTGTTTTTTGTTTTTTTTTTCATGACTGTGATGTGGACATGCCATCATTACTTAGACACTCCAGGACTGACACATATCTGGGTTGTTTGCTACCCAGTTTAGACTGTTAAATGTTACTGGAACTAGATAGAAGGCACAGTGGCTAAGAGCGCATACTGCTCTTCCAGAGGACCAGAATTCTGCTCCCAGCACCCACATTAGTGGGGTAACTCCAGCTCCAAGGGACCCATCCTGTGCCCTCTCCTGTTCTCTATGGGCACTGTATCACATGCACAAACTCACACACATAATTTAAAAATAAAATCTTATGCCAGGTGGTGGTGGCACACAACTTTAATCCCAGCATTTGAGGAGCAAAAAGGCAGGCAGATTTCTGAGTTTGATGGTAGCTTGGTTAACAGAGTGAGTTCCAGGACTACACAGAGAAAACTTGTCTCAAAAAAAAAAACCAAACAACACATAGGTAAATACTTATATAAATACATACACACATGTACATATATACATAAAATCTTAAGGTGATCTTGAAATGGACACCCTGATACATATGTGCTAGGGATACATAGTATTTTTATCCTTTTGTGAGAAGCCAACTTTTGAACAAACTCACAGAAATGGAATTGCTGGTACACTTGAAAGCTTTTTAGAGATATTGTCCAAAACTAACCATTTGAAAATATTGTTCTGTACAGCACCCCAGAAGGCTTGTGGGGTACAAGGGAGTTGGAGCAGAGTCAGGCTGACTCCAGCACCAGCTGTTGATGACATCTTCTGCTCCTTACCTGTTCAGTCACATCTGAGTGTGCAGTCTGCATCTACCCTGTCTCCTCAATCCAGACCCACTGCTCCAGCAAGGATTCTCTATGTGTTGTCTCTGGAACATCTTTGCACCTAAATTCAAGGGACCTCTGGGTTTTCATTGGATTGGCAGAGTACTTCCTCTGTACCAGAGAATCCCTAATCCTATATACACAGCACATATCAGAATAATAATAGATTTCCTATAAGACCTCACAAAAGGTGCCCATGGGTACAAACGAGGAAACCATCTCATCAGGATGAAGATTAGGGGACTCAAAAAAAACCAATATCCTTCTGAGAAGATGGCAGGAGGGTCAGCCTGAGGAAAGGTAGATGGAGAGGCAACCTAAGCAGGAACAGGAGGAACAGAGACAGTGGCCTCTGTGCCCTGGTTGCCTTGGCCAAAACAAAATGACTCACTTCATAGTTTCTGAAGAACAAATAAATTTTTACAAAAACTATTCATTTTCACGGGGCTGAGGATGTAGCTCAGTGGTAGAGTTCAGCCAGCATTCACACCCCAGAGCAATCCATGCAAAAAGAAAAAGAAAATGGATTTTATAACCTGCAAAGTCTTTAAAAGTCCAGTGTTGTAGCTGGGCATGGTGGTGCACACCTTTAATCCCAGCACTCGGGAGGCAGAGGCAGGCAGATTTCTGAGTTCAAGGCCAGCCTGGTCTACAAAGTGAGTTCCAGGACAGCCAGGGCTACACAGAGAAACCTTGTCTTGAAAAACCAAAAAAAAAAAAAAAAAATCCAGTGTTGTAGCTGGCGACAGTACAGTATTCTTTTCCTTCTATCAAAATAAGTTGGAGATAGTGAAACCACTCCCCCGGGCATTTCCAGCAGGCTCTCCTTTCCTGGAGGTTGAAGTTCCCAGGATATGAAGCAGATCCTGTTCACACACAAATTTGAAAATATTTAACCATGTATTCAAAGTGCAATCAGAAGGCTTGAAGATCTGCTATTTATCACTATCTGTTTTGTGATTTCTTGATAACATACCAATCTTCACTCAGGATGGTAGAGTCTGGCTTCAATACACTCCTTACTGACTCTGCTCCATCCTCTGAACACAGCGATTTGAAAAGAAAACTGTGGCCCAGTAAGATGGCTCAGTGGGTAAAGGCCATTGCTGCCAAGCTTGGCAACCTGAGTTTTATTCCTGAGAACCACATGGTAGAAGGAGAAAACTGACTCCAAAGGACTGTCCTCTGATGTCCACATGTATGCCATGGCATGTACACACACACACACACACACACACACACATGCACACAGAATATAGGATAGATAGGTAGATATATCATACTTAGAAAGATAGAGGATGGATGGATGGATGGGTAGGTAGGTAACCCAACCTTCCAGGCCTTCATCATACTCCCTTACTAGTCATTGTCCACAGCACTGAACTTCGGACAGAAAGAGCCTAGTTGGTGTGCTAATAAGGAGATGAAAAGCAGTCCCACTGTTCTCAGGGCAGCACATGCCATTCAAAAACAATGGAAAAAGTCTGTGCTCCCCCAACAAAGTTTGTGCTTCAGTGGAAGCAGTCCAGCTGGCAGCCTGGCTCACCATAAATTCTGATGGAATTTCACACTTGTTTCAGATTAGGGAGAAAAACATGTACAAAACAGTTGATAAAACCATCTACAAGCAAGCGTTCAACCCCGATCCCCTGATAAGGTGTTGGAACGAGTGTCTGGACAAGTCTTCCTTTCACATCAGAAGGACAAGAGTGGACGAGTTCAACAAGAAGAGTTACTGGAAGAAGCGAGGCATCGCTATTGTCCCCATGAAGTTTTCAGTTGGCTTTGCTGCAACAAGCTACCATCAGGTAAAGTTCACACATACATGCATGCGCCACGTGGTAAATAAACCCAACACAATCTTGGTCCAATCAGCTGATTCTGACATTTGAGGATGCCACATTTCCCTGACTATACATAGAAGTTTCCAGAAGCATGAGCAGCTTCACGTGGTAGTAGGAGAAAGGTCACTGTGGCGAGAAGCTTTGGTGACAAGCCTGAGGACATCAGCCACATGGCTGCCAAGATTGGAGGTTAGGAGAACTGGCTGCAGATTCTATGCTCATCTAAAGGAGCCCACAGGACCCTGTGTGTTTCCTCCTGAGGAAGGGGTGTCCCACCTGCAGGAATGCTGTCTCAGGCACAGAAGTCATTCTCCTGCTTTCTGACCTGGCACTTGGAGCCACCTCCCCAGGAATCTGTCGCCTCGGGCGGGGAAGAGAGAGTGGGCTCCAGAATTGCCCTGGAGAAATTGGCCAGAGGAGGAGGCAAGTCATTCACAGGCAGGAGGGAGGCAGGAGAGCACCTCACACACAGCCAAGGCCTCTAAAGAGGTCCGGGCCTGAGCCAACAGATCTCTGAACTGCAGAGGGTCACAGGGACCAGAAAACTGGCAGGAATCTAGGAATGGCTATCCTCACTCACTACTATCAACCCAGGTCAGAAAATGCAGCAACTGGGAAAGGCTTTAAGTAGTAGAGCACTATGTGCATACCATCGAAAGCATTTCTCCATTCATACCCCACTACTGGCAGCCTATCTTCCCCCCAACCCCTCCCTACACACACAACACACACACACAGACATGCATGCACACATGTACACATGTATATATTACACACACATACACACACACACTGTGAAAGGAAGCCGCTCCTCAGAAATAAAAGCAGCAGTTGATCCAAACTCTTAGTCAACTGGAATCAGAAAGAAAACACTGAGGCCTTCTTGGTCTGCCGTTTGCTAGGTATGTGACAAGAAAGCTGTTCAGACTTTCTGCGCTTTACCTCCATCAACTGTAAAGTGAGGCTAACAATAATACTCTCTTAGGATTGATGAGGACTTGACAAGATTCCTTGAACATTCTGGAAGTCAACTAGGGTAATCCTAAGCCCTTCTCAAGAGAGCCCAGACACATCTCTCAGGGCTCTTTCTCCCCTGGCAAGTAGGATAAGATGCCCTCAGTTTATGGGTCATATCACTGCTTGGTCATATCCAGAATGACCATTCCATAGATAGGCACAAGGTTAGTTTTCACATCCACTAGCTTGCCTGACTCAATGGACCTGGATGGTTTTTCTCTGCCACCAAATATTGTATCTTTACCAGCCTAACTTGAACAACAGCTAGGTGACGAGTAGACAGGTTCGACCATTGTAGTAACTACCCAGAGTTAGCATAGACCCCACAAATCAAGGATTAAATCCACAGACTATATCCACTCTGTCTAGAAGTCCAATGCGCTATCCATTGTGCCACAGAGCCAGGTAGACTATATCCACTCTGACAACAGCTACAAATTCGTACTTCTGCCTAAATGATTTTTTTAGCTTTAATGATTCTCTAGAACAAATCACAAAGCTTTTTACATTTTATTATCATTACCAGCTAATATAAATGACACAACTCAGAAGCAGCCAATGGGAGAGATGCCTAAGGCAGGACACTAGGGAGGGACAAAGAACTTGTCTTCTGAGTGTTCATCCCCTGAGAAGTGCAGAGAACTCAAAAAGGTCCAGTGGGACTGGAACACACCCTCACCAAGCAGCACTACTCACACACAAATATACTCACAGGCTGACCTACTCACCCTGAGCCTGTCCCACTACCTCCTGAGGCAAAAGATAGCACTTTTCAAGATTTAAAAAGTACCAGGAAGTACTGTGCCAAGAACCAGAAACAAGACTAAGTACCTAGTTTCTTTTGTCACCAACATGGTCCCTTCTCACCAAAACTACAGCCCTTCCACGATCATCCCTGGGTGCCAATTTTTTATCTTGGCCACATTAGAAGAAAGCTTTACCTCAGCTTGATGACTTTTAGTCTCCAGCTGAAAGGCCTCCAGCTTCCCCACGGAGCTGTAAATTGATATGCCCAAGAACCAAGAACCGCTTGGCCAGGTCTGGCAAGTGTCATTCCAGGTCAGCTGCTGACACAGCTGGAACGCCTCCTCACAAACAGTGGGAGGCAGATTGCCACAAGCTACAGTGAATAAATACTCTTATTAGCACCATACATCTCCAAGCTCCCCAACCCCTCCAAGCCACCCGGGAGCCTCTGGGCATCTCCAGACTAGGAGGAAAAACACCACCTTTCCACCCATCTAATTTAACCAAATCTATCTAGTGTCTCTGTGAGTCCAACCTGCTCAAAGTTCTCTCTAGGACACAGTCACACAGTACCTGCCCTGCTTGGAGATTCTCAGAGCAGAGCTTGCCATGCCCCTGGGGGTACCCCATGGTAGGTACAGCAAACATAGTGGGCAGCTTGAAAAACGTATGTGTGTGTTTATGTGTATTATAAGTGTATGTGTATAGATCCTACAGTTCTATAGGTTGGAAGTTCAGAGTTAAGCTATCAGCAGAACCACTCTATCTCCAAGCCCTCACTCCGGCTTTTCCAGCCTCTTCTGGCTCCTGCCCCTTCTTGGGTGATGGCAATATAACTCCATTGTCTGACTCCAGCTTCATGGGCCATTATCCCTGGTGTTATCCCCAGAGTCTGCTAAGGACACCAGTCATTGAATCTGGGACCCCCTTCTACTAGTCTGATCATCTTAAATAATTATATCTGCAAAAACCATTTCCAACTCAGAGCATGTTATGAGGCTCCAGGTGCATGTGAACTGGGAGGAGTGAGCCACTGTTGCACCCAGAACTTGAAGAGGAAGGATGGGACTTTCCCAGATATAGTCAGATGCTACAGGGAGTCTTCAGAGAGTGGAGACTGAGGGGTCTACATGCTGGACAGATGAAAAACAGGGAACCATCCAGGAACTGAAGGCAGCAGAGCAGAAGCCAGGGTAGGAGAGAAGTAATGGTGGGATTGGACCTGGGACAAGTCAAGAAGAGAGAGTAATGTAGTGGGGTCAGGGATGAGACCAGACCCTAAAGGACAGCTGTGGCAAGGGGCAGGGCTTTCAGCAACAGGTAAAGGGGAGTCACCTCGCTCACTTCTGTCCCTTGCCTCTATTCATTGTCATGTCAGGGGACCCTGAGCTTCACAAGGGGAGTTGGAGCTGACTGCTCAGCTCACAGACCCACTTTCCACAGCCTTAAGCCACTGAGATTCTGCCCGAAAATGACTGGACTTCGGCCAGTGTCCCCGAAATCTTATGCCTGGCTTGAAGCAGCTTGTTCACGTTTACGTGTCTAGACAAGATCAGGGAAATATTCCACTCACTCAGCAGCTTCACAGTCAGCCCTAACTCACTTGACTTTCAAGTAGCTGAGACCAGGTAGGCATGATCATACATGATTTTAACCCTAGCACTTAGGGGACGAAGGCAGGCAAACTTCTGTGAGTTCAAGGCCAGTCTGAAGGAGTTCTAAGCCGGCTAGAGCTATATAGTAAGACCCTGTCTAAAATAATAATAATAATAATAATAATAATAATAATAATAATAATAATAAAATTCAGATTGCTAAGTCGGGAAGTTCTTTTCAGTTGACTTTTGATAGAGTAGAAGTAAGTCAAGGCCCTGTGGGGAACCTCACACCTCTGACTTCCCTACTCGAGAGAGTGAGGTTTCACTACCTCATTTCTTTTCCTAAATTTTTAGAAATTATTTTACATGTATGAGAGTTTTGCCTGCATATATGTCTTTGTACCATGTGTGTGCATTGCCCATTAAAACTAAAGGAGGAAGTTGTATTTCCTGGAAACTGGAATTACATTTGTGAGCTGCCATGTGGGTGCTGGGAATTAAACCTGGGTCCTCTGGAAGATCACTAACCCCTAAGCCATCTCCCCAGCCTCTTCCTCACTTCTTACGTTGAACTTACCAACACCCTCACAGAAGTGCTCCTGGATTGTCTTCTAGGCGGCTGCGCTCGTTCATATCTACACCGATGGTTCTGTGTTGGTGGCGCACGGCGGTAATGAACTGGGACAAGGTATTCACACCAAAATGTTACAGGTAAAAATCAAGAAAAATCTATCTTTCCAGACATTGTTGACTTGACCGAAACTTGGAATATCTTTTAAGGTAAATGATGACAGGACATTCAAATGTAAAGACCTTGACTAGTTGAAACGCTTCTTGCATATAAACTAAAATGAACGCTGTGACAGAAATCCCATGCATGTATAAATGCTCCTGGAACTTGGCCAGGGCTGAGAGGTGGAAGAGATTATTATTGGTAAAGCCACCACTCATGAGCCGGCAGAACACTATGACAGAGGCTCCACACTATGACAGAGGCTCCACACAGCCACACGTGCTAACAAGGTACTGGAAAGAGCCAATGACTCATCAAATAATCAACTATCAACATGCTGTAACTCTCTGTCTCTCTGTCTCTCTCTGTCTCTCTGTCTCTCTCTCTCGTGTTTAGTACTAGGGATTGAACTTAGGGTTGTGTACAAGCTAGGTAAGAAGCAAGTGCTTTAACACTGAGCCATAACACCAGCTCTTTTTCATTTAAAAAAAAATCCATGCTGGTGTGATTGCGCACAATTTTAATCCTGGCACTCTGGATATATGTATATATATATATATATATATATATATATATATATATATATATATATATATATGCAGGCAGATTGCTGAGTTCAAGTCCTGCCTAGGCTACAGAGCAAGTTCCAGAACAGCCAGGGCTAAGCAGAGAAGCCCTGTCTCAATAAATAAATAAATAAATAAATATTAAAAGATAAAAAAACAGCCAGGTAGTTGTGTATGCCTTTAATCCCAGCACTCAGGAGGCAGAGATGGGTGGATCTCTGAGTTTGAGACCAGCCTATTCTACAGAGCAAGTTCCTGGACAGGCAAAGGATTACAGTAGCGAAACCCTGTCTCAGAGGACCAAAAAACAAGAAAAAGAGGGGAGAAGAGGAAGAAGAAAGAACAAAGAAAGAAAAGAAAAAGGGAAGCCAACAGGAAGGCTCATTTGTGTGTGTTTACCTCTGCTCATGCATGCACATGCTCACTCAGATCCTACATGACAGATTCAGAGGTCACTTTAGGAGAGTCAGTTCTCGCTTTCCACCACATGAGTTCTGGGTATCTAAGGTAGATCGTCAGGCTCAGTGGTAAGTATCTGCTGGGCCAACTAACCAGCCCTGACCTATACTTTTAAAGACATAAAACAGACTCCTTTGAATTAAACACATTCAACGAGATGATGGAGCAGTCAGATTATTGCGGCATAGCTTTCATCACTGGCCCCTTAGCTCCCTTAGAACACGCTTCCCACGTTACACAAGCTCCCAAGGACTCCTCGTTCAGGCACGCTCGGCCCTCTCCTCCCTGCTCACGCTCCTGCCACAGACAGGCCCAGGGAGCAACCCCTGAAACCCGTCGACTGCAGGAAAGAAAGCATACATATGATTCATGCGAGGTCAACCAGCCTCCTTTTCTAAAACAGACAGGCAGCCGCTCTGAGAGAGGAAGCTCTCCCCAGGCATTGTTTGGGAAGTAGGCTGAAGGACAGGGGTCATCAGTAGCCATTCTGTGCAGTGGACAAGCCTACTGACTTGTAAACAATATGGTCATGGAGAAAGGAAAGCAAACACAGGGACTGAGTAAGGACCCTCATGAGACCATAAAGTCCCATGACTTTACGTGCCTGTCAGCCCTCCCGTACCCTTTTGGTTGTTTTGCTTTGTTTGAGGCAGGTTCTCACCATGTGTCCATTGCTTTTCCAAAGGATCCATCCAACTCCAAGTACTCATCTCAGGCAGCTCACTGCAGCCTGTAACTCCAGCTCCAGGCAGGTCAGACCAGCTTTGGCAGTGTCTTCCTCTTTTTTCTTCTATTTATTCCCACTTATTTATATTTTTCTAGTCTCTGCTGTTCACTTTTAAATTTTCTGTTCTTTTCCTCTCAGCTTCTCTGAGGGACACCTATAAAAATTAAGATAATAAAGGGGGGAAGGGATAGCATTTTCACGGGCAGTAGCACAGGGCGGCACTTGGGATGGAGAAGTAAGCAGATCTTCGTGAGTTTGAGGCCAACCTGGACTACAAAGTGAGTTCCAGGACAGAGCAACATAGTGAGATCCTGTCTCAAAGAAGAGTAAGAGGAGGAGAAGGAAAAAAGGAAGGAAGGAAAAGAGGAAGGGGAAGGGAGGGAGAGAGGGAAGGTAGAAGGAGGGAGGGAGGGGAAGAAGGAGGGAGGGAGGGAGGGAGGGAGGGAGGGAGGGAGGGAAGGAGGAAGAAACCACACAATAGCTGACAAGATGACTCAGTGGGTCAAGGGTGCTTGACACCAAGTCTAACCACTGGAGTTCCAACCCCAGGACCCATGTGGTGAAAGGAAAGAACTAACTCCTGAAAATTGTCCTCTGATCTCCACATGGATGCTTCGGCACATACATACACAGTTATAAAAACTAAATTAAAATGTATTAAAAATTGTTTTTAAAATAAATTGCTTTTTTCCCTATGTTTTTCCCCCCAATGGCTTAAGTGTTTGTAGACTTCTTTATTGGGTTTGAACGATATCCTTTCTCACAGGTGGCCAGCCGTGAGTTGAAAATACCCATGTCTTATCTGCACATCTGCGAAACAAGCACAGCAACAGTGCCCAATACAATCGCTACAGCCGCGTCCGTCGGAGCGGATGTCAATGGCAGGGCTGTGCAGGTGACTGCTCCCATCTCTGTCCCGGTGAACTTTACCACACCTCTGGTTTCTTATCTGTACACGGATGCTGTGGTTGGCTTCAGGGAGGTGATCCATCACTGAATGAGTTACTTTTCTATTCCAGGTTAACTTAGAGAAAGAAGGGTTTGTTTGGGGATTATGATGACAGAGAGGTAAGAGTCCATCGCCATCATGGCAAGGACATGTGGCAGTAGGCAGGCATGGCAACTGGAGCAGTAACGAGAGAGAGGACTAGGAATGGTGGGAGTCTTTGAACTCACAAAGCCCACCCCCACCCCCAGTAGCATTCTTCCTAAGTGTCCCCAAACAGCACCAACTGGGGAAAAAGTACTCAGAGGCTCTGGGAGATGTTTATTATTCAGACTATCACAGTTACTAAACAAAAGGTTAGATTACCAATATATTGGGAGCATATATGAATTAGAGTAAGACCCAGAATATAATGGTTCAGACACAAAAGTCCCTTTCATGCACACATCGGAGTCCAGAGGGAGTCTTCGGTCAGTCAGGCATCCAGACCGATAGTGGCTCCATTAGTGTGGCTTTCAATGTGGATCTGAGCTTCATCATTTCAACTGTATGAGGTCATGCATGAGGAAGACTCCAGGCTAGACCTGGAAGTGATGCAAACTGCTTGTACTCATAGTCCCTTAGCAAGAGTTAGTCTCCGGTTCTGTCTACATACTCTACAGACAAGGAAAGTTGGTCAACACAGAAGACAGGGAAGGTGTATGCCCAGCTCCTGTGAAGGAGGGAGACTTCATTTGAGTGAACGGGAACTCTGTTTCTGGGAGACATCGAAGAAGCTTTAAGACCCAACAGTGTAGAAACATACTTGTTTCCCTGGCCTGGTGAGTTCCTACAGGCTGACTAACTCAGCCCAGCCCAGCCCAGCAGACATACTAATTACAGAGTGGCCATCAGTGCCCCACCAGAACACCCAGAGCCACCTTCTCTTGGAACTGTTTTAATTAGCATACAAAGTAATGGGTTTCTTATTAAATTAACTGATTAAGGAATACTAATCTTTTAGTTTGATGTGTTATCTTTTTTATTAGTACGTTACTATTTTTTTTTTATGTTTATGAGTGTTTTGCCAGCAGGTATGTCTGTGACCCACACGCGTGCTCGGTGCCTGCTGGAGGCCAGGGTATGGTGTTAGATCCTCTGGAACTGGAGCTATAGAGCTGCCATGTGGGTGCCAGGAACTGAACTCAGGTCTTCTGGAAGATAACCAGTGCTTTTAACTGCCAAGCCATTTCTCCAGCACTGGGACGTTTTTTGAGACAGCACCTCACTATATAGCTCAGGATGCCTTGCAACATGTTATGTATCCCGAACTGACCTCAGACTCATGAGAGCATATATGAGAATCACAGGTGTGCACTGCCACACCTACATGGACGTTCTTTTGAATTAGTAGTCACTGAATTTGTCATGCTTCTCCCATGACAAATGCTTTTCCCACTGGAGCACTGTGGGAATGAATATTCCTGCAGACCGCTATAACTGCCTTCAAACCAGCCTTAGCTATGTGAGAACAATTCTGGGGAGTTGGGGCACAAAGCTAGTGGTGTTTGTTTGTTTGTTTGTTTGTTTTTCTCAGAACAAATGAATGAAAAAGTTCAAATCCATGAGCTTATATTCGGAGTAGGCTCTAACACAAGAGGTGGGCAGGCCAGGCAGTGTGGAGTTGCTACCTTAGCTAAGAGTGAGAGCATCGGGCTGGTGAGATGGCTCAGCGGGTAAGAGCACCCAACTACTCTTCCAAAGGTGATAAGTTCAAATCCCAGCAACCACATGGTGGCTCACGGCCATCCTTAATGAGATCTGGCGCCCTCTTCTGGAATGCCTGAAGACAGCTACAATGTACTTACATATAATAAATAAAATAAATCTTTAAAAAAAAAAAAAAAAAAAAAGAGTGAGAGCATCTAGTCTTAGGATCAGAAACTGTGGATTGATAGTTCCGGCTTTGTTTATTTGTTTTGGTTTGGTTTGTTGGGACTGTCCTGGAACTCACTGTGGAGTCAAGGCTGGTCTTGAACTCAGAGACCCACCTGCCTCTCCCTCCTGAATGCTGGGATCAAAGGTGTGGCCATCACTGCCCAGCTTAGTTCTGATCTGTTTTGTTTTGTTTTGGTTTTTTTTAGATTTACTTTTTATTTTCTGTGTATGGAATCTTTGCCTGCATATATGTCTTAAAATCGACTTTCTTATTTTCTCACTTCCAACCCAAAGCGGAGGCCTTTACATAGTGGCTTCAGGAGAGAGCCATGAACAGATGGAGGTTTGGGCAGAGAGTCGAATGTTTTAGACCCAAAAGGGATAGTGGTCTGTCATTGTCACTAGCACAAATTTGAATGAAAATATAATGTTTATTCTATTTATTTTAATAACTAGACAGCACAAAGTAAAGTTCAAAGATGTAGTTAAAGAAAAGAGGGAAGAAAGGTCTGAATATTCTATGAGAGAGGATCTGAGAGTAGAGATTTGGGCTATTTTCATAGGAAGTGAAGCAAGATGGGGAGACCAAGTCCCGTAGTTCATGCTAACTTCAAGGGCCTGCTGTGTGCTATCTTTTGTTCCCAAAATGTAAGAAGAAGGGGGAGTACTTGCTAACCTGTAGTCGGCAAAAATCCTTTGCCACAAGTCCTAACCACAAGGCTTTCTTGTTTAATTCTTCTAGAATGCCTGTCAAATCCTTCTCAAACGTCTTGAGCCCGTCATTAAGAAAAACCCAGAAGGGACATGGAAAGACTGGGTAGGTGCTCCTCTTTGTTTTGGTATGTGAGACCATCTCAGGTGCCACAGCAGTGAGCAGCCACCCACATAAGACAGTTCCCATCCACAGTCGCTATCCACAGCTTTGAAAAGTTCTCCGACCTGGGTCTCTGTTAGGGATGTGTTCCAGGTCTGTGTGGAGAGAGAGAAGAGCAGTCGCCGGGAAGAGGAAGGGTATATGCAGAACATCCAGAAGCCCCCTACTCAGCTTATGCAGGAAAGAAGAGGGAAAAGCCACGCAAAACACTGATGCTCTGAGTGGGAAGAGAACTGAAGACATCTCAAAGGAAATGACCTCACAGATCCTACACGTCTTCATTAAATTATTATCACACACTTACACTCATGCACACTCACATACGCTTATACACTCTCACACATTCACACCTTATATTGTTATCACTCAAAAATTAACCCCAAATACCTTTTCTTTCTTTTTTTCTTTTTTTTCTTTCTTTCTGTTTTTTTTTGTTGTTGTTGTTTTGTTTTGTTTCTGTTTTTGTTTTTGATACTGGGTTTCTCTGCATAGTCCTGGCTGTACTGGAACTTACTCTGTAAACCAGGCTGAACTGTGAACTGTGCCCAGCACAATTACCTGTTTTTAGAAGATTTAAATATTTTTATTTTGCTTGCATAAGCACTTTGCCTGCTATGATGAGTGGTGTCAGAGCAAGGCTTCTGTGCCAATTTATATATATATATATATAATATGTGCCGGACAGTGGTGGCTGGCGCACGCCTTTAATCCCAGCACTCAGGAGGCAGAGGCAGGTGGATTTCTGAGTTTGATTGAGGCCAGCCTGGTCTACAGAGTGAGTTCCAGGACAGCCAGGGCTACACAGAGAAACCCTGTCTCAGAAAAAAAGCTCATTTCCACCTAACAAGTGGTATATCTATTTAATCTCTCATAAATATGCCTATTCCACAGATAGAAGCAGCATTTGAGAAAAGAATCAGTCTTTCAGCCACTGGATACTTCAGGTAAAACTCAAAAAATATCTTGGCTTAGATAAGAAAACATGAGGTAAACCGGTTGCTTTGGGCCTCAGTCTTTACTGATTAAAAAAAACGATTGTATTATATAATTATGGAAGTATATTCTAGGTCCAAAATTGTGTAAATTCACATAAGCCTCTGAGTGATAGAGTTAAGGAAATGTTAAACAATTAACAACTCAAACAGGATTAAAGGCACTGGTCTATCTGATATTATTTACATTTATTTGTTTGTTTATTCTGGGGCTGAGGATTGAACCTAGGACCTTGCACATGGTAGGCAAGCACTCTGCCACTGACCTACACCCTCAGCCCTTACTGTTCTTTATTGTGAGTAGTGAATAGATATCACCACCAGAACTAACTTGCTACTCAACTCTACCAATCTTCCTTCCTTTATTATAAAACCTTTCTCCTTTGAAGCAGGTTTTGGGGGATGGGGTAAAATCACTTGTCTTCATATATGCAGTTTTGATTGATGGGGGTGGGGTGCCCCAATACATTTATGTTCATTAAGTACAGAAAGCAAAGAGAGGTGACTATCACATTTGAGAAGGATATGGCACTCCTGTTACAGTTTATCCAAATAAACCCTCAGACTACACAGGCATGCACAGAAGGAAGTGCTCATCTTTAGCACAATGGCACATAACAACTGAGGTGAATTCTGGGGAACAGCTTGAATAAGCTAAAAACAAGAAAAAAACAAAAAAACAAAAAAGCAACAACAACAAAAAAAAACGTTGAAATGTGCATCAGGCTGCTGTACAATGCTACATAAAACTGTGGTAGTGGTAATTTTTTTAAATGCACAGACACTGTGTTTTCTGTGTCACCCCCACCCCTCCCCCATCTAAAGGACTTTATTCCCTCAGGGGCTACAAGGCCTTCATGGACTGGGAGAAAGGAGAGGGAGACCCATTCCCGTACTATGTTTATGGAGCTGCATGTTCTGAGGTTGAAATTGACTGCCTGACAGGTGCTCACAAGGTAGGTCCGGGGAAAGTTAGATCAGCAACCCCTCTGGCACTGTGCAGAAAGTAGCCCAGCACCATTACATAATACTCAAAAGAGAAGGTGGCTCTTTCCATTCCAAGGGGATGTCAAGAGATCCAGTCTTCTCTTGGAACCGTCACATAAAATAATAATAACACAGTAGTCAAAAGGGAATGGCTGTGGCCAACTGGATGTAATTAATGTGTTAAAGTTATCATTGCATTTCAGACGACAAAGTCACTTCCCAGAGCTTTACCCACAAGCAGGTTTTACTCTTCAAAGAGAAAGAGGTTGTCCAGAGGGGCTCATTTAGCTCAGCTGATGTTCATCCGTAGTCATTATTTCAAGGACAGTATGGATGACCAAAGGGATAGACTGGGGTGCGGTGGAGTCTGAAAAGAATGTTGTGCCTGTGATTGCTCATCAAGAAGTCACCTGCATAGACAATATCTAGGCCAAGTCAGCAGCTTGCATCATACATCGTAAACTTTGATACTCTAGATACCACTCTGGAGACAAGGACAAGAGAAATATTAAATAGAGTAAAATATAACCAAAGTGTAGTAAGTTGTTTCATTAGGAAAATTATAATGGCTGCAACATATCAAAATACTTCTATTTACTTATTACTTAACTTCTCTTCCACATCAATATTATTTTAAAAAAATATATTTTTTGAGACAGGATCTTAGGTAGCCTAAGCTGCCCTTGAACTTGCTGTGTAGTCAAAGATAATCTCGAATTCTGATCTTCCTGCTTCCATCTCTCAAATGCTGGGCTTGTAAGTCTGTGTAGCCATGTCCAATGTGTGCAGATGCTGGCGACCACACCCACAGCCTTCTGTGTGCAAGCGTGCACTCTCCCAACCAAGCCACACCCCCAGCCCATTAGTAAGATTGTTAAAGACACAGTGTCTGAATAAAATGCCCTCCTGTTTAATTCAGGAGTCCCTTTAGGATATATTAATATTATGTCAACACGTTTTTACGTTGATTTTCCCTGGGGGTGGGGCATGCTACATGGCACACGTGGAGATCAGAAGACAGCTTGTGAGAGAAGACTCACTCCTTCCACTTCATGGGCCCCAGGGATCAAACTCAGGCTATCAGGCCTGGCAGCAAACAAACACCTTTAACTGCGGAGGCATCTTGCCTCCCTCTGTGGCTCCATTTTCATTTGAGGTCTTTTTTTTTTTTTTAGAGGAAAACTCACGTGATCACAGACTGTTCGTGTCTCATTTTAGACTCTGTTTTCTGGTGTTTTTCACACTGAGGAACACATAGATAATATTTGTGCAGCAGCCCTGGGGATATCAATTTGGGGCCTGCCTCAGGCTCCCCTCAAGGCCCACAGTCCAGTGTCTCTGCTTTCCTGAGGCTCCGTCTTAATGGGGAGCTGGTGTTGGTGATCAGCTAGTCAGTCATAAGACCCTGCCAGCGGACAGGTGTGTTGCCAAATTTAGCAAATAAAAACATAAGCTGGCTGATTCAACTTGAATTTCAAATAAACAACAAATATGTTTCCAGCATAAATATGTCCCACACAAGTCTTGGTACATACTTATTTTATCTGTCAACTCTATCTGAAGGCTTTAAAGTAAATCCTTAAAGAAACAAACAGGAATCTTCCAGAATAAATGGTGCTAAAATCTGGACTTTTCTGTGCCTTCCAATTTATACATACAAGTAAAAGTTCAGAAATTTCCGTATTAATGTTGATCCCTGAAAATAGTTTACTCTATTCAAAGACACTAAATGACTGGCCCACTGTGGCCAGTTCTGTGAGGCACTGTTGTCTGGGGATGTCCAGTTGGTGAGCTAAGGTTTCTACCTACCATGTCACCATCATCTCCTTCCCCCTGTGTAATACCACAGCACTGACTGCTCTTCCAGAGGTCCTGAGTTCAATTCCCAGCAACCACACAGTAGCTCACAACCATCTGTAATGGGATTTGATGCTCTCTTCTAGTGTTTCTGAAAAGAGCAACAGTGTACTCATATACATTAAATAAATAAATAAGTAAATAAATCATTTTAAAAATGTTTTTAAGAAAGAAAGAAAGAAAGAAAGAAAGAAAGAAAGAAAGAAAGAAAGTCCAAAGGTATTACTGAAATAGCCCAGAGGTATTCCTGAGATAACCCAGAGACACTTAGGAGCTTTCTGAGACTCCCAGTAACCAATGCCCCTCCCCCCTCTCTCTCTCACACACACACACACACACACACACACACACACACACACACACACACACGGGGCTGGATCATTTCACTGTTTCTCAGAGAAGAAAGCAGATCTAAAAAGTCTGAGGATCAGAGCTGGGCTCAGCACTTAACCCCTCCCTCACCCCTTCTAAAACCTGGCAAGCCCCGAGGCTTATACATGTCCTGGATGATTCTCTCAGCCACAATGCCCCCTGCATCCAGCCCTTGTGACATGTTCATGAACTCCGCTAGAGCCATGAAAGAAGCCAGGCTGAGAATCGGGTGGACAGGCAGGCTCAATTATTTACCAGGTGACTCACTCGCTCAGGCCAGCACGCCCTGGACCTTTGGACCTTTTTTCAGGTCTCTTCCCAGCTCTGAAACGGAGAAGACTCTGGGCAGTGGTTCTGGGATAGCAAGAAACTCTTTGTTCTTCATTGAAGGGATTGAAGGGGAGGGAACACATGTACCCCAGTACACACGTGGCAGTTAGACAGCTTCTGACACATGGGTTCAGGGTTTGAACTCAAGGTCACTGTGGCAACAATTGCCTTTGTTCTGAGCTAACCTGAAAATAAATTTCATTTATTGATTGATTGATTGATTGATTGATTGATTTATGTGCGTGTGTGTGTGTGTGTGTGTGTGTGTGTGTTTTACTGAAAATCAAGCCTAGGGCCTTGTAAATACTAGACAAACACTGAGCCCTATCCTCCGCACCTTAAAATAATATTTTATTTCAAGTTTTTATAAAGAAGTAATTTTTTTTAATCTATCTCAGAAAATCAGAACTGACATTGTCATGGATGCATGTTGCAGCCTGAATCCGGCCATTGATGTTGGTCAGGTAGGTGCTGACCCAACTAAGTGGAAACCCCCTTCCTAAGAGTGGTCGCAGGGTAATTAAGGCTTAAAACTGTCCCCCTACAGATCGAAGGTGCATTTATTCAAGGAATGGGCCTTTATACCACCGAGGAGCTACTCTACTCTCCAGAGGGCGTCCTGTACTCTCGGAGCCCGGACATGTACAAAATCCCAACTGTCACTGATATCCCGGAACAGTTTAACGTGTCCTTGCTGCCATCCTCTCAGACCTCGCTTACCCTCTATTCGTCAAAGGTAAGCAAGTGAACCAGCCTGCCCACGTGCTACAGCAGCCTAGGAGCACGGCCAGAGCAAGCCACCAGACAAAACAAAGACTCATGGTTATCTGGACCAGGCCCCTTGGGGACCATCCGCCTAGGGAAACCTGGGTTCTAGGAAAGAGAAATCCCTCCTGGGAACAACCCTGGATCCTGGTTTCATTAACACCTTCGCTGCCTAAAAGTTATAGAGAAGCTTGGGCTTCTTGGAAGAGGAACACTTTTTATTTAAAATGTTATCTATGTTTTTCTTTTCTTTCTTTTTTTTTCTTTTTGAGGAAGGTTTGTTTTTTTTGTTTTGTTTTGTTTTTTGTTTTTTTATTTTGGTTTTTTGAAACAGTTTTTCTCTGTGTAACTCTAGCTGTCTTAGAACTTGCTCTGTAGACCAGGCTGGCCTTGAACTCGTAGATATCCACCACCAGCCTCTGCCTCCAAGTGCTGGGATTAAGGCTTGCACCATAACTGCCCAGCTGTCTATTTCTTTTTTAGTTTTTTGAGATGGATCTTAGGGAGACCAGAATGACTTTAAACTCAAACTCCTAATCCTCCAGCCCCCACCTCCCAAGGGCTGGGATGACAAGTGTGTGCCACCATGCCCAGCTCTCATCTAAGAACTGCGAAGATGTCAGGGTCGAGAGGAATGGCCCCAGCTCCATCAGTAAGGAGCTTGCCTTGAAAGCACGAGATGTCCGCTCAATAGCTAGAACTCACATAAAAATTCTGGGTGTCATACTCTTATAACCCCAGGACTGGGGAGGCAGAGACAGGAGGATCTCTGGGGATCTCTGGTCTCACCTATTTGGTAAACTCAAGGCCAAGGAGAGACTACCTCAAAGGAGGTAGAGAGCGTTTCCAAGGATAGTAATTTGAGGATGCCCTTACCGCACCCATGCACACCTGTGCTCAAGCACACACGCGCGCACACACACACACACACACACACACACACACACACACACACAAAGGGCTGGGTGGATTAAGAAGGCAATATTTAGCTGGGTGTGGTGGCTTGAACCAATAACCCCAGCAGAGGGTAGGCTAAAGCCGCCAGGGCTGTATAGAGTTCCAGAGCAGCACAAGTTAGCCATGTCTCAAAAAGCAAAATAAAACAAAAAACAAAACCAAAAGAGTAAATGAGATTGAAGATAGAATACCATTGAAACCGTAGACATCAGTGGACTGGAAGCCTGAGTTCCTACCCCAGCCCACCATCCTCCTTTGCTCTTAGGTAAATTGCCCACCTCTGAGGGACTCCTCAGTCAAGCCCAGAAATCAATCTAGAACAAACTCTTACCAACTGTGGTGAGAATATCCTACTCCCTACCATGACAGACAGGCAGGCAGGCGGGCAGGCACACACACATACACATGCATACTCGCCAGGACAATAACTTAAAGAAAATGGACAGCAAATTAAAATAAAGGTCAAGTTTGTTTGCCTTGCTTTATGTAGATCATGACAAACCTCAGATAGAAACCTCACCAAGGAGTGAGGTATAAAGTCTCCCTTAAGCTGGGCAGTGGTGGGGCACACCTTTAATCCCAGCTCTCAGGAGATAGAGGCAGGTGGATTTCTGAGTTCGAGGCCAGCCTGGTCTACAGAGTGAGTTCCAGGACAGCCAGGCCTACACAGAGAAACCCTGTCTGAAACAAACAAACAAAAATGTCTTCCTTAAAAATCTTTGGAGAGGGCCTGCAGAGATGGCTCATGGGGTTAAGAGCACTGGCTGTTCTTCCAGAGGTCATGAGTTCAATTCCCAACAACCAACCAAATGGTGGCTCACAACCATCTGTAATTGGATTCAATGCCCTCTTCACATAAAATAAAATAAAATAAAATAAAATAAAATAAAATCTTTGGGGAAACTTCTAGATAGGAGTTGTTACATCTCAAATCCTGACAAATGACTAACATTTAACATACCAAAGTAGACCTGGCTGCCAGGTTCTCCCAGCATCCCTCAGTATTAAAAGACATGGCTGGCATACCTTAAACTTCTCCAGCCCAGGGCCTGGGCTGCCCTTCCTATATCATACAGCCATTTTGGTTACCAGCCCCTTTTGGTCTACCCTCTACCCCTGTGGACTATTAGTCTCCTGGCCCTCCCTCTCCCTTCTCACATGGCCTAGTCATGATCACTCTGGACTCTCCCAGCCTTTGCTCCCCTTTTCTCTACAGTAAACCTTCTCCTAGAAACAGTCACATCCTTCTTTCTTACTTACTTTTATTCTTCATTCAAGAATAAAATTGTTTTCTTTCCTGAAACAAGAAAAATATATCTGCAGGAATTTCATCATTTTCCAAACAAAATTCCCCTTCAGCCTAGGTATTGCCTCTGGACTTTGGTTGGCGAAGCCATCACAGATTCAAAGGGAGGGGCACCAACAGGTCCTTCTGACTCTGGCTGGACTAGAAGCCATGTGAGGGGGAAGGCCAGAGGCAGCCTAGAGAGTACAGAGAACAGCTTCAGGTTGAGATCACCCAGGCCAGGCACCCAGCATGGTAGGCATGCCGGTAATCCCAATACTCAGTAGGTAGATGGAGAAGGATCATGAATTAATAGCAGCCTAGGCTACAAAGCAAGATCTCTCTGGAAAACACACAAGGACCAAGAAGAACATGGTGATGAGTGAGTGCCTATGGTCCCAGCACTGGGGAGGTAAAAGCAGGAAGACGTGTGGATATTCAAAGCCAGCATGGCAAACTCCATGGTGCGTTTCACAGTCCGGGTTCCACAGCAAGACCTTGTCTCGGAAACCAAAAAATGAAAACAAAGATTGGGGATAAAGGTCAGTGAGAAAATGCTTGCTTAGTGTACACAGCGCCCCTGGTCAATCCCCACCACCACCAAAAACAAAACAAAAGCCACAAATACAGAAACTTTTCTAAAAAAGAAGACGGCTCTGGTTATTTTGTGTGTATTCATGGAAGGTAACAATTATCAGAAGCGAAGAACAGCTGCCCTTTAGACAGACCGTGGAGGGGGTCTCTGTCTCTTCCCAGTCCGCGTTTCTCCGCTCCTTACTGTCCTTTTCCTGCCCACATGGCACTCGAATTCCTGCCCGTTGCCTACACATGAAGGTCTGTCACCGCCCAAGTCTTCCTCTCCTAGACTCCTGTACTATAGTATAGTATACACTACTGTACTGGCTAGTATGTTGTCCGCTAACACAAACCAGGGTTCTCTGCAAAGAGGAACTTCAACTGAGAAAATGTTTTTATCAGACTGGCCAGTAGGCGAGTTTGTGGGGCATTTTCTTGATTCAGGATTGATGTGGGAGGGCCACTGTGGTCAGTCCCACCCTAGGAAAGTGGTCCTGGGTTCTATAAGAAAGCAGGCTGAGCCAGCCAGTAAGCAGCATCCCTCGATGGCCTCTGCATTAGTTTCTGCTTTAAGTTCCTGCCCTGACTCCTCTTCATGATAAGGATCTGTAAGCCAAATAAACTCTTCCCAAATGGCTTGTGGTTGTATTGTTTCACCCCAACAATGAAAAGCAAGTTCAGACAAGTACTCTGCTCCCTTAGCCCCAGAGGCATAATGAGGAATCATTTCCCCATCTGCTTATGAAGTTGGAAAGGTCAAACCATTGACTGTTTTAATAATGGTGCCCTTCTCTTACCCCACAGAAACATATGGACACCCTGTGTCTGCACATACATGTAAGCACACGTGCATCCCTTCCCATAGAACAAATACTTAACCCAGACAGAACTGCAGATGCAGAAAGTTCACACTTATGTGATTTATAGGGCCGCATGCCAGGATTAAGGATACAGTGCTGAACAAGATGACGCCCTGTCCCAAAGCAGCTTGTTGTCTACTATAGAAGCTTTTAAAACAAACGCATTGTAGAGGCAGGTGACCTCTGTGAATTCATTCTGGTCTACATAGTGATTTTCAGACCAGCCAGAGCCACAAAGTGAGACCCTGTCTTAAAAGGCCAATAAAATAGACAAATGTGTTTTCTTGCAGGGCCTCGGGGAGTCCGGGATGTTCCTAGGGTCATCTGTGTTTTTTGCCATTGTTGATGCTGTGGCTGCAGCACGGAGACAAAGAGACATAGCGGAGGACTTCACAATGAAGAGCCCAGCCACCCCAGAGCGGGTGAGGATGGCCTGTGCAGATCGGTTCACAGACATGGTAGGGAGCTGCTCTGTCCCTGCAAGTCCACTTCCACTTCCTGCTTCCTTGGCTTCTGTGTCAGTTTGTGACCTAACCTGTGTCTAATCAAGCTATAAAGTGATAGGGCGTGGTAGCAAATGTGTGCAATCCTGGCAGTTGGGAGGCTGAGGCTGAACTGTCCAGCAGTGGTTCAGACATTCATCCCAGTCTCCTGAACACAGCACTGAGGACAGTCATCTGCCTCCAACTGGTGCCTCCTCCACAGACAGAGGCAGGGACCAGACACCTTGCAACTCAGGACTCCTGCATAGCACTCTCCTGGTCTTGCTCATCACAGGGCCACTGTAAGGTCTCTTACTCAAAAGCTTAAGCACATGTGACCTTCAAAACAGCACTCTGGGTCCCATTTTACACTCCCTGTTCTGGAGTGGAAGCAAAACAAGGTAAGTAAACGCACGTAATCAAGAGCTCCTCGGAAATTTCCCTGCTCGCCCAAGCCTCCCCACAGCCTGGCTCCTGGAAAATGGCCTCCTGCATTTCCCCAGATTCAGACTGTTTTTAGCCAACGGGTTGTTTGGCAGAGCTGTCACACACAGTGGAAAGGAATGACTCACTTAGCTCTTACTCACAGTTCAGGCCAGGCGGCTGGGCTCCCAGGCACAGGGGGTGAGACAGCATTTTCTGCCAAGTCTGATAGTTCCTTGCTCAGACTTTGTCAATACACCCTGGTGAACACCAGTTGTCTACTAATTATGCAAATGCCCATCAATCAGACACTTTTGTCAATGTGAAAGTAGTCTCAAACTTTCTAAAAATATTCATTAATGGCTCCTAGATATCGCTTCGTGGTAGGACCTATATTTAATATTGTAAGCCTCATTTTAATAGTGTTTACATCTTGTCTTTATAAAAGTAACACATGCTATGCTTGGTGGAGCACTTTGGGGGGTGGGGGGGTGGATAGGCTTGTGAGTTCAAGGCCAGCCTAGTCTACACAGTGGTTTCCAGAATAGCCTGGTCTACATAGTAAGACACTATATAAGAAAGAGAGAAAGAGAGAAAGAGAGAGAGAAAGAAAGAAAGAAAGAAAGAAAGAAAGAAAGAAAGAAAGAAAGGAGAAAAGACATGTCCACTTTAGAAAAGAGTAAGATAGAACTTGAAATCAATCATAATCCTTTCAACCAGAAATAAATAACTATGACTATGTTTGTTGTGTGAACGTGTGTGTGTGTTTGGTACATGTGTGCATGCTTTTGTGTGTTCATGTGTGTTTGAGTGTAGAGGCCAAGCCTGATACTGACACTGGGTATCTTCCTAGATTGATCTCCATCTTACATATTTAGAATTTATTTTCTTTCTTTTTTCTTTTTTCTTTTTTTGGTTTTTCGAGACAGGGCTTCTCTGTGTAGCCCTGGCTGTCCTGGAACTCACTCTACAGGCTGGCCTCGAACTTAGAAATCTGCCTGCCTCTGCCTCCCGAGTACTGGGATTAAAGGTGTGTGCCACCACGCCCGGCTCTAGAATTTATTTTCTTACTTATCTATTTGATATTTATTTATTTATTTGTGCTTGCACATATATGCCTGCCTCTGTGTGCAGATATCTGCAGGCACCCACTGAGGCCAGAAGACAGCACTGAATTCTTGGGAGCTGGAGTTACAGCCTGTGAGTTACCTGACATGGTTTCTGGAAACGAAACTCTGGTCCTCCGAGTTAACCATTGGGCTATCCCTCCAGCACCATTATTATTACTTACTGTTATCATAATTTTAAATAAAATTTCCTAGAGCTCTCTGATCAGTTGTCCAAACCAGTGGTTTGCAAACTTCCCAATGCTGCAACCGTTAATACAGTTCCTCATAGCCGGGCAGTGGTGGCGCTCGCCTTTAATCCCAGCACTTGGGAGGCAGAGGCAGGCAGATTTCTGACTTCAAGGCCAGTCTGGTCTAAAGAGTGAGTTCCAGGACAGCCAGGGCTATACAGAGAAACCCTGTCTCAAAAACAAAAACAAAAACAAAAACAAAATACAGTTCCCCATGTTGTGGTTACTCCCAGCCATAAGAGTCTTCTTAGTCATGGTGTCTCTTCACAGCAATAGGGAAAACGCAACTTCCTCCAGCAATGCCCCCTAGCCCCTCTAAATAGTGCTACTCACTGACGACTAAGCATTGAATATTTGAACCTATGGGGGCCATTCTTATTCAAACCACTGTGCCCTTTTATGATCAGTGTGAGCTGACTGTCAGCAAAGAGGAAATAACTCAAAGCCAGCCTTGAGCGAAGTGTCCCAAGGAGAGCAAAGAGGACATTGACAGTGTTTTACAGGAGGCGAGAAACACACAAAATAATCTACAGGAAATGTCAATATTCCTCTATCCAGTGAAAAGCAGCCATGGGTACATACTTGTGATACCAGCCCTTGAGAGGCTGAAACAGAAGGGTCATATTTTGAGACCAGCCTGGGCTACATAGTGAGACCCTGTTTTAAAAAACAAATTGTGTGTGATGCGTGTATACACACACATGTATGTGTATGTATGTGTATTTTGTAATTTATTTACATGGGGTGGCTATAGATAGATAGATAGATAGATAGATAGATAGATAGATAGATAGATAGACAGATAGTGGATCTGCTGCCTCGGATCCTTTTACTGACATCCTGTAAAGCTTTTACTCCAGATAGCTCAGAATTCAAAGCAGGGACAGAGAAACAATGAAAAACCCAGAGAGTTTTTCTCCTCACCATCACCAGGTATGCTCAGCATACAGAAGGTTTAATATCGGGACAGGGTTGTGTACATGATGTCCTCTCAGGGGAAAAACTGAAGTTCTACGGGAACAAAGTTAATTTACAGCAGCAGCCTGTAAGAAAGCCTATTACATGCAGGCTATAGTCTTACATAACCCAAACTGACCTTATATCTGCTATGTAGTCCAAGATAACTTTGAAGTCTTGGGGTTACAGGGCCTGTGCCACTGAATGAAAATATGAAATAAAAGGAGGAGAAGAACATTTTCATTGAAGAGAAAGCAGGCGGAGGGAAGAGTCCAAGCTGACCATAGCCAGCAGATGAAACCTGAACATGAGAGGAGAGAGGGGGAGAGAGAGCAAGAGAGGAATCACCGCAAGATGAAGGCAGCCCAGGCCACGATGTCAAGAAAATCACACAGCAAAGCGGGCTGAGTGATATACAGGGAGCAGGCAGGCAGGAGGAAGGGAAGCAGAACCCTTTCTCCTGGTCTCTGTGGGCACCTGCACTCACACACAGAACATAAATAGTCACAGATTTTCTATTTAACCTTTGAATTCTGAAATAAAAATACAATTTGTTCTAATGACTAAGAAAGTGACGAATGACTAGGAAAGGTCTGTGTGTGAGAACACAGGTCTTGGAAAGTTCGGAACCTCCTCCTTTGGTAACCTCTTCCTCCCCATTAGAGAAATAACAGCTTACCTGGACATTTTTCTTAAACAAAAATGATGGTAAAATACTCGGTACTTTTCCCTTGGAATTAAATCAAATAATATGTGTAAAAATACTGGGTACTTATGAGTCGTTCCATAAACACTAGAATTAAGTTTTTCCCTAAATACCCATAACTGTTAATAACCTTCAAAACAGGCCTCACCTACAATGCTGATAAATATTTCCACATTAAACCAAGGTGACCTCCTGAGGTCAGAACAAACAGGAACTTACAGAACCCACAACTAAAATTCACATTTTCATTTTCTTGGGGAAACTAGTGAGAAACTTAAGAACTGGTTTTTTGGCCATGCGTGGTGGCGCATGCCTTTAATCCCAGCACTCGGGAGGCAGAGGCAGGCGGATTTCTGAGTTCGAGGCCAGCCTGATCTACAGAGTGAGTTCCAGGACAGCCAGGGCTATACAGAGAAACCCTGTCTCAAAAAACCAAAAAAAAAAAAAAAAAAAAAGAACTGTTTTTTTGTTTTTGTTTTAAAAGACAGGGTTTCTCTGTGTATCTCTGGCTATCCTGGAACTCGAGGATGGCCTCGAACTCATAGAGATCTGCCTGCCTCTGCTGGGATTAAAGGCATGTACCACCGGGCATTGGTAGTGCACCCCTTTAATCCCAGCAGGTGGATTTCTGAGTTCGAGACCAGCCTGGTCTACAGAGTGAGTTCCAGGACAGCCAGGGCTACACAGAGAGACCCTATCTTGAAATAACCAAAAATAAAAATAAAAAAATAAAGGCAAGTACCACCGACAACAACTTAATTTAGGATATCTTGTTATCAAAACAAAACAAAAATCTCATTGAATACGTTTTTATTGTACAGAGTTTTGTTTTCCAAGGTGTTTGCTTGTTCTGTGTTTCCTTCGACACTTGTTTATTTCCTGTGTTCGTGAGGCTGTGGGGGTCAGAGGGTAACTTGCTGGAGGCAGTTCTTTTACTCTGTGGGTCCCACAGAAGGAACTGGGGTGGGAAGGCAAATGGCTTCACCCTCCCCACCCCCAGCCCCACCCCACTGCCCATGAGCTTTCTCACCAGTCCTATGCAGAACTCTGCTTGTTTGAGTGTTCAGTTTGGTCCTCTCTTGGAATTAATCTCTGGTGAAAAGCTGTGTGGATGGTCCCACTCTGAACCGGTCAGATGGCCTTGGACAAACGAAAACACTATGGGAGGAAGAAAAATGTGTTTTGTGTAATTATTTACAATTCTGCAAGAAAAATCCCTTAAACATATTTTTAAAAAGAGAAATAATAAAGTTTCATATTAGTACTTCTTAGAAACAAGATTTTTAAACACTTTTAAAAGTTGTTTTTTTTTTTAAGATTTATTTATTTGTTAATTCCACGTATGTGGGTCACTGTCTTCAGACATCTCCCATTACAGATGGTTTTGAGCCACCATGTGGATGCTGGGATTTGAACTCAGAACCTCTGGAAGAGCAGAGCAGTCAGTGCTCTTAACCCCTGAGCCATCCTTCCAGCCCCTAAAAGTTTTTAAATGATTTTTAAGCTAACTTTTTCTCTCCTTTCTCCTCTCTCTCTCTCTCTTGCTCTCTCTCTCTGTGAGTGTAGTGTGTATGTATGTGTGTGTATGTGTGTGTGTGTATGTGTGTATGTGTACAGTCATGCCATGATGATTGTGTAGCAGTCAGAACAACTTTTAAGAGTTTATTCTCTCCTTACATCATAGGTTCCAGGGATTGACCTGATAAACCAGTGTTTAACCAGGGTTATTACTGAGATTCACCAAAGAAAACCAATTCTACCATTTTGGGCCAGATTTAAAGTAAGCTTTATTAAATATTAAAAACTGACCAAACTGACCCAGAGAGGAATTTTGGTCAGGACCATTCCCTGGAACTTCCCAGCAGCAATTGACTCAGTCACCTATAGGCCACCATATTTTCCCATGAGGCATTGTAATTTTCCACCAACTACAACTCCCAGCATTCCAGGTAGTTACCTGGTTCTTGGGTAGGTGGGGCTTACAGGTTAATTTTGGACATTACTTTAGCCTTAAAACAAGATTTGAAAAAGAAAAATTGTTACAATTTTAAGACAGGAAAGATTTTTACATCCTTGTAAATTAGAGAAAAAAATGTTACCTTGGGGAATCTGGTGATAAATTAAAAAACAAGCCAGACATGGTGGTAATGTCTTTATTTCCAGCTCTTTGGAGGCAGAAGCATGTGGATCTCTGTGAGTTCGAGGCCAGCTTGGTCTACAGAGAGAATTCAAAAATAGGAAATAAGAAAGGAAGAATTAACACAGGAACAAACCTGGGACCTTGTTATTATCAGTAGGGGGAAAATCAAGTAGTTACAAAGCTGTGCTCTGTCTAGATGTAGGGTGTGGTACAGAGCTGTGGTCTGTATGAGGGCTCTGGAGGTGGGATGTGCTAGCCTGGCCTCACAAGGCCCTAAAATTCAATCCCCAGCACAGGAAGAAGGAAAAAAAGAAAGAAAGAAAACACGAGCTCTGTGGGATGACGGAGTAGAAGTGTAGGCACAGCCAAGTATCAGATCGTTTCCGTTCCCAGGAAGCCAAGTTCACACAGCTCCTCCTAGAAGCAAGTTGGAAAATGTGTTTTTAGTTCACAGCACAGTGCGAATCGCAGCCTTGTCAGTGCTGAGTCACAGAGGAGCCTCCCAGCCAGCAGTCAGGGAAAGTCCTTTCCTTCTTAGATTAGTCTCCATTCCAAACTGCCAGCCCTGCCCTAGACAAGCCCTGTCACTGTGTAAGTGACTGGCCTAGTTTCTGAAGCCTTTCCTTTCACCTGCAAACCCTAAGGGCATCCCCAGTCAACGACTCCCCTTTCTCTCCAGTGCTCGCCATCCCATATCTCATGTTCTCTGCCTACTCTTTTCTGGATGCCAAAACTAAGTCACCCTCAGTAACATTAATGGGGTCACCTGCTCCATTAAAGGGAGCCCCTTCCTCCCAGACGGCAGCGGAGAAGAGGTGAGAAGATAACGCACAGTGCCCCATCTACCTACACTAGCGGCTCAGTATGAGGTATGCTGGACCCTCATCCTATACAGCTCAGGTTTCTCTGCACTAGAGGAGTTGGTACTGCCAGCCCTATAGGACTGCATTCCACTTCCTGGGGTGCATATACTGCATCAAGTAGAAACGTGCAGCCCCCAGTGTGTTCTGCTACAATCATAGCCACAGATAATTGGCAGGGCCCTGCCCAGCACAGACATGCCTCAGTCACACGGATTCATGGGGCCAGAAGACAGAAGGAAGCTGCATGACTGGACTGACTTCTCAGGCTATAGCTTCCCCAGAGTACTGAATCCACTCTTCTGAGACTCATGGATATGCATGTGCGCACACACTCATTCTTCACTACATTTCTCTCAGCTCTTATGTCGTCTTGGAAGAGGTTTGGCACATAGCTTGTTGACCAAGCCCGCTCAGTCAGTCAACAGGTTCTCCAGTGCAGGAGTGAGGGTTGAAAGAAAAAAGGCAATAAGACAACATTGCAGCTTGAGCCCAGCCAGTTCTGAGGCTGAGGCTGAGGCTGAGGCTGAGGTGGTTTTTATTTTTTTCCCAATCTGCTTTTATATGATTTTAATTACATGCAAGTAATAAGGTCAGTTCTAGGTTGAGGAACAGCAAGACAATAAACACAGTCTAGGAACAGGCAAGGCAATAAAGTCCCGTGATCACTCCCACGATCACTGTTTCTAAGGGCTTAACAGAATGACCAAGATATCTGAGCCTACTTCCCTGTCCTAGCCCAAAGTCATATTCTTACCCTACTAAAGTCATATTCTTAGCCTACTTCTTTGTTTTAGCCTAAAATTAGATTCCTACCTGAACTCACTTCCTTGTCATGGCCAATGTCAGATTCCTGCCTGAAGCCCATTTCCTTGTCCTTGGCCAATGTCAGATTCCTGCCAAGCACCCTCCCCCCCAAAGCTCTCCACAGCTTGTAAAACTGGTTCTGCTTTAAACATGGATGCCCAGGATGCAGGAACTGGATTTGTCCCCTGCAGGAACTGGTGACACTTAACACAGCAGCAGTTATTCTACTACAGAATCGGTCTTCTCTGGCATTGCTTTGGTGGTCATGGTGGAGATGGTGTGCAGTGGGTGTTATTGCAGTGCTAGCAATGAGAAGCAGGTCTTCGCACAGGCTTGGTGTACACTGTACATCTGATACTGTTTTTGAATGTTATATATATATATATATATATATATATATATATATATATATATATATATATATATATATAATTTTTTTTTAATTTAAAAACTCCCCTGCTGGCAAAAGGATCAGAAGGTTATGGTCACACTCAGCCAAAATGAATTTGAGGCAAGCCTGGGCTACATAAAACCCTGTCTCAGAGAGAAAAGAAAAGTGCCCTGCTCTGAGGTGCTCACCTGAAGAGCATCTGCTGTGGTCCAAACCTGAGGGCCACTGAGTGCAGAAATTCTCATTTAGTTCCTGCTGGCCTCCATCTTACCAAACTTAACCTTGAACTATGCTGTCCTGGTTGGATAGCTATCCTGATTCAGAAAACCAGCCTGTCTTCCTGTGGTCTGTTGATTTTTTTTTTCCCACAACAGTGTGTATCAGTAGCAGCATCTTGTCTGAAATAAAGCCATTCATTTGGAGAAGTCATTTGAGAGGTGGTGCGATGGCTCAGCAAGTAAAGGTCTGTGTGTCTGTCTCTAACAAAGAGCTATGCTTTCTCTTTTACTGAACAGCACAGAAAGCATCACAGGGAAAAGAATGGGGGACACTTTACAGAAATCTTTTACGAGTGTTACAAGAGACTAAGTCATTGACTCCAAATGACCCCAACTGACCAGATAACAATTATCCTTGTTTATCAACGGATACTCGTAAGTGGGGTGTTCAGCACTTATGGTGGCTATTCATTTTAGAAGATTGCTTTTGACTTCGGTATCTGCTGCATTCGGGACAGAGTATACATGCATTGTTCCAAGTCAGGGACTTGAAAGAGTACATAATTTAAGATGGTAGCTATGCATTCCTTTAGACTGTAAAAGTTGACAGTGCCGTTGATTGTCGTGTTGTTCTCTTAAAAGCAGGAGAAACATGGGCATAGTAGCGCACACCTTTAATTTTAAAACCAAAAAAAAAAAAAAAAAGCAGGAGAAACAATGGGCTGAGTACACTTAAGTCTTAAGTGACTTAAGAATATTATTAAGTGACAAGGAATATTATTAACTCTGGATGTTAGGTCCTGACAATGTTCCAGTCTCTTAGAATGTGATATATTTTTTATCATAATATGTTGCCTCAGGAATATTTTAAGGGTACACTTCTAAAGGCACATACCATGTTACATGTAACTCTATATACAACTTACATGTATACATGTATATTACATATCTCACTAGCATCTTTTTGTTTGTTTGTTTTTTTGAGACAGGGTTTCTCTTTGTAGCCCTGGCTGTCCTGGAACTCACTCTGTAGACCAGGCTGACCTCAAATTCAGAAATTTGCCTGTTTCTGCCTCCCAAGTGCTGGGATTAAAGGCATGCATCTCACTAGCATCTTAACTCTCTACTTAGAGCTTTGAGCTTTAGCAGTATAATGCACCAGACATCACCTTACAGGTATACACTCTGAAGTCCCCTGTATCTGAACAACTGGTTAGATTTAGAACAACCTGGGTATATGGGGGGCAGTCAAGCCTTCCTCTTGACTAATTGGCTTTTCTCATAGGCTAATTTCACATCCTTTGCACACAGCCCTTCAGACCTTATTGTCTATCAGATTCTCATGGTTCAACTTCCTGTCCAGATTTTTTTTCACATTTATGTATGTATGTGCATGCTTGTAGTGGTCAGTCATCCTTTACCTCCCAAGCCATTTCACCAGCCCAGAGCTCAAATTTTTATTGGGAGTCAGTGATATAGGCAAGGAATTACTCTCATACCTGACCTTGATCCTGAGATATCCAGATGGGATATATATACCAAAGACTTGGGAGTTCTGTCCAAGAACTGCAAGACCAGATCTTTCTTTGGAATATGTAGGGTTTGGATAACCCAGATTGGCTGAGTCCATCTTTATTGCACAATGATGGTGATCATGAATCATAGGCTACAGTTTCCATGAATTTGATTGATGACAACCATCAGTGATGCTGGACCACTAAACCAAAGAGATCAACCCCAGATATTGTCTAAGAAGTAGACTTCAATTACAAGTGAAATTGCCCTTGACCTCTATAGTCAATGTGTGGCTTTTATCATAGTTTTCAAGAGCCAGCCAAATCCAGAGTAAAGACCAGAAGAATAGAGGGTGGAACTGGGCAAAGTGAAGGACAGTTACCAGCAAGTATCAGTGTAGGCGGTAATTTTTGTAAGACTAAATGTATTCAGTACCTTAGAGTAAAAGTTTGATTTAGTTAAAAAGTACAAAACATATCTGAAGATGTCAAATGTATTAATGCAAAGTACATGACTACATCCTATAGGCAGAGAGTGGAGGGGAAGAAGATGGTGGCTGAGGTCTAGTAATAAGCAAGTAAGTACAGATGGGCTATCATAGTATATTCTACCACCAATACTGCAGCCAAAAAGTACAAAAAAACAATCCCATGCCAAAGTAACACAAGAGAATGATAGTGGTTGGACTGTGCACCACACAAGGAGTATGGAGAACCAACCCACTCATCGATCGGACAGTCTGTACATGTGCTGTCTGGTACTAGGTAGGCTTTTCCCAAAGGTAAGAAACACAGTGTAAAACTATAAAACTATAGGATTCCCCAACTGTGTCTCTCCTTGTTGTGTAATACTAACAGACTTTAAAATCCAGCTTAAAATGATCACCAGTGACAGGAGACTAGGCTGCGAGGGTAGCCTATATTCCGCCTCTGTGAGGTCTGAAGCGGCACTATTGTTCCTGAACTTTGAGAAGAGATGATCAGTCAACTTCAACTGGGTCTGCTGAGAAACCCTCATTAAAACCTAGAGCTGAGGAACTCTATTCAGCTATGGAGTTCAGACGCCCAACTGCAAGAAGCCAACCCAACCAACCAGCTTAGCTTCAACAGAGGATTTTTTTTTTTCTTTTCATTTATTTGGTTGTTT
>LR749727.1:109366-143730 GCA_902729485.2 Mus minutoides
GGATTAAAGGTGTGTACCACCACTGCCCACCTGGGTTTTGTTTTTTCAAGACAGGGTTTCTCTTTGTATCCTTGGCTGTCCTAGAATTTACTCTGTAGACCAGCATGACCTCCAACTCTGAGAGCTGCCTGCTTCTGCATCCTGAAAACTGCAATTAAAGGCATGGGTCACCACCATCCAGCTCTCTTCTAGTCAACTTTAAACAGTGGGAGAAAACAAAACCCAAAACCCTAATAAGGTTATGAAAAAGCAAAGAACTACTCTATAGAAAAACCTTCACAAAGGTCAACTGAGGTAATCCAGAGCTAGAACTGAATAGTGTAGATTTCAGTAAATCTTGGACAGCCGTGTAACACCAGTGTCAATTATCCACACATTGCAAGCACTCTAAGAAACGTATCCCAAGCAGCATCGACTGTGCCCCATGCAACGCTGGGTCTCACACATTCTGTTTGAGTGGTTTCTAACCACATGCATTCTCGACCATGTGGTGATGCTTTGGTACTATTCCTCTTGGACCTTGCCCATCCTTAGTGTAGGGCAATTTAAGTCCAAGACTAAGAAAGAGAAAGAGAGAGAGAGAGAGAGAGAGAGAGAGAGAGAGAGAGAGAGAGGAAGGAAGGAAGGAAGGAAGGAAGGAAGGAAGGAAGAAAGAAAGAAAGAAAGAAAGAAAGAAAGAAAGAAAGAAAGAAAGACTGGCGAAATGCTCAGTGGTTAAAAGTACCAACTGCTCTTCCAAAGGTCCTGAGTTCAAATCCCAGCAACCACATGGTGGCTCACAACCATCTGTAACAAATCTGATGCCCTCTTCTGGTGTGTCTGAAGACAACTACAGTGTACTTACATTAAATAAATAAATAAATAAATCTTTAAAAAAAAAAAAGGAGGAAGGGGGAAAGGGAGGGGGGGGGGGGGGGGGGGGGGGAGGGAGGAAGAGTTAGCCCAGGAAGCTTGGGAGTAGGTAAGACACCAGACAAGGTGAAGGTAGACTGAATGTTGATCTTCACCTAGAACAAAAGGTACTCAAGAGGCCCATATTTAGTGGAAAAAATAAGAAGCAATTTTTTTTTAACTTGGTGTGATTTGAGTTTTTTAAAAAATCTTACTTTTTTTTTTTTTTTTAATTCACGGGTATAGGTGGAACTCACAGACAACTTGCAAGAATTGTCTCTCTCCTATCATGTGCCTCGGGAACCAAACTCAGGTTGTTAGGCTAGGCAGCAAGTACTTTTATCCAGTAAGCCATCTTGTCAGTTCCTGGTTTGGGCTTTTTCAGACAAGGTCTCTTGTTGTAGTCCTGATTGGCCTGGAACTCACTACGTAGAGGAAGCTGGCCTTGAATTTGCAATGATCTTTTGCTTCAACCTTGTAAGTGTTGGATTATAGGCTGTGGCACCATACGCAATCAGGAATCCTACCCTTTAACAGAAGTGACTCTACCTCAGGCTAGACTAGGACCTTTGTCCAGTGCTAGCCCAGCCCAGGCAGTGTAAGCATGGCTTTACAGACTAGAGAGAATAAGAAAAAGCCTTTGAGAAGGGAAACCAAGTTCATCACCTACATCCCAATGGGAACTGAGAAAAAGGCTGGAGCTTATAAACATGTCCTGAAAGGGAAGATTGTGCAGATCTGATTGCTGTTACTGTTGCTTGTTTTGTTTTGTTCGTTTGTTTTGAGACAGGGTGTCACTATGTAGCTCTGGATGTCCTGGAACTCACTCTGTAGACCAGGCTGGCCTGAAACTCACAGAAATTCACCTGCCTTTGCCCATTCCCCCAGCGCTAGGATTAAAGGTATGTGCCACCACTCTTGGCTAGCAAATTTTCTTTTATCTTTTTTAAAAATTATTATTGTTTTGTTTGTAGTTATAAGATTCAAGCCAAAGAACTGTTGGAGTTCGTCAAAAGACCCTCACTCACAAAGACCACAGAGACCGCAATTATTCCAACATGTTGGAGACTCCCCTCTCAGCACACAGGCCAGAGGAGAGACATAGAACAAAGAAAGAACACACTTTTTATACCTTTGTAAGGGGCAGATTTGAGCAACAGGGTTCTCATTGGTGTAGCAAGTAACCCTTTCAGGCATTGGTTGGTTTGTATAGTGACTAAGCAACCCGTTGGCCCAGTGACTCACTTTGCCTGCCCCCATGGTGGGTTATGATTTGGTCAGCAATGCAGTAGTACATTTTGAACTTATGGGTCTGTCACAGCTATTAACGTCACAGGGAATCCTAGCAAGGTCAGGGTGGTTTTTGGTCTTTCTCAGAATTCCGTGGGGTGGGGGCAGGAGAATTGCTAATCTTATTATGGTTATTTCTCTGTAAACAGCTAATATTGTTTTGGCAGCTTGTAGGCTCAGTCATTTTGACCACTAACACCATGTTTTTACATTTGTTTAGTCAACCAGCTTTCTTATCTGGCTCTGCACTTACCCTGCTAGTACAGTTTGGAAAGTCCTTTTTGAAGGGGGAAGGTACTGGGTGGTCTTGAATTCATTTTGGATATTACAGAACCACACACTCTCCCTCCGAGCTACATTCCCATATGAATATATATATTTTTTATTTGGATATAAAAAATAAATGCTTGTGGAAATCTTTACATCTTTCCATTATTGGGATAAAATTCCATCTTTTAGCCCTTTTGTAGGGATGGGGATGTAGCTCAGAGCTGTAGTGAATGCTTAGGCTGCATAAGGTTCTGGGTTTGATTTGTAGTCTCAAAAAAATGAAAATAATTTAAAATAGACATAAAAGTCAACCCTTCAAATGAAAACAGGAGCACAGCAGAGGTAATGGATGTGTTTGTGGCTGTCTTAGTTGGGGTTTCTATTCCTGCACAAACATCATGATGGAGAAGCAAGTTGGGGAGGAAAGAGTTTATTCAGCTTACACTTTCAACATTGCTGTTCATCATCAAAGGAAGTCAGGACTGGAACTCAAGCAGGTCAGGAAGCAGGAGCTGATGCAGAGGCCATGGAGGGATGTTCTTTACTGACTTGATGCCCCTGGCTTGCTCAGCTTGTTCTCTTATAGAACCCAAGACTACCAGCCCAGAGATGGTCCCACCCACAAGGGGCCCTCCCTCCTCTTGCTCACTAATTGAGAAAATGCCTTACAGCTGGATCTCATGGAGGCATTTCCTTAGGGGAGGCTCCTTTCTCTGTGAAAACTCCAAGTTGATACACAAAACCAGCCAGTACAGTGGCCCTGAGGACAAAGTTAAAAGGACAAATTCTCAGAAAAGATAGACATCTAGACCACGAGGAAGATAAAGGAGTCAAATTCAGGAAACTTGTAGCCCAGGATAGTATGGAGACGTTGGGGTTTAACTAGCAGAAGCACACACCATGCATCTTTGGATAATGCTGCAGAGGTGGAAAAGAACATCTAACCTAGTCATTTTCTCTTGTCATGTACTGATGAACGTTATCATTCAAAAAGAATGCCAGGAGGCTGGAGAGATGGCTCAATGGTTAAGAGCACTGACTGCTCTTCCGAAGGTCCTGAGTTCAAATCCCAGCAACCACATGGTGGCTCACAACCATCCATAATGAGATCTGATGCCCTCTTCTGGTGTGTCTGAAGACAGCTACAGTATACTTACATATAATAAATAAATCTTTAAAAAAATAAAAAGAAAGAAAGAAAGAAAGAAAGCCAGGGTCCAGTTCCCTAGGAACCAGAAAAAACCCTGCCTTATCTTCTGAGAAGTTTTACAAACTTAAGAGTTGATATGGCCAGGCACAGTCCCAGCACTTGGGAGGCAGAGGAAGGTGGATTTTTCTCTACGAGTTTCAGGCCAGCCTGGTCTATAGAGAGAGTTCCAGGCCAATGACAGGCATGCATGGAGACCCTGTTTGCTTGGTTTTTGTTTTTTTTTTTTTTTTTAAGGTGATTTGATGTGATTTCTCTAGTCAAAATCAAAGTCAGATATGCATTACAGAACACATGTTAAGTTTTGGTCTTTTATTTCCTTTTTTTTTTCTAGATCCCGAGAGATGACCCAAAGACGTTTAAACCTTGGTCTATACCTATAGCTTAAGCAGCTGTCATTTCTTAAGAGGTAAGATCATTAAATTAAAATGACAATGGGTCCAAGAGAGGGGAAAAAGAGTTTTCAAACAAACAGGTTACATGGAACCCCGGATTTATGCAAGTGTTCATTCAAATCGCTGTATCTCAGCGCCAACATGTTAATCTGCAGCACTAAAATGTCACAGCTTTGAATGATGATGATGGCAGTCAGAAGATTATAGTCAACACTGAAGTTTTTATTTTAAATAAAATGAAAAAATGAGAATGGAGTAGATTAAGACATTTTAAACATTCTATTCTCTGATTTGTGTAAGGTACTTACAACTTAAATGCAAAACTAAAGCCGACTCTGCCGATTTCTGCCTTTCTGGCTAGCTGATGTTATCCAGAAGGGTAATCTGTTCTTGGGAGGTCCAGCCACTTCAATTTTGTGCTGTTGCCTTGATACAAAATTCAGAGCACTGAAGGCTTTGAAAAGTGACACTGGGATTCCCTGATAAGAAATGTGTTGTCATTGTGAAAAAAAAATTCATAATCTTGGGGCTAAGAAGAGCTCAAAGGACAAGATGCTTGCTAAGCAGGGATAAAAATCTGGGTTCAAATCCCCAGCACACATGTAAAAGTGGTGGCATCTATAATCAGCACTGGTGAGGCCAAAATGGCAAACTCTGGGTTTAGTGAGAGATCCTGTTGGAGGGAAATGAGGTAAAAGGACAGGAAAGATGACTCTATGTTAAGATAAGAGCACTTACCATTCTTTTTTTCTTTTTGAGACAGGGTTTCATTGTGTATACCTGGCTGGGCCAGAACTCAGAGATCTGCCTGCCTCTGCCTCCAGAGTACACCACACACACACACACACACACACACACACACACACACACACACAGTAAAAAAAAGAATGCCTGATAACATAGAACTATCATCCTAGTACTTGAGAAGTGAGGAGGAAGGATCAGGATCTCTGTTGCATAGCAAGTTTTGAGGACAGCCTGGACTACATGAGACCCTATCTTAAAAAACAAAAAGCAAAAGGAAGGAAAGAGGTGGGGTGGTTGGGAGGAGAGAGATCTCAGTGGTTAGGAGTGTGTGCTGCTCTCCCAGAGTTTAGATGACTGCAAGGGATCTGAAGCCTCTGGCTTCTACAGGCACATACATGTACACTTACACAAACACATAATTAAAAATAAACTTTGAACTTTGTTGTCAATTTTTGTGCGATCTTCAAAGCTGAAACATCCTCAGATGGCAAGTCAAATGCAGAAGAAAGGAAAAGGGGTTGGAGATGTAGCTCAGTGCTAGGTAAGGCAGGAGATCCAATCTCCAGCACAAAGAGGAGGGTGTAGGGGAGGCAGGAAGGGAGAGTGACGAAAGGAATAAAGGAAAAATACAGCCTCTTGCCACCTTACCATTTACAGTTATTTTTATGTCAGGAGGGGTTTTTTTTCCCCGCATGCTGTGCAAAAAAAAAAGAAAGAAAGAAAAAGAAAGAAAGAAAGAAAGAGAAAACACGATAAAAAACAAACTTCAATGTACATTTCATTCTTAGCATCTTTCACCTATAATTTTAACTCTCTGAACTCCTCAAAGGCGCTCCTGCGTTTGCTTCATAAGCAGAGATTTTATACCATAAACAGTGACTTTATACATCTCTCTGGACACGACTTGTAGTCCCAGCACGTGCGAGGTGAGAGCAAGATGATCCTGGAGCTCAAGACCAGCATTAGCTTATGTTCCAGGCCAGCCTGAGCTGCGTGAGACCCTGTCTCTAAAAATAAACAGAGTTGGCAAGATGGCTCATGGGTGAGGTGGCACTTGTTCCATGAGATTCATTTCCAGGACATATACTGTAGGAAAGAACAGACTCCATTAAATTGAACCAACTCCCAAAAGTTGGACTCTTAGCTCAAAAAAGCATGTCAGGCTAGGTGCCTTTACCTTCTGAGCCATCTCACCAGCCCACCTCCACCACTCCCCCACCACCACCCTTTTTTTTAGACAGGGTCTCTCTCATATAGCTCAGGTTGGTCTTAAACTCCAGATCCTCTGGTCTCCAAGAATCTTTTTTTAATTTGAGGGAGTTTTGTACTGTTGGTAACTATTCTCTTTTTTCCTTCCTCAGATATTTTAGTACTCAAGTGAAAAAGCCAGCTTTGTAATCCTGACTGGACTTTACACTGTATTCATTCGCTGCTGGGTGGGAGGGAGGGGTGAGCCTTATCACAAAATTCAGAATCACTATTCAAATCTAACCACGTTAAAGAGATGAAGCACTTCTTACAAATTATTTACTTAGTGTCCTCAGCCTAGAGGCCGCCAGACAAGCACTGCAATGTTTGAAGCACATGTAATGATTTGTCTTTGAAAACACTGAGTAACTGTTGCTGCAGACGGAGCGGAAAGGAAGGGAGACCTGATGTGCAGACGCCATTTTTGCCTGAAAGAGCCTGCCAGCCACTATACACTTGATGCCTTTGACCGGGAGCCACTGAGCCTTAGCAAGGCAAGGTTTCTGCAAGGATTTCTTCCTTTTTATCCCCATCACCAGGGATAGGCTGTGGGTCTATGTATGTGTATTTAACAGAAAAGAAGTGGTATTTTCCTTGTGTTCAGCAAGTGAACATCCCTTTGGAATTTGAAGGGATAAAACAGTGTACAGAGTTTTGAATGCATTATTACAAGATGGTTTTGCTTTTATTTGTATGGGGCTCTTTTGTTTGCTTGCTTTTGTTTTGTTTGACTTTTTATGGAAAACATCTGACCTGATATCAGAGCTTCAGAAATACTGGATGGCTCAGTTTCTCATACTTTGAAACAAGCAAAGGCCGGGCATGGTGGCACATGCCTTTAATCCCAGCACTCGGGAGGCAGAGGCAGGCGGATTTCTGAGTTCAAGGCCAGCCTGGTCTACAAAGCGAGTTCCATGACAGCCAGGGCTACACAGAGAAACCCTGTCTCGGAAAACCAAAAAAGAGAAGAAGGAGGAGGAGGAGGAGGAGGAGGAGGAGGAGGAGGAGGAAGAAGAAGAAGAAGGAAGAAGAAGAAGAAGAAGAAGAAGAAGAAGAAGAAGAAGAAGAAGAAGAAGAAGAAGAAGAAGAAGAAGAAGAAAGCAACATGGAGTAACTGAGTCGCAGTTGTTCTCAGCTTTGTATTGTGGTTTAAGATACTTAGGAATGAAAATGTAGGTCGGTGATGGAGGATTTGCCTAGAACGTTCTATGTCAGTCCTGAGTTTGAAGCCCAGCACAACAAAAATAAAACTAAAAAACAATAATATGCAGGGTCCATGGAAGTCCAAACGGGTTTTAAGAACTTTCAGAGGAGCAGAAAACTGCATATAAATTGGGTCTATTGACCAGAAAGTGGATGAGAACACTGACATTCTACCAGCCAGGATTCACAAGTCCTAGTGGGCAGACTCCAGAAGTGGGTGAGAAGCTGAGGCTGGGCAGAGAGTGAAAGGGGACTAATGAGCACAGGGGCCTAGAGAGCAGGCCTTCATCACTCGAGGCCTCAGACACACTTGCTTGCAGGGCCCAGGGCACAGTTGTCCACAAGTCCATCCACTGACTGAGAGGTTCCCTGGCCACAGGAGTCCAGGAGAAGCAAGCACAGGAGAAAGGACTGTGGGGCAGAAGGGTCAGAACAGGACAAGTTAAGGTGCAAGGGCAGAAGGCAACGAACTTTTCAGGGTGGCTGAGATGAAAAATTGAAATTAATAAAACAAATCTAAACTCTTTTGAAAACAAATTCCTCAGTGTAAAATTCTAATGAAAATGTTAGAAATTTGCTTTATCATTTGTATTTTAAATGGTTATGCACATAGTTTATTTTAAATGGTCATACATATAGTTGGTTTTTTTAAATTTGGTTTCTTAAGGATAAGTGTGGTTACTGGAAATGTATTTTCTTTGTCATGGGTATTTCTAAATACTAAAATGAGTGGGGTTTACATACAAATGATTCCTGTAAGTTGATGTACTAGAATCTGGATAGTATAAATCTTAATAAAATACTTTTTAAAAAATCATATTTGAATCAAAGCCAGCTTGGTCTACATAGTGAGTTGCAGGCCAGTTAGGGCTATAGAGTAAGACTGTGTTTCAAAAAAGAAAACAAGAATTACATTTGAAGTTGTCATATATTTGACCCTTGGTCTCTGGATTTATCATCAGCCTGGGATACCAGCTAGAGACACAGCCCCACACAGCAACCTGAAGCATTCTTTTCAAATACATTTTTTTTCTCAAGTCAAATTCTTTTCAAGGGAATCTGGGTTTCTTGGGTTTGCTGCAGAAAATAACTCAGGATAAGTAATATGAAGCAGAGTTTGAGTTTAGTAAGATTTTTTTTTGTTTATTATATATATATATATGCTTTGTCTTCATGTATTAATGTGTACCCCGTGCATGGCTGCTGCCCTTGGGGACCAGAAAAGGGCATTGGATCCCCTGGAACTGAAGTTACAAAGGTTTGTGAATCACCATATGGGTGCTGGGAACTAAACCTGAGTCTTCTAAGAGCAACCTGAGTCTTCTAAGAGCTCTTAACCACTGAGCAGCCTCTCTAGCCCCTACCTTTTACTCTTCGGGCCAAAAATAACTCATTACAAATGCCTACATAGTCTTGTCAAGATCAGAGTTACCCTTAGGGATGACCAAACATCACAACATTGGAGAAAGAAAAGTAAGATGGGTCTGTGGGTAAATAGTAAAAAAAAAAAAGATAGATGTCCAGTTAAGATGCCAAAAACTGGAAAATACTTGGCAGAAATAGCTGGAGACAGAAAATGAAGTTCTCTCTTCACAACCTGGAAGGTCAAGTCAGAGTCTCATAGTTCAAGACAGTAGCTCCCTTCCCTTGCAGGGACACCACACCACAGCTCCTCTGTTCTCTGTCACCTCATCTGTGATGTCAGTTTCTAGCTAGCTGCCCTTGCTCCAAAACATTCTGCACAAAGCTGCCTGGATAGCCTTTCTCACCACTAGGTAAGGGAATCAGCAGGAGAGTGACTTTGTCCAGAGGAGCTATCGTGTTTTCTGTGCAGTGATCACCAACATAGATAGTGATGACTGCCCAAAGGTGAATCCTTTTCTCTGAAGAGGAGACAAGTGGATTCACCCATGTTCCATCCACAGGCTGTTGAGAAAGGGTCAGAATAAGCTCAGCCAGAGACTTTCTGCCTGGAGTTTGGCTCTTGAGCAAGGTGCACAAGGCTAAAGGGCAGTGGTTCAGAGGAGACTTCACAGCTCTGCCTGCTGAGACCAGACCCTTGCTGCTGCCAGGCTCCTTCGCCCGGCATCCTGTGGCTGCCTGCTGTCACCAATGACCATGTGCTGGGGTAACCTAAGCCTTCCTTCTTCCACAGTCCTAGAGGCTGGAGGGCTCAGCCCACACTGTCAGCGGGGTCATGGGTTCCCAGGGAGCGTGTCCAGCCTCTTGAGTGGCTCCTAGTGTTCTTGGCATTCCTTTCTTGAGGTTGCATCACCACTCTCTGTCCCCATCACTATGTGGCCTTCCTAGTGTGTCTGTGTGCTTTGTTGCCTGTTTCTCATAAAAATGGTAGTCATTTGGCCTACCCTTGTCTGGTATTCTGGTATGACCTCATCTTGACTATATCTGCAAAGACCTGATTTCTAAATAAGGTCACATTCTAAGATTCCAGGAAGTTATGAGTTGGGGGGAAGGGGGGACTGCTCTATACAATGTATAGACCCTGCTGAAGCTAACCAACACAAGGACAATCTTAGGTGAAGTCAATCTCTCTTCTTTTGGCCCCATGGCAGTTGTTTGTTTGGTTTTTTTCCTTCAGTTTTTATTATTTAAATGCATTTTATACATCAAACATATTAATAATATTGAGTATTTTGAGAATCAAATAATAATACATAAAAAATTGTTCAACTTTTATATTCATATATTTCATACCCTAAAAATATCATTATGAATATTTAATACTATCCATAATTGAGAGTCCTATATCTAATGTTGAACAATAAATTGTTGCATAACGAAAATTTTCTTTGGGAATTAAGCATAGTAAAAAAGCATAAAATATTAAAAATGAATCATTAAGAAATATATTCAAGCCGGGCGTGGTGGTGCACGCCTTTAATCCCAGCACTCGGGAGGCAGAGGCAGGCTGATTTCTGAGTTCGAGGCCAGCCTGGTCTACAAAGCGAGTTCCAGGACAGCCAGGGCTGCACAGAGAAACCCTGTCTCAAAAACACAAAACCAAAACCAAAAAAAAAGCCCTTATATGATACCACTTGACATAGTGGGAGAGTATTTAAAATGCATTATATATATGTGTACATTGTCTAACAATCAGTTCACTTAAAAAAATTATCAGTGTTTCTAAGAGAGAAATTACTTTTTTTTCCTTTTTCCAACTTTTTATTAGCTATTTTCTTCATTTACATTTCAAATTCTATCCTGAAAGTCCCCTATACCCTCCCCACCCTGCTTCCCTACCCACCCACTCCCACTTCTTGGCGTACCACTTCCTGGTGTACCCCTGTACTGGGGCATATAAAGTTTGCAAGACCAAGGGGCCTCTCTTCCCAATGATGGCCGACTAGGCCATCTTCTGCTACATATGCTGCTAGAGACACGAGCTCTGGGGGTACTGGTTAGTTCACATTGTTGTTCCACCTATAGGGTTGCAGACCCCTTCAGCTCCTTGGGTACTTTCTCTAGCTCCTACATTGAGGACCCTGTGTTCCATCCAATAGCTGACTGTGAGCATCCACTTCTGTATTTGTCAGGCACTGGCATAGCCTCACAAGAGACAGCTATATCAGGGTCCTTTCAGCAAAATCTTGCTGGCGTATGCAATAGTGTCTGTCTTTGGTGGCTGATTATGGGATGGATCCCCGGGTGGGGCAGTCTCTGGATGGTCCATCCTTTCCTCTCAGCTCCAAACTTTGTCTCTGTAACTCCTTCCATGGGTGTTTTGTTCCCAATTCTAAAAAGGGGTAAACTATCCCTTTTTGAGTTTCATGTGTTTTGCAAATTGTATCTTAGGTATTCTAAGTTTCTGGACTAATATCCACTTCTCAGTGAGTACATATCATGTGAGTTCTTTTGTGATTGGGTTACCTCACTCAGGATGATATCCTCCAGATCCATCCATTTGCCTAGGAATTTCATAAATTCATTGTTTTTAATAGCTGAGTAGTACTCCATTGTGTAAATGTACCACATTTTCTATATCCGTTCCTCTGTTTAGGGACATCTGGGTTCTTTCCAGCTTCTGGCTATTATAAATAAGGCTGCTATGAACATAGTGGAGCATGTGTTCTTATTACCAGTTGGAACATCTTCTGGATATATGCCCAGGAGGGGTATGGCTGAATCCTCTGGTAGTACTATGTCTAATTTTCTGAGGAACCACCAGACTGATTTCCAGAGTGGTTGTACAAGTTTGCAATCCCACCAACAATGGAGGAGTATTCCTCTTTCTCCACATCCTCGCCAGCATCTGCTGTCACCTGAATTTTTGATCTTAGCCATTCTGACTGGTGTGAGGTGTAATCTCAGGGTTGTTTTGATTTGCATTTCCCTGATGATTAAGGATGTTGAACATTTAGAAATTACTTTTTAAAAAAGATTTAAGCTGGCACACGCCTTTGATCCCAGCACTTGGGAGGCAGAGGCAGGCAGATTTCTGAGTTCGAGGCCAGCCTGGTCTACAAAGTGAGTTCCAGGACAGCCAGGACTACACAGAGAAACCCTATCTCAAAAAAACAAAAACAAAAAACAAAAAAAAACAAAACAAGAAAATGCTAATTTCAAGCACAATGAGAAAAATTATCAATAATATTTCCATGATGTTTGTAGAACATAATTTTAATATTTTCAACTGTTAATATTCAACAGTTAGATTCATTTGGTTCATAACTTCTGTTAGTGTCTCTGTGTCTCTGTTTAGTTTCTGTTTCCATGACCTGTCCATTGCTGAGTATGGGATGTTGAAGTCTCCCTCTATTATTGTGTGGGGTGCGATGTGTGCTTTGAGCTTTAGTAAAGTTTCTTTTATGAATGTGGGTACCATTGCATTTGGAGCATAGATGTTCAGAATTGAGAGTTTATCTTGGTAGATTTTTTCTTTGAACAGTATGAACTGTCCTTCCTTATCTTCTTTGATAACTTTTGGTTGAAAGTTGATTTCTTTCAATATTAGAATAGCTACTCCAGCTTGTTTCTTGGGACCATTTGCTTGGAAAATTATTTTCCATTCTTTTACTCTGAGGTAGAGTCTGTCTTTGTCACTGGGGTGTGTTTCCTGTATGCAGCAACATGCTGGGTCTTGTTTACATAGTGTCTGTCTTTGTCACTGGGGTTCGTTTCCTGTATGTAGCAACATGCTGGGTCCTGTTTACATATCCAGTCTGTTAGTCTATGTCTTTTTATTGGGGAATTGAGTCCATTGATGTCAAGAGATATTAAGGAAAAGTGATTGTTACTTCCTGTTATTTTTGTTGTTGGAGGTGGAATTATGTTTGTGCGGCTATCTTTTGAGTTTGTTGAAAGATTAGTTTCTTGCTTTTTCTAGGGTGTAGTTTCCCTCCTTGTGTTGGTGTTTTCCATCTATTATCCTTTGTAGGGCTGGGTTTATTGAAAGATATTGTATAAATTTGGTTTTGTCATGGAATATTTTGTTTTCTCCATCTATAGTAATTGAGACTTTTGCTGGGTATAGTAGCCTGGGCTGGCATTTGTGTTCTCTTAGGGTCTGTATGACATCTGCCCAGGATCTTCTTTCTGGCTTTCATAATCTCTGGTGAGAAGTCTGGTAAAATTCTGATAGGTCTGCCTTTATATGTTACTTGACCTGTTTCCCTTACTGTTTTTAATATTCTTTCTTTGGTGCATTTGATGTTTTGATTATTATGTGTCGGAAGGAATTTCTTTTCTGGTCCAGTCTACTTGGAGTTCTGTAGGCTTCTTGTATGTTCAAGGTCATCTCTTTGTTTAGGTTAGGGAAGTTTTCTTTGATAATTTTGTTGAAGATATTTACTGGCCCTTTAAGTTGGGAATCTTCACTCTCTTCTATACCTATTATCCTTAGGTTTCATCTTCTTATTATGTCCTGGATTTCCTGAATGTTTTGGATTAGGAGCTTTTTGCTTTTTTGCATTTTCTTTGACTGTTGTGTCAATGTTTTCTATGGTATCTTCTGCACCTGAGATTCTCTCTTCTATCTCTTGTATTCTGTTGGCGATGCTTGTATCTATGACTCCTGATCTCTTTCCTAGGTTTTCTAACTCCAGGGTTGTCTCCCTTTGTGATTTATTTTTTCTAGTTCCATTTTTAGGTCCTGGATGGTTTTGTTCATTTCCTTTGCCTGTTTGGTTGTGTTTTCCTGTAATTCTTTATGGGACTTTTTTTTCCAGACAGGGTTTCTCTGTATAGCCCTGGCTGTCCTGGAACTCACTTTGTAGACCAGGCTGGCCTGGAACTCAGAAATCTGCCTGCCTCTGCCTCCCGAGTGCTGGGATTAAAGGCATGCACCAACACACACGGCTCTTTAAGGGATTTTTGTGTTTCCTCCTTAAGGGCTTCTAGCTGTTTACCTATTGTCTCCTGTATTTCTTTCAGGGAGTTATTTATGTCCTTCTTAATGTCCTCTATTATCATGAGAAGTGATTTTAGATCTGGATTTTGCTTTTCAGGTGTGATGTTATATCCAGGACTTGCTATGGTGGGAGAATTGGGTTCTGATGATGCCAAGTAACCTTGCTTTCTGTTGCTTACATTCTTTTGCTTGCCTCCTGCCATCTAATTGTCTCTAGTGCTACCTGTCTTCGCTATATCTGACTGGAGCCTGTCCTTCCTGTGATCCTGGTTGTATCAGAACTCCTCAGAGTTCAGCTGTCTCTGTGATCCTGTGAGTCTGTGATCCTGTGGTCCTAGGTGTGTTAGAGCGTCTGGGAGTGGAGCTTCCTCAGTTCTGAGCACTGCAGATATGCCTCCAAGTCCCAGCCAAACCAGGCAGCTATCCAGGCTCCAGGTCTCTGAGTATGGCAGTTGGTTCCTGCAGGTGAACTTTCCCCATGTTCCCACTGATGCAGGGACTGTATGTGTATTCATTCTTCACCAGCCTGAGACTTTCACCATGTTTGATTAAGGAAGGCCAACTGAAGTAGTCTACTATAACACAAAACACTGACTCCAAGCTAGATACGGTGGTACATGCCTTTAATCCTAGAACTTGGGAGGCAGAGGTAGGAGGATCTCTTTGAGTCAGAGGTCAACTTGGTCTACTTAGTGAGTCCCAAAACAGCCAGAGCTACATAGAGAGACTCTGTCTTGCCCCAGTACATAGGAAGTGATGGCATCGACAGAGGAAGCAGGTTTCAGGGCATGGAATGTGGATTGGTTGGAGAGTGCTTGCTTAACATGAGCAAAGCCCTGGGATCAAGCACCAAGTAAGACAAGATGTGGTGGTGCAATCCTATAATCCCAGCACATGGCAGATGGAGGCAGGAGGATAAGACTATCTTCAGCTATAGAGTGAGGTGGAGGCCAGGCTGGGCCATTTGAAAAGAAAAAGGGGGTAGGGGAAGGCAGGAAAAATGAAGGTCCTGCAGCAGGATTTCTCAATCATTGACAAACCTCGATCTCCAAATTTATTTACATTATAACTCATAGCAGTAGCAAAATGACTTTATGGTTGGAGGTCACCACAACACGAGGAACTGTATTAAAGGGTTACAGCATTGGGAAGGTTGAGAACCACTGTCCTAGGGCATGTCTCTATTCTTCACCTAGGAAAGGCAGGAGCAGATCTTCCTAAGGAATCACCAGTGCATTTCCTGAAGATGCTTAAATCTTTTTTTCTTTTTTTAACTTTTTCTTTCTTTCTTTCTTTCTTTTTTTTTTTTTTTGGAGCTGAGATCCGAACCCAGGGCCTTGTGCTTGCTAGGCAAGCGCTTTACCACTGAGCTAAATCCCCAACCTCAAAATCTGTTTTTAAACGTGTTCCACATTGCTCTTCCTAGGCCTCTCAAACACTCTGAAGCCAGGAAGCCCCATTGTTCCTCATGGAACAGAGTATTCTAAGTTCTTCGTGGAAATTGTGTGTTAAGTTGTATTGAATGTATATGCTGAACTATCATACCATAGCCCATATGTGAGCAACTATGTATATTAAAGAGGGAATTATGAGGTAGTGGTGGCAGCTATGCCTTTAATCCCAGCACTCGGGAGGCAGAGGCAGGTGGATTTCAGAGTTTGAGGCCAGCCTGGTCTACAGAGTTAGTTCCAGGACAGCCAGGGCTATACAGAGAAACCCTGCCTTGAAAAACCAAAAAAGAGTTAATCTAGAGCTGAGTATAGTGACATATAGTGACATATACCTTTAATCCCTGCACTAGGGAGGTAGAGGCAGGCAGATCTCTGGGTTTGAGGCCAGCCTGGTCTACAGAGTAAGTTCCAGGACAGCCAGGACTAGACAAAGAAACCCTGTCTCGAAAAAAAAACAAAGAAACAAAGAAACAAAGAAACAAAGAAACAAAGAAACAAAGAAAGAAAGAAAGAAAGAAAGAAAGAAAAGAAAAGAAACAAACAAACAAAAAAAGTGTTAATGCAGTTGGGCCTGTCAATCACCTGAACTATCCTTCAGGAATGTGGCCATACTGAAGAAATAGAAGATATAATTATCTTAATGAGATGGTGCCCTTTCCTTCCCAGAAGCTCCACTTAAAGAGTCACTACTGTGTAGCTCTAAGCCAGCCTGCTTACCTGAGTTCCAAATCAGAAACATGCAACTTTTCTTTCTTTAGAGCACTGGCATACATTGCTTAAACATCAGAAAGTTCAACTTTCAAAAGAAAAGGAAGGCATTCACATTAGATGTCACTATTAAGGACGGTACACGGGATGGGGATGGGGTGGGAAAGCTTCAGCTAAGGTAAGCCCTAACACAGCAGAAGGGAAGACACAGTGTGCCCTGCCTGACCAAAGGATGGAGTTGTTAGGAAGATTTTCTACCATAATACAGTTAATAAGCAATAACACCAGCCTACCACATCTTCCCCCATGGATACTGCTGAAGTTACAAAACAGGCTGCTTGCAATATACTATTCCTAGTAAGCTCAACCCCCTCCCATCAAGAGTATGCATCAGAATCCCAGGTTACTTTTATAACAGGACACATCTATTTGGATATGATTTAGTATATTTGCATGTGTACACGGATGATAACATATATGTGGGTGAGTGTATGTTCATGGATGACTGATTTTCCTGGGTTTCTACCTTATGTACTGGGATAAGATCTCTCTTTCTCTCTTTCTCTCCCTCTCTCTCTGTCTGTTGATAGGGAACAGGTATTATTGTCTAACTCTGACTTGAAACTATGTAGATCAGGCTGCCCTGAACCTCACAGACTATCACTGTCTGTGTCTCTTGGGTGCTGGGATTAGAAGCATGCACCATAGGCTGGAGAGATGGCTCAGCAGTTTAAGAGCATTGACTGTACTTCCAGAGGTCCTGAGTTCAATTCCCAGCAACCACATGGTGGCTTACAACCATCTGTAATGGGATCTGAAGCTCTCTTCTGGTGTGTCCAAAGACAGCTACAGTGTACTCATATTAATAAAGTAAATAAATAAATCTTAAAAAAAAAAAGCGTGCAGCATGGCTGGAGCTTGAATATGTGGCTTGTCTGGCTAGTTACCTTGCTCCACAGACCCTTCTTCCACTTCCCATGCGCTGGGATTACAGGTGGGCAACCATGAACACTTAGCTTTTTTCTTTTTTTTTTTTTTTTTTTTTTGAGACAGGGTTTCTCTGTATAGCCCTGGCTGTCCTGAAGCTCACTTTGTAGACCAGGCTGGCCTTGAACTCAGAAACCCACCTGCCTCTGCCTCCCAAGTGCTGGGATTAAAGGCATGCGCCACCACGCCCGGCCTGAACACTTAGCCTTTATGTGGGATTTGAGAATTAGAACTTGAGTCCTCATATTGTGTTGCAAACATTTTACATAGAGTCATCTCCCAAGCCAAGTTTTAAGGTCCTGACTCCTTACTGGAAGTCAGAAACCAATGGTATAAGAAGGTGGAAAGCGGTTGTAGTGGCTATCCCTGGTTGTCAACTTGACTATATTTGGAATGAACTACAATCCAGAATTGGAAGGCCCACCAGTGACCCTAACCTGGAGGCTGGGAGATAGAAGTTTCTGATCTGGATCTTGGTATGGAGATCTTGAAGCATAGTGGCTATGGATTACAGAAGATTAAGACAGGGAGATCTCCAAGTTCAAGATCATCTGGGATTAAAGGTCTGATGGCACACACCTTTAACTTGTTGAGGGTGTGATGGCACACAACTTTAACCTGGGCTACACCTTCTGCTGGAGATCATATAAGGACATTAGAAGAAGGGAGACTAGCTCTCACTCCTTCGCCTGCTTGCCATGTGGGCCTAAGTAACTGCTAGATCCTTGGACTTCCATTCACAGCTACTACTGAACCATTGTTGGGAACTGGACTGCAGACGGTAAGTCATCAACAAATTCCTTTACTATATAGAGACTATCCATAAGTTCTGTGACTCTAGAGAACCCTGAGTAATACAGTGCTGTTCCTGTGGTCTTTCATGAAAACCAAGGAACTCAGACACTGATGAGAAGGGCCGGAGCTACATTTAGAAAGATCACCCTGGAATGTAAAGAAAGACACAGCACAACAAGGAAGGCTCATTTAGTCACGGGAACAGAAATCCCAATCAACTGGGCTTACTGACTGATGTTTCTAATCCCAGTACCTAGAAAACTGATACAGGAGGATTGCCAAGTCAAGGCCAGCCCGAGCTACATAGCAAGACCGTGTCTCAAAAAATACAAAGACAGGGTGTAAATCAGGACTGTACTGGAGAGGAGACAGAATTGGGAAATAGTGGCAAATGCAGAGGGAAGCTTTATGAGTAACAGGCTTGGCTATCTCGTCACCACTATTTATGTCTCTAGCTCAGCTCAGCGTGTGACCTGGTAGTTTATTATACTGGTGGAGCCAGGCCACTGGGGGGATGATCATTGGCAAGTTGACCTATATGCCTTCTTTTCCCAACAAGACTAACAGAGTGTCAAGGTCATAGGGCAGTTTCAAGGACTCAGTGCAGTCAAGTGCTTAGAAGAATGATGCTACACACATACTACACAAACATAGCTTTTTAATTAGTGAAATACTGTACCTTTAACAAATCAGAAACAAACACACTGTGGGGGACATGGTAGTCTGTCATGCAGCGTATGAAATGAGACTTCTAAGAGAAATGCCAACGGACTCAGGGTTAGAGGATAAAGGTAGCCCCGGGGACTGAGAGCCCTGACTCCCATCATTTCCCACTATGCTCCATGGCCTGGCCTTCCTAGGTCCCACCAAAGTTCAGTCCTATGGGCCACCTGCAGTAGTACCTCCCACCGCTGTTCCTTCAGCGCTCTAACCTACCAACTTGAACGGAAAAGAATAGGCAGCCTAGATCCAACAGCAGCTTAAGGCCTTAGAGGCAAATCTGAAACTCCAAATACAGTACATGTTAAATCCCAGTGAATAGAAGCGCCTTCCATGTACGATTAAGAAAGATTAAAGGTTTGAGTACAGGGACGGTGGATGGCACAAATACAAAGACTGTATTTATTGAGAAGCCCGAATGCCCAGAGCAAGGTTCTTTTTGTTTTTCGAGACAGGGTTTCTCTGTATAGCCCTGGCTGTCCTAGAACTCACTCTGTAGACCAGGCTGGTCTCGAACTCAGAAATCCTTCTGCCTCTGCCTCCCAAGTGCTAGGATTAAAGGCGTGCGCCACCACTACCCGACCCAGAGCAAGGTTCTAACTAAGGAGACCTCTGACACACTAAATATTACGAAGCAAGGAGGGTGAAGACTAAGACTGGGTTTCCCTACCACTTCGGGGAACACCTCTAAGACATAATTTTCCGTTCAAGTTGGTAGATAAAGGCAGCGGTCAGAGCACTAATATAACTAGCTTCTACAAGTATGTATGGTTTAAAAAAAGAGAGGGAGAAGTTGGTACAAGAAAAGGGATTTTTAAGGACAAATCCCGTTGTCAGGGGATGGCAGATGAAAAGGGCACAAACCGGATGCGGGCAGTTTTGTTGTCGTCCCCGAGAATACACCTTCTGAAGGTCCTTATCTCGGAGACTTTGTGATAAAGGCACATTCTGGAGTCCTGCACCAGAAGCAATTATAAACCCTGCGGGTGGGGGCCTCGCAATCTTGGTTTTAACAAATTCCCAGTCCACCGCAGTCAGGGGACGAGCACCCCTTGCGAGGCGTGGTGACAGGCCGGGGTCAGACTTGCCCTCAGCACAGAGCATCGCAGAGCAAGGAGGCCGGGCGGCAGTCCGCACCCGGGCAGAACCCTACAACCGCCCCGGGCTCCGGCTTCCGGAGGAGGGGTCTGGGCTGGGACGGGACGGACCGGTCCAACTCGAGGCCATCGAGGGGTCGCTTCCCCCATCCCATCCCCGCCCCGAGGGGGGAGGCCGACCGCTGCGGCGGAGGAAGGGGGACGGGCTAGCCTGGTACAAGAGTCAGGGCAGCCTGGGGCTTTAGGGCGGGACAGAGACACTTACCACCCGCCTTGCTCACCGGTGTCCCCGAGCTGCCACCCCGCGGCCCCGGCAGATGGGGTGCGAACTGGCGCAGGGTAGAAATCTCGCGATAGCGGGCCTCCGGGGCGGGGGTGGCGCCTCTTCCTCTCCTCCTGCTCGCGTTAGTTCCTGTCGCAGAGGAGACAGCGCCGCAGTTGCCGCCAGCTCGGGGATTCCTGGCTCTTTTCTCTTCGCCTTAAATTCGGTGAGGCGAGCGCGGCGCAGCGCCGGGGAAGAGCGGCGCGCCGTGGCCCGGCGGAGGGCGAGGGTGTCGGCGCGGTTCGGAGGGGCCGGCTGGACCCGGGGCCTGGATCCGTGGCCGGGGCCGCCGCTCTGGAGGGCGGGCGAGGCCGCGGGGCGCCGGGGTGGCGGCGCGCCCCCGTGTGCGCCCCGGCCGGCCTGGGTAACAAAGCCGCTGCGGCCTCTGTTGGGTGATGTACGCGTGGGGGGTTCGGCGGGCGGGGCGCAGCCGCCGCCACCACCGCCGCGGCCGCCGCCTCCGCCGCTGCTTTCGCGGGAGGGCGGGCGGATGTACGGGGCGGCGGGGGCCCCGGCGCGCAGCGCCTCGGCGCCTGTGGTCCGCTCGGCGCGGCGGCCACCACCGCAGGCGACAGGGTCGGTGGAGAAGGGCCTGCGGCGCTCCAGGGCCCGCCGCCCGAGCCCCGCAAAGCGGGAGGCACGGGAAAGGGTGTGGAAGTGGAGACACGTGCCCGGGGAGGAGGAAGGCGGCTTGGGGCCCGTAGCGTTTGCGGCCAGCTCTCAGTTTTGCATCTTGGAAGGGTGCAAGCGGGCTCTGCGGCTCTCGGCGCCACTTTGGAGTGAGGGCAGCGCCGATGCGGTTCAGGGCCTTTGACAGATATAGCTCGTGACCGCGACAGTCCTCTAAGTTCGGGTTACTTAGAAAAGTGAGAGATGCGGAGAGCAGTGTAGACGAGACTGAGCAGTTAGGTTTCTGGTAGGCCATTTGCCACCAGACAGGGTGATCCTAAAATGCTGTATCAAGGTGTAGTTCCAGTACTTAATATCAAGGGGTTCTTGGAGAGGGAAACTTACCTGCCCCAGCTCTATTGCCTGTTAACTTGGGCTTGCTTTAATTGTAATTTGGACTTAAGGTTTGATACTTTCAAAAGTTAATATTACTGGCACGGGTGTTTTTAAGGCCTTCTTTTCCTTATTTCTAGGGTGTCTTTTATGAATAATCAAAAGCAGCAAAAACCAACGCTATCAGGCCAGCGTTTTAAAACCAGAAAAAGAGGTAACTATTTATTTGTAACTCTCCTTTAAGCTTTCAAACATATCTTGTTTTCTCTCACAGTCAGCTAGCTTCATGTTACTAAACCCTCATGAGAAAATAACAGAAACTTGATTTTCTCTTTAACTTCTATTTCAGATTAACTGTTCCCATAGTGTTTCTACTGCTTTCTCAAACTTTTTTTTTTAGTGTGGAAACTAGTAGCTAAAAGCTGTGACTTTAAGCTCATATTTAAAGAAGAATTTGAACAAAGAGGGCTAATGGGGGGGGGCACTCCTAAATTCCCTGATTTTACCTAGACTTCGTGGAGATACGTGAAAGTGACTCATTTATAGAGCGTCTAAGGTGGCATAGGTCTGGGGAAAGATGTGTGGGTGGAAATCAGATTTCAACTTAAAGAATTATAGAATGGGATTCACATTAAATTTTTTTTTTTAAAGGTTTAGCAGAGTCTTAGATTGTAGCTCAGGATGGCCTCCAAATGCTAGAATTAGAGGCATGAGCTCCTGGCAATCTGAGGATTGAATCTAGTACTCCTGTGGGCTGGCAGATAGATCTCTTGAGTTCCAGGACAGCCAGGACTACACAAAGAAACCCTGTCTTTAAAAAACCACCCCCAGCAACAAAAGTTTTGGGTTTTTATTGAGACAGGGCTTCTCTGTATATCCCTGGCTGTCCTAGCACTCACTCTGTAGACCAGGTTGGCCTCAAACTCAGAAATCCGCCTGCCTCTGCCTCCCAAGTACTGGGATTAAAGGCATGCGCCACAGTCACCACCATCCAGCAACTACAAAAAAAGTTTAAATGGTATTCTTTGAAAACACCCATTGGCCAGGCATGGTGGCATACATCTTTAATTCTAGCAGAGGCCAGTAAGTAGAGGTGTAATTAGTGAATTCCAGGCCAGCTAGGGCTACATAGGGCTGCCTCAGAAAGATGAAGCACATATTAACCTGTTGAGTAGTTTTGAGGAAATGGAGAATGGGCTAACTACTGGTCTTAAGGTTGTTTCTGGTTTTCTAACTTTAATAGAAAGTTTGACACACATGACAGCATTTTTGCATATTCTCCATAGTCTGTCCCCCTGGTTGTGAAACCAAAGTGTACTTTTATTCCAGTCTTTGTAGTATAGTTTTAGCCAATAGATTTTCTTAAACGAAAGCAGTTTATCAATAATGAAGGAAACTGGGGCTGGAGAGGTGGCTCGGCAGTTAAGAGCACTGACTTTTTCCAAGGGTTCTGAGTTCAAATCCCAGCAACCACATGATGGTTCACAACCATCCATGAGATCTGACGCCACCTTCTGGTATATCTCAAGTCAGCTACAGTGTTCTTATATATAATAAATCTTTAAAAGAGAATAAGGAAACTATTTTCTGAGTTTGTAGATTCCTAGCACTATCTTGATAAAATTGTATAACTTATTTTTAGCATCTGGGAGATATCACTTCCTTAAATCCAGATAAAGATTGTCCCTGCCATGTGGTGTGGCATCTGCCTGTAATCCAGCACTCATAATACAGAGACAGAAGAGTTGCCAATGTTAGCTGGACCAGCCTAGGATACAAAACCCCTGTCTTTAAGTGCCTCTTCCAATAACAAAAAAAGGGTGGCTTATGGCCTGGTTCTAGGGGTAATCATCCAGGGTTGCCTGGAGCTAAGGGGGTTTTAAAGACAGGACTTTCAGTAAAACCAAGAGAATCTTGGAAACATTTTCACTCTCGTGCTATATAAAAAGAAATCAGGAATCGTCTAGTCTTGGCCGATAAATGTGAAAACTCAAATATCATATGCCCTAAATTGGCAAGTTGGGAAAGCCTGGGGGTATGCAGCAGTGGCGGAGTACTCACTTGGTATGTGTGATGCCCTGGGTTCATCTCCAGTACCACCAGGAAACAAGCACCTGCCTGGAGCAGTGACAGCTAAGTGCTTTCTGCTTTGCGTTATTTAGTACTCACAGGAACTTTATGGGATATAAGTTATTTTGAAAGGGAATATTGAAAATGGCTGGTTTCTGCCTTGTTCCCCATGTAGATGATCTGGGTTGGTTCTTAGCACTCATATCAGTCAGCTCCTATCTTTTTGTTATTTTTGTTTTTGTGTTTGTTTTTTGTTTTTGGAGGGTTGTTTTTGTTTTTTGAGACAGGGTTTCTCTGTATAGCCCTGGCTGTCCTGGAACTTACTTTGTAGACCAGGCTGGCCTCAAACTCAGAAATCCTCCTGTCTCTGCCTCCCAAGTGCTGGGATTAAAGGCGTGTGTGTGTGTGTGTGTGTGTGTGCGCGCGCGCGCTCCAACACCACTGGGCCCAACTCCCATCTTCTTGTAATTCAAGTTCCAGGAGGTACAGTGCCCTCTTGTGGTTTCCTCAGGCTCTAGGCATACACATGCTTACTGTTTAAAAGAAGAAAGTGGCTAGTTGCACAAATACACAAGATAAAATGGAAATCATAATTTCAGCTGGGTGGGTTTTGTTTGTTTTGAAGCAAGGTGTCTAGATAACCCTGACCATCCTGGAACTAAATATGTAGACTAGGCTGGGCTGAAGCTCACACACAGATCCTCCTATTTGTGCCTCCAGAGTGCTAGGATTAAAGGGAAAGCTACTGTTACGGACACATAAAAGGGGAAAGAGCCCCTAAAACTTTGAGTAGTGTGGCAATAGCTACACAGCAAAACCTTGTCTCAAAAAACAAAACAAAAACCGATCTGGGCAGTGGTGTCACACACCTATAATCCCAGCACCCAGGAGGCAAAGGCAGAAGGATCTGAGTTCAAGGCTGGCCTGGTCTACATAGTGAGTTCTAGAACCCTGTCTGGGAAAAACCAAAAGAAAGAAGAAAAAAACAGGGCTGGGGGTATATAGTTCAATAGAATGGTGGCTTGACATGTATAAAGCTGTAGAATCTTATTTCCAAAGCTTATGATAGGGAGAGTGAAGGATGGTGAGTTGAAGGTGTGTTTTAGACTACCCTGTAGCAAATGAGACCCTGTCTCAAAACAAAAAGGACTGAAGAGATGGCTCAGTAAAGTGCTTACCATAGAAGCATGAAGACCTGAGTTTGATCCCTGATATCCACATATCCACATCAAGCCAGGCATAGGCACTGGTGCCTGTGACTCAAGCATGGATGAGGCAAAGACAGGAGGATCCCTGGAACTTACTGGCCAACCAGACTAGTCAAAGTGAGCTCTAGGTTCAGTGAGGGGTTGTCTTAATAGGATGGATACAAGTTAGGAAGATAACTCCGCATCAACCTAATAGGGCCAGGCACAGTAGTACTTGTACAGCATATACAAGACTGGATTCTAAAATCTGTCCAAGGCTAGGAAGATGCCTGTAACCCTATCTCAGAAAAAAAAAAAAATTGAAAGAAAGGCAGAGGGGAACTTGGGTATGCAAATTCTTAGAGAAATAAAGTATACCCAGTATAAAAAGGTTAGTATTAGCCCGGCAGTGGTGGCGCATGCCTTTAATCCCAGTACTCGGGAGGCAGAGATAGGCGGATTTCTGAGTTCGAGGCCAGCCTGGTCTACAAAGTGAGTTCCAGGACAGACAGGGCTATACAGAGAAACCCTGTCTCGAAAAAGTTTGTTTTTATTTGTTTTTGAGGATATCACTATGTAGACCAGGCTCTGGAATTCAGATCCACCTGCATCTATCTGCCTTTCTAGTGTTGGAATTAAAGGCTTGTGCCACTGTGGCTGTTATAGGTTTGTTATCGTAGCCTGGTAATAAACAGTGGGAGCAGGAAATCCTAGCACATTGCACTTGCAAAGTAGAGCAGCCATGTAGTTCTTGACCAGGTAGGAAGATAGACATCCTGCAGGAGAGACGCTGAGTGTGTGTTTAATCTTTCTCCTGTCATACTTAAACTTGCCTTCTTCCAGCTATTGAATTAAATGAAGCTCGGCAATCTGGTTAACTTATCCTATTTGCTGGTTTGTGCCATTTTTGATAAGCTTCTTGAAACTAATTTTTTTCTCTCCCTATCCAGATGAAAAAGAGAGGTTTGACCCTACTCAGTTTCAAGACTGTATTATTCAAGGCTTAACTGAAACTGGTACTGATTTGGAAGCAGTAGCTAAGTTTCTTGATGCTTCTGGAGCAAAACTTGACTACCGCCGCTATGCAGAAACACTCTTTGACATTCTGGTGGCTGGCGGAATGCTGGGTAAGTATCTGGTTTTGTGGGCCTAGAGATAACACAGAAGCCAGAAAGTGAGGTTTTGACAGTCCCAACAAGAGGAATGGGATTTAGTTGTGTTGTTTCTCCTCTCTGTAAGCTAAGGGTTGGAGCTTATGAGATAGGTTGAACTCTGTCCCAGCTTTTCCACCTTGGCACAACCCATCTCCTTCAGATTCCAAATGCTAGGATAACAAATATGAGCTACCATACGTGGCTTCAGCAAACTTTTTAAAAATCTATTTTTGTTTTATGTGCTTTAGGGTTTTGCCTGCATGTATTTCTGTTTGGGGTGTCAGTTCCCTTGGAGGCGTCAGTTACCCTGGAACTGGAGTTAACAGTTGTGAGCTACCATAAGGGTGCTGGGAATTGAACCCAGTGCTCTTTAACTACGGAGCAATTTCTTCGAGCCCCTCAAACTTTTTTTTTTTTCTCCCCCACCCCCCTGCTCTGGCCCCAAGCCCTCCGGCCCAAAGGTTTTTTTTTTTTTTAATTTTTTGTTCCTCATTATATATAGTTGTGAGCCACCATGTAGGTTTCTGGGAATTGAACTCAGAATGTCTGGAAGAGTAGTCAGTGCTCTTAACCACTGAGCCATCTCACCAGCCCTGGATTTATTTATTTACTTAAAGTATGCTGAGAGGAGAATTCTTAGCCTTTTTTTTTTTTTTAAATAGGGTTTCACTTCCAGGCTAGCATTGACTTTTGAATTTCTCTTGTCTTAGCCGCCTTTCTGTCTTTTTTTTTTGTTGTTGTTGTTTTTGTTTGTTTGTTTGTTTTCCGAGACAGGGTTTCTCTGAATAGCCCTGGCTGTCCTGGAACTCACTCTGTAGACCAGGCTGGCCTCGAACTCAGAAATCTGCCTGCCTCTGCCTCCCGAGTGCTGGGACTAAAGGCGTGCGCCACCACACCTGGCTGCTTAGTTGCCTTTCCTGATATAATTGTTAAAATGTGAAAAATAGGGTTTTGAGTCAGTTGTGATGGCATATATAGATAATACCAGTATTCCAGATGATCGCAAGTCCCAGACCAGCCTAAGTTCAGTGCAAGATCCTTCTTTAAAAGAATGGGGCTGGGCGTGGTGGCTCATGCCTTTAATCCCAGCACTCATGAGGGCAGAGGCATGCGGATTTCTGAGTTCGAGGCCAGCCTGGTCTACAAAGTGAGTTCCAGGACAGCCAGGGCTACACAGAGAAACCCTGTCTCGAAAAACCAAAAAAAATAAAAAAAATAAAAGAATGGGAATTGACAGTGCAGTGCAGTTTCCTTGAAAGTTTTAAAATTTTATCTTCTATGTGGAAAGTTAAATATGAGCAAAACCAGATCTGAACATCTCCACTTAGCCTATTTGGCACTGTTAAATGGTTGGTTTGGTTTATTGAGCTTCTTTTACTAAAGATGTTTATATTTATTTTGTATGTGCATGTATGTGGGCATGTGTAGTAAATATATGTGGCTCAAAACTAGAGTAATAGCCTTGGCAGCAGAAAGCAAGTATGTAAGGCTGAATTATCACCTATTTAAGAAGATTACTGCACATTTACTATTATGTCTTTTTTAGCCCCAGGTGGTACACTGGCAGATGACATGATGCGCACAGATGTCTGTGTGTTTGCAGCACAAGAAGACCTAGAGACCATGCAAGCATTTGCTCAGGTAACTGAAACTGCCTGCCATATAGCTATATGGGTGATATCTTTTTAAAGGTTGCAGGTAGAAGTTCTATTTAATTTTAAGTTTTAAGGGTGTAGTCCTGATGAAATATGGTAGATTAGAAATATCATGTTCAGGAATAAATTTGCTGTGGTTTGCGTTTTGTTTGTTTGTTTGTTTGTTTGTTTGTTTGTATAAACTACCCTGTTGACTACTGAGTAGTCAACTCTAGTCCCTAGATTTGTTTCTCTGGAATTATTCTCTTTAAGAAAGGCCTTAAACCAGGTTGGGGTAGTACATGACTGTAATCCCATTGAAAAATTGAGGTAGGAGGGTCAGGAATTCAAGGTCATCCCAGGGTACACAGTGCAAGCCTAGACTACTTTAGAGCCTGTTTGAGTTGCCGCCCCACCCCACCCCCACACAAAGATAGTAAGCTAGACATGGTAATTCACGCCTGTAACCCCAACACTCAGGAGACAGGCTAGATGATCTGAGGTAGACTTGAGCTATTTATGGGGAGACCGTCTAAAAATAAGATGAACAAATTTTTTTTTTTTAATGATCACTGTATTAAGCAATTCTTTTCATTTTGAAGAAAAATGTGAACGTATTGATCCAGGCTGGCCTGGAACTTGCTTTGTAGCCACCTTAGGCTTGAAATTAAGCAATTCCCAGTGCTGAATGCTCTGTTGCTGCACTCAGCTTCATGGTTATATTTTTACTACTTGTAAGCATAAGGGAAGAATTTAATGTGTCTAACCCTGAAATTTATTGTTTGTGTCTAGTTGTATAGTTGTATCCAAAAAAAAAGGATAGTTGTATTTTGTAATCATTTGTTATTTGAGCAATAGTTAGCATATAGTTATAGAAGTTACTAAAAAGTGTATTTTTGGTGTGTGATGAGATTTTACAGTATAAAGTCCCTTTTGGTTCTAGGAATAACTTTAATCTTCTTCTAGGTTTTTAACAAGTTAATCAGGCGCTACAAATACCTGGAGAAAGGTTTTGAAGATGAAGTTAAAAAGGTAGGCGGAGGAGTTGGGTAGGGCATATAGCCTACAGAAGACCCAGTGTTCAGTCTCTAGCATCCCCAGATTGGACATAGTATTAGACATTTAAATAGGCTCGTACTGAAATACCATTTGGGGAGTATAGCAGTTATTTTTATTGAAATATTTGAACCTTACATTGTCACGTAGTGTTGTGTTGAAAAAGAAATGACAGTTAACTGTCTAGAAACTCTTCATATGAATGGAGAAGGATCAGAGCATATGGTGCTAGAGAAGTTATTTCCGTTCCTACTGCTGAATACTTCACAAACAGATGATGTAGCAGCAGAAAGGCTGACAAAAGTATCAGGCTTTGTTCTAACTTTTCAATATTAATAAAAACTGAAGGGCAAGTTTTATTGTTCACATTTCATATGTAATGTAACCAAGACAGAGAGTGGCACAAGATCCTTGAGTTAATGAGTCTTATGATGGAGATAGAAGTGTGAATGATTGGGCCCTAGCTGAATGTATTGTTTGTTTTACTGCTTCTCCGAACATAATTCAAGTGCTCCTTTAACCCTGTTTACTTTTACAGTTACTGCTCTTCCTAAAGGGATTTTCAGAGTCGGAGAGGAACAAGCTCGCCATGTTGACTGGGGTCCTTCTGGCTAATGGAACCCTTAATGCATCCATTCTTAACAGCCTTTATAATGAGAATTTGGTTAAAGAAGGTAATTAGCTTTTGAACTGTTGTAAATTCGGGGTTACTGTTTCTGTGTGGTGTGGATATTAGTACCTGCTTGGAGGTGCAGAAGAACTTGAGTGTTCCTTTTGGTGGTAGCTACTTAGGGTGCAGAATAGCAGGTTACCTTATAAATTGTCAATTGCTTCTAGATCAGTAGCAAATGACAGAATAGAGGAGTTGGGGTGAAATGGTCTTATTGGCATAGGAAAAATAGGTAGGCTTTGGGTGGGTTGGAAAACTGAGGAACATGTCTGTTAGACATGCAACTTTGTTTTACAGGGGTTTCAGCAGCTTTTGCTGTAAAGCTCTTTAAATCATGGATAAATGAAAAAGACATCAATGCAGTTGCTGCAAGTCTTCGGAAAGTCAGCATGGACAACAGACTGATGGTTCGTGCCTTCCATTCCTTCCAACTCATTCAATGATGTAATGATAAGACCTTGTTTTTTAATCTGAACTGTTTCTTCATTTGGTGTAAAGACCACTTTTGTTCTTTCAGGAGCTGTTCCCTGCCAATAAACAAAGTGTTGAGCATTTCACTAAGTATTTCACTGAGGCGGGCTTGAAAGAGCTTTCGGAGTATGTCCGCAACCAGCAGACCATTGGGGCTCGGAAGGAGCTCCAGAAGGAGCTTCAGGAGCAGATGTCCCGCGGTGACCCATTCAAGGACGTAAGCTGCTCTTGTGTAGACCACTCTTCCTTAAATGGATATGTCTGTCTGTTTCTCCTGCATATATGAATGTGTACCTCATGTGTGTACACTCCTGGGGTTTGTTTCCCATGGAACTGAAGTTAATGGACTTGCAAGAGCAGCCAGTGCTCTTAACTGCTGAGCTGTCCATCCAGTCCCAGTTAAGCCAGCTTTTTTTTTTTTTTTTTTTTTTTTTTTTTTTTTTTTTTTTTTTTTTTTTTTTTTTTTTTTTTTTTTTTTTTTTTTGAGATAGGGTTTCTCTGTATAGCCCTGGCTGTCCTGGAACTCACTTTGTAGACCAGGCTGGCCTCGAACTCAGAAATCCGCCTGCCTCTGCCTCCCGAGTGCTGGGATTAAAGGCATGCACCACCACGCCCGGCTTCCGGCTAGCCTTTTTTTAAGATTTATTTTATGTAGCTGTACAGATGGTTGTGGGCCTTCATGTAGTTGTTGGGAATTGGCTTTAGGACTTCTGCTCTCTCCTGTTGGCCCACTCGCTCAGTCCCTGCTCACTCCGACCCAAAGAATTGTTTATTATTATTAATACATAAGTACACTGTAGCTGTCTTCAAACACACCAGAAGAGGGCGTCAGATCTCGGAGGTAGTTGTGAGCCACCATGTGGTTGCTGGGATTTGAACTCAAGACCTTTAGAAGAACAGTCAGTGCTCTTAACCCACTGAGCTATCTCACCAGCCCCTTAAGCTATCTTTTTATGCCTACATTTTTACATACATGTTTTTGTTAATTCAGGAGTCCCCAGAATTTTCTCAGAGTGAATCTGGATTAATAATTATAGAATTGGCCGGGCGTGGTGGCGCACGCCTTTAATCCCAGCACTCGGGAGGCAGAGGCAGGTGGATTTCTGAGTTCGAGGCCAGCCTGGTCTACAGAGTGAGTTCCAGGACAGCCGGGGCTATACAGAGAAACCCTGTCTCGAAAAACCAAAAAAAATAAATAAATAAATAAATAATTATAGAATTGGACTTCCCTTAGCCCTTTTTATATGCTTATTTTTAAGTTTTAATGGTACCCAGAGATAATAATTTTGAAGATTTTATAATGTTTAGGCCAGAGGCAGACATTCTTTATTTAGGGCCAGTTTTTTGGTTTTTTTTTTTTTTTTTTTTTTAATTCTTTTTGGTTTTGTCGAGACAGGGTTTCTTTGTGTGGTCCTGGCTGTCCTGAAACTCACTCTGTAGACCAGGCTGGCCTCGAACTCAGAAATTCACCATTGCTGTTTGTACATTTATTTAGGGGTGGGCATGTGCATACACATTTCCCACCACGTGGTCTGGAGAATCAGTCTTGGGTTGTCAGGCTGAGCCATCTCACCTGCCAGAGCCAGTTTGTACATAAAATGGGTTGAATTTCAAGGTTCTGTCCTGTGGCAAAGGTGGTATTCTGTTTGTATGTGGTATTGGTGAAGTTTGTTGCCAGAATGGAAAGCTTGGTTAGTTTGCTTGCTTGCCTTCTTATTTCAGACATGGACTCGCTCATTATATAGCTCTGGCTGGCCTGGGACTCTGTAGACTGAGCTGGCCTCAAACCCAGGTTCACCTGATTTTGCCTCAGGAGTGCTGGGGTTAAAGGCATATACTTACCATACCTGGTTGGAAAAGCATATTTGCTTTTGTAAAATGTCTAAATTTGATGTTTAAAGAATTAAAAATAGCTTCTGTTACAAGTATGGGTTGTTTTGCAGATAATTTTATATGTCAAGGAGGAGATGAAAAAAAATAACATTCCAGAACCAGTGGTCATTGGGATAGTCTGGTCCAGTGTGATGAGCACCGTGGAGTGGAACAAAAAAGAGGAGCTTGTAGCAGAACAAGCCATCAAGCACTTGAAGGTACTGGGAGTGTGACGCTGTCACAGTTGAGGTGGGGTGTGTGAACTGAGTGGATACTTGTCTAAGGTTCTCATCCTGTGGGTTGTATCACAGTATTTGCCTCTAAGATCATCAGAAAACACAGATACTTACATTATGGTTTATAACAGCAAAATTACAGCTGTGAAGTAGCAACCAAAATAATTTTATGATTTGGGCTCAGCACACCATGAGGAACTGTATTAATAAAGGGTTGCAGCATTAGGAAGACTGGGAACCATTGTTCTAAAGATTTGCTACATTTGTAGTGCTGGGCATGACCTGCCTGTAAATCTACATTACTTTGTGTTGATAATGCTTTTAAAGCTGACTTGGCTTTATCTGGGTCGTAAGTTAGAAAAGTAATTTAAGTCTGATTTGATACTGCTGAGGGAATGTCAGAAAATGGGAAGGTTTTTCTCTTTACTCCACTGACATAGATCTTAAATTTTTCTGCTCCATCATTTTTTATTTCTAATTTCCAATGCACTGATGACAGTGGTAAAGGTGAGCTATGATCTATATTGTGGGAATTTATAATGGATGATTATTATAAGTCATTTTTTTCTCTTCAAAGCAATACAGTCCTCTCCTTGCTGCCTTCACTACTCAAGGTCAGTCTGAGCTGACTCTGCTACTGAAGATTCAGGAGTATTGCTATGACAACATTCACTTCATGAAAGCCTTCCAGAAAATAGTGGTGCTTTTTTATAAAGGTAAATAAATCATTGGTTCTGTGAAACTTGTATAAAAATACTGGAAATAAATGAGGAGGGTCTGGACAGGGACTCCCTATATTCACAGAGTAAAATCACCTGTGGTTGAATTGAGAGTTGTTTTACTCTTCGTTTTAAGTCTGCCTATCACTGTTGTGTTGACTGGCCTGGAACTTGGAGCCAGGATGATCTACAACTCAAAAGATCCACATGTCTCTCTGCCTCCACTTCCCAAGTGGGTCAAAGGTGTGTTTCCCCACACCCAGCAGAATTGGGTGTTTTTATTTGGTACATTGCTATTAGAACATCTGTGAACCATAAATATAAGTTAAATACATAAGTGAGACCCTATCTCTCCTCACCCTGCCCTTACCCCACAGAAAAACAGTCCATGTGCCAGAGTAGCATTTGTACCTGTGTGCTTCAGTGTTCACACTTGCTAATATCTATGACTTGTTTGTAGCTGAGGTCCTGAGTGAAGAGCCCATTCTGAAGTGGTATAAAGATGCACATGTTGCAAAGGGCAAAAGTGTCTTCCTTGAGCAAATGAAGAAGTTTGTAGAATGGCTCAAAAATGCTGAGGAGGGTAAGTTTTTGTGTAATTGATGGAAATTGGGTGGGATCACTAGATATAGGTCAGTTACTGGAAATGGGCTTTAATGCGACACAGATTAATCTTCACACACGTTTCTTCTGCCACTGTGTGTGTGTGTGTAAGATTTATTTATTTTATGTTGAGTACACTGTAGCTGTCTTCAGACACACCAGAAGAGGGTATCAGATCTCATTACAGATGGTTGTGAGCCACCATGTAGTTGCTAGGAGTTGAACTCAGGACCTCTGGAAGAGCAGTCAGTGCCCTTACCCACTGAGCCATCTCTCCAGCTCCTGTATATATTGTTTATATTACCCAGGGTTGTCTCTTTCTAACAAGAGGGGAAGCTAGACATTAATCATTGTGACTTAGTGGTGTGTGAGTACCATGAATATGTGGAGAACAACTCAACTCTCCTTATAACAGTGATCAAACTCTGGTTAGATGACAGCAGAGGTTAAATTACTGGTCTTGCTGGCACCATCATGGTGTCTTACACTAAACACCAGGGAAATAGAAAGTCTTGATATATAAATATGGACTTGTTCCCAGTTGATATTAGTCAAATTCTGAAATGATTATAAAGTTTCAATAATGGAAAATGGCTTCCTGAAACAAGATGTTTGACTATTTTCCAAATTCTTTTCTAGAATCTGAGTCTGAAGCTGAAGAAGGTGACTGAATTTTGAAACAACATCCTCAGTAAAGCAAACAGGAGTTGTAGATAAAATGTCATGTCTCATGTGTCCTGGTTCTTACATCTTCCTACCTCCCTATATCAAGCATGATATAAGGGCTTTCATGGCAATTTTTATTTTAACTGTTTTTATGGTTACTGGAAATGTTGGGTTTGGTTTCTGAAACCACATGTAAGGAGCTGCAGGAGCCGTAGAATTGAATCTGATGTTGCATTGGTTTTCAGTTACCTTCTACCTCCTGTATTTTCTACTGTAATAATGTGATGTAAGGCCTTCCGCAATGAGCAGTTCACTTTATTCCTTGGGTTTTCTATATAAACAGTTTTCAAGATATGATTTGGTTAAAAATAATTTGTTACAAAAAGATTGTTTGCAAATTAAACTGTAAAAGTATCCAAAGTCTCAAAGGGCAATGATTTGTGTGATAACTTAGTGTGTCCAGAGCCCTGTTCACCAGTGAAAATCCTGTAGATGATTGAATCCATAACATGAATCCTGACGTTGGTTATATGTGAGCATTTTCTTATATTTTTAACCCCAGATGTTGTTTGATTTCTGGGTATCATCCTTAGTAAAGCCATGGAGAGCAAACTTTGAGAACTACATGTGGCAGAGGTAGGAAGAAGGAAGCAGAGTCTTTTTCCAGAAACTTCTAGTTCATTTGTATCTTTCCAGGTAGAACAAGTTAACTCCTCACAAAAATGTTCTACCCCAGGATACAGCTAGACTGTTAGGAAAGACTTCCCACAAGAACTGCGTCAAAGAAATGTCACTAAACCATATGATTGTTGGGAGTGTTTTGGGTGAGCATGTTCTAACAGGATCTCTGTAGACTGCATTTTCGTTTGTGAAGGTGAAGGACAGTCATTCGCGGTCTGCCATTCAGTTATCTGGGCCTGGCCTCATTCTATATTCAAGCACCTAGTAACTCACCCTAGTTGCCATTTTCTTAAATTGCCATGAGCCAAATACTTCAATTGATTAATCCATTTATTTTAATGGCTGCCTTCGTTGCTTTTCTTTCTGCTATCCATTTATAGTTAGTTGGTGGGAGAAGATGTAGCCACCTTTTTGATAAAGGCGAAAAGTGAACTTTTTTTTTTTTTAATTGGTAAAAGAAAATAGTAAGAATAATGCCACCAGAGACTTCAGTGGGAATTGCCCATTTTGAAGGTGCCATTCTTAGAAGCCAAGAATTTGGTATTTAAAGTTTATCTTGAGAGAATAACATGTAATATAATTTGAAATAAAGGTATAGTAACCTTAAGAGCATTGTAGCAAAAACATTGGTGGGTGGGGTGAATT
>LR749727.1:270585-326257 GCA_902729485.2 Mus minutoides
TATGTATGTATATAAGCTGGCAGCCAAACTTTGTAACATGAAATTAATTTTCTTGGTATTGATTTTAAAGAGAGTGGATTGTTTAAAACTGGGTTTTGTTTTCCAAAATTATGGGTATGTTCTAATATTGCAAAAGAAACTTAAAAATATACTTAAGCTGCCAGTGTTCCATTGGCTGCAGTTTGCAGCTTGATCACAGGCTCAGGATTCTAATCCACACATATTTATAATTAAGAAAAAAATCTGGCAGATAGAGATTGTTGAAGGGTTTGGGAAGGGTTGTTGAGCCTATGGAACTTGTGGGGGACATCGCAGCATGGCTTGCCTGCTCTACCTGCCATTCCAGGAAATGCATGTAGAATTATTATGGATTTGGAGGATTGTTTTTATACTGTTCCTTTGCACCCTAGTGACCGGTAGGTTTACCTTTAGTGAGCTTTCTTGTAATTTTGAAGAGCCCATGGAGCAATATTATTGAAAAGTTTTGCCTCAAAGAGTGGCTAGTAGCCCTACATTATGTTAAAAAAAATAATTGTCTCTGCTTCAATACAAGAAGTTAGGACTTTGAACCTTTCAGTGTATATTATTCATTATATGGATTGTATTTTATTAGCTGATTCATCTGGTGATGTTTTACTATAAGCCTCTGTTTTTAAAATTTTAAAACTTTAAATTTTTGGAGTAGTTGTTGCTCCAGAAGAGATTCAAAGGCAATATCTTTTTCAATATTTGGGACATCAGCTATACCTAAACAAATTGTAGCACAGAAAGTTCAAATAAAAAATGAGAGTTTGCTTTAAATTATTTTCAAAGGTTTTCAGGAGATATTAATTGGCTAAGACCTCTTGTTTTGTTTTGTTTTGTTTTGTTTTCGTTTTTTGAGACAGGGTTTCTCTGTATAGCCCTGGCTGTCCTGGAACTCACTTTGTAGACCAGGCTGGCCTCGAACTCAGAAATCTGCCTGCCTCTGCCTCCCGAGTGCTGGGATTAAAGGCATGTGCCACCATGCCCAGCTGCTAAGACCTCATCTTAAGCTTACCACAGGAGAACTTAAACCTCTGTTTAATATTCTCAAGGGGGATGCAAATCCTAGTTCCCCTGGACAATTAACTGATGAGGGACAAATAGCTTTGCAGAAAGTAGAGGAAGCTATTAGCCAACAACAGATACATTATATAGACTATGACCCATTGTTGGCTGTTTCACAGCAGTCCTTTGATGTGAATTCATCATTTTTCATTTCTATGTAAAGTTTGAATACCCTATTACAAAGCTCTTGCTGTGTTAATACATAATTGTAGGATAGAGTCTTGAAAGTATTTTGGGAAAGAACTTGATGAAACATTTATTCCTTATTTCAAACAGCAATTAAATTGGTTATTGCAGAATACTGATATTTGGCCTATTGCATGGCAAACTTTTTAGACAAATTTGATAATCATTATCCAAAAGACAAGTTGTTAGAATTTGCCTCTATATATACTTTTGTATTTCCTGTAAATTTACACATGCAGCTGATAAAGAATGTATTTACTGTATTTATAAACAGCTCATCTAATGTGAGAGAAGCATATATAATTTGACCACATGTTTCTTCTCTTGAGTTTCCCCTCTGCTTCATAAATAATTGAATTACGTACAGTAGCCACTGTTTTTGAAATGTTGAAAAATCAAGTTTTAATTTGTATACTGATAGCCAATATATAGCTCATAGTTTACAATTTCTTGAAATTGTTCCTTTTTTGATACTGCTAGTTCTCAAATTTTACAGTTATTTCTACAAATACAGCTTAATTTAAGAAACAAGTACTGTTCCTTACTTTATAGGACATTTAAGAGCTCATACTGGATTGCCTGGACCCCTGCACAATGCCATAGCATATTTGTATACCAGGCAGATTATAGGCCTTATTGGAACAATTAGCCAAACAATCTTATTCTTTACATCATCAAAATAGTAATAGTTTGAGACAACAATTTGGTATTTCTAGAAAATATGCATGCCAGATTGTAAAGCCTTGTTCTCATTGTCCTCAGTTTCTTCGTGTACCACATAATGATGTTAATCCTTGAGGACTTTTACCTAATCAATTATGGCAAATGGATATTACTCACATTTCCTTATTATCTTAAAGGACAATGTATTGTGGAACAGGCCCATAGAAATTTAAAACAATATCTTCATAAAAAACAAAATGGGGGAATTATATCCCCGTATGCCACAAAATTATTGAAATCATGCTTTTTATTTGAAAAATTTAAAATTTTGATACTCAGAAATTCTCTGAGTGTGAGAGGAGCAGCTACTGGTGCTTCTACCCTGATTTTGCAAGGAAAAAATTATGAGCTCCTTAGTATGGCAATAGATACAGATATAGAAATGATAGACACCTCTATTTCCCATTTGCAAGAATCTCTAACCTCCTTGTCTGAGGTGGTCCTTCAAAACAGAGAGGACTTGATCCTTTATTCCTTCAACATGGAGGACTATGTGTAGCCCTTAATTAAAGAATGTTACTTTACATCAATCATCAGGAATAGTAAAAGATGTTATGGCTAAAGTTCAAGAAGGAGTAGACAAAAGGAAAAGAGGAAAAGGACAGAATCAGGGATGGTTTGAATCCTGATTCTCCACATCCCCATGGCTTACAATGTGAATTTCTACACTGCTTGGACCATTAATTATAATCTTGTTGCTTTTAACTTTGGACCTTTTATCTTAAACAGATTGGTTGCCTTCATACAGGATCACTTTCAGCAAGCTCCGCTATGCACCATGGCAGTTATTCATCGCTATGAAGAAATGCATTGAGTGCATATTCATATGTCCTATGTGGCTTTGGTCTCAATGGGAAAGAGTTTCATATAGAAAACCGGTAGTCAGAGTTGGGTAAGAGTGTTCTTGAGCTCCTATCGACCTAAGACAGAGACATATATCAATGCTATGTTTGTCCTCCATGATGGGTAAGAAGGAGCAATATAGACACTGACCTAAGACAGGTACAGTCACCAGGCTACTTTTTACCCTAGAGAGGATTATGGAAAACAAGTAAATCGTGTGCCCCTATCCAGCAACTGGTACTGCTCATCTTTAAAAAACAAAAAAGGGGGATTTGTGCCCTTCCCAGCCTTGAGCACATTTTTTCCAGCCTTGAGCAGACTGAATAGACCTTGCCAAATTGGACCTTAAGAACCTAGGTGGAGTCATCTGCCTTGGTTGCACATGCAACTTCCTGCAGGAACTTAGAAGAACAGACTGCTCACCGATCTTGCTTTGCAACATAATCCAGCTGAAACAAAGGATGAGGTCTGTGGGTTCTCCCTATACAAATGCAGTGCTGAATATTAAAGTTGGAGCCTTGATCAGAACCTTGTCTTGGCTTCATTCTTCTCTTGACACTCCTGCCCTCCCCCCTCCACCAAGTCTCTTTCATTTTCAGCTCTCCTTTCAGGTAAACCCAGTTAGTCCTTGGCTGCTGGACAGCTACAAAAAGGCATGCTTTTTCTTAATTTCTCTAACCATTCAGAGGCAACTTTTGTAGCATCAAATTGCAGGGGTTTAGCATCTTTTGGATTCAAATTTCTTGATGTAATTGAATTAGATCCAACATTTGCAAGACTCTATCTGCATACCAAGGTTCTGAAAAATTGACTGAAAGCATAACAAATGAAGGTTGATGAAATACCATAACAATGTCAGATGCACAAATAGTCAAGTTACAGTCATAGCAAGTTACATTGAATATAAACCCATACACAATGATGTTAATTTTCTCTATCAACAATGCATATGGCAGGGAAATACAGGCAAGTACATTTCCCACTGTTGTCAGTCTGAACCCGACCCAGTGTTCATCTCTGTTTAGTAGCTGTGTTAGTTGCTTTAATCTTCCTCAAAGCCACAGCAAGTTTTCAGACATAAGTCTGTGATGATCCAGTGTTTGTCCACCAAAGTCCTGCATGTAGTCCTTTTTGCCAGTCATCTGAGTTTGTTTGGGGACTCTGCTCAAGTTGGCATCAAGAAGTGGCTCATCAGCAACAGCATCAGCATCAAGCATCATGTGTCTGGTCACTTGCTTTCTCCACATAGAGAACCAAATGCTCTGGAATCTACCTGCCACTTTCAGCATCCTGTGGAAAACACAAACATGTCGTCTTCCCCATATTAATATCTGACCAAACCGTGCCATATGCAGGTAAATGGGTCCTTCCATTTCACCTGGGCATAAGTATACATAGTTGTGCCTTGCCATAGATGCTTAGCAGCAACATTTTATTTTATTTTTTGTAACTGATTTTTTTGAGAGTTCCGTGGGATTGTCCCAAAATTCCCTGTCTTTGTGGATTAAAAACTATATTATTATATATCTAACTTATTAACATATTATTTAAAAATATTTTTATTATTAGTTTAAGATATAAATGGTTTATAACATAAGTCCAAACTTTCATTAATTATTGTTATAAATATAAGATATAAAACTTGATATAAATGTTAAAACAAATCATTCTTTTTGAAAATAAATTATATATTTTAAATAATTAAATATTTGATTAAAATAGACTTTATCCATCTTATGTAATACTGCCTCAGTATCCCCCATAAATTTGCTTGATGTCTGCAGCAACCTGGCCACAAAATCCTGGAACAACTCAATCTGGACCCTGTCCAATTCCAGAAAAATCCTCAGTCTGCCTCTCTGTAGAAGATAGTTTATACCAGGCTTTCTTGGCTTAACCTAATCATTAACTTGTGCATAAACAGGTGGATCAAAATTTAACTATTGAGCAGTCTCATGATACTCTCCCTTTCCTGCTAACATCTCAAACATAATATTTATCTCTTATGTTCGATTGATCTCAGCAGTGCTTTGACACTGCTCAGCAAATTCTGACTTCCATAATAATAATAAATAAATAAATCTCCTGACAACTAGGCCCTTACCAATTGTTTCCAGTCCCAAGGAGGGAAGACCTCTGTGGACAATCACTCAAGCATAGCCAGAGTACATGGGGATGTTGGTCCATACTGTGCATAAGTAGACTTTAATTCCTTAACAGTTTAAACAGAATAGGTTGATAAACTCTGGCTATTGCCTTGAGGACTGACCTGTTCTATAACTGGAAATGTAAAATGAAATCCCTGGACATTCTCTCTTCTCTTAGCAGCCTCTTTCAAGATCACTTGTTTCTAAGGGAAATAAAAGCTTCCATGAAGGCCATCTCCCAGATGGCTTTCTCATTACTGCTACAACTGGTGGCTCTGCCTCCGTCTCTGGAGGAGGGTTCAGACCAGCTCCAACACTTGGGGTTTTACTGGCTCTCAGCTTAGGAATCCAACTTATGGTCCCAAGATCTCCCCTTGAGCTGTTGAGCCTGTAAGTTTTGAATTTGCACAGATAGTGAAATAAAAGCAGTTTGCAGTTGTTGTATCTTCTCTGTAACTACCCTGTCCTTGGAAAGAACTTCAAGTTCTTCCATGGCAGCAAGCAGCAAAGAATTCTCCTGACTATGATATCTAGCAGTTTCCTCTTGCAGCGGCTTGTCTCTTCCGAATCTAGGGTCTCCTCTTCCTCTTCCTCCTCCTCCTCTTCCTCCTCCTCTTTATCCCCTTCCTCTTCCTCCTGTTCCTCCTCCTCCTCAAAAACAAACAAACAAACAACCCCCAAAAAACAAAAACCCAACAACTCAAACACTGGTTCTGTGTACACAGGCTTGACTGCATTTCTCCCTCCTTTATCAAAGTGTACCCAGATGGGAGCTGCCTTCCTGAAACCCATTTGTCTTTCTCATGTCTAGGATCTAAGATATCTCAAAGTCCAGAGACTAAAATGTATCTACAGGCATTTTACCTGGTGTATGCACATCATAATAGTTTTGAAGCCTTTCCCCAACCTTTTTCCAGGTCAATAAATTTACTGTTCCTTTCTCAGGAAACCAAGGACAAAACTTCTCTTCAAAATATAAGAAGTTCTTAAGCATTTGCACAAAAAGCACATGGCCATTTCCATCTCCCATTTTTGTTTCTTTTTTCTTTTTCCGTGTCTTTACTTTTCCTGCACTTCCTTACCTTTTTTCTGAGCTCTCTTACTTTTCCTAAGCTCCCTTATTTATGGCTTTCTATGTCTTAACTCCTAAGGGGGCAGTGAGGATGATTATAGGAAAGAGAACACTCAAAGACAAAAGTTAGAAATCAGGAGGGTTGTGGGTCTATACCAGCATAGCCCCAAATTTATTTCTCATAGCCATTATATAATTTATAGTATCGTGGGAAACAAAGTTACAAGCTAGCAGAAACAATGGCTGATGTACATTGAATATCTGTGCCCATCCAGAGATCTCCCTGTTCCTTCCTCCAACATTAACAGAACATTCAGTCCCTTGCCTTGAGCTTCAAGTGTATCCCCTCTTTTTGTTCCAAATGTAAGCCAGCCAGGAAATCTGCCAGCAGACTCTGATCTACCTTGACTCTACCTGACAGGCAGGTGTTTACAGAAGCAATAAAAAATGGCTTCTGACAATGGATGAGAATTAGGAAAACTCTGAAACCTGGAGCTCTGAATTTATGATAAAGATAGATTGGGCAGAAGGGCCTATGGCAGCCTCTTTACAATCAAATTAGATAAGCAAATACCTACACAATCTGCACCTATAGCTCTATAGCTCTAGGCCATAATAGCATACTGGCACCCCCTCTGCTGCCCAAACAATCCAATCCACTGAAACCAGCACAAGGCATGGATGGACAAGCCCATGTCCAAACCTCCCACAGAGAATACCCTAATAGACCCTGGCCCATTACATCTTGAAGTCACCTGCCAAGTGCGTAATCAGTCTCCCACAGATGAGGACTCTTGACTATGCTTGAATACCTCCTTTCCCCACCCCCACCCCCATATTATTATGTAAGGGTCAATGGTTCACCAAAGAATGATACTCGGGACTCAAACAGTATGTAAACACAATGCTTTATTCTGCAGAAGTCCAGCATGCTGGGGTCTCCCATTACCAAGTTAGGAAGATCCCAAAGTGAGCTTGCAGGCTCAATTTAAAGCACATTAGGGAAACTATGGGGTAGATATCTTAATCTGTTGAATCCATCTCAAAGGAAATTCCAGAACCATTACTGGGTCATGGGGCTGGAAACTGTTGCTGGAGAAGTCTGGAAACTATTGCTGAGGAAGTCTGGAAACTGCTGCTGACCCTTGCCTTAGGCCAGGTGGCAGGGCAGCTTCTGATGAGCTACCTGAAACCCGTAGTTTTTGTTGTTGTTGTTTTCAGTAACTGACTTGCCTGAGCTTGCCTGGACTTGTCTATTTCTTGGAAACAGAGATTTAGACCTAGTCTCCTTAACTGCCAATTTGAAGTCTGTCATGGAACCAGCCTATCTCATCCCTCTCAATGATGGAATAGCCCTTACTTCTGTAACAGAATGTCATGAACCTCAGCATTGCAGATGACAGCAAGAGGGTTCCAGATGAATTACTCTGGGCATAGGAGCTCTGTATAGGTAACTCTGTGCCCCTGAGATACTCCCAGTTATGTGATACCAAAGTAACTTGGACAGGTTCAGGGTACTTGGTTCCTCCTGATAACATGTGGTGGGTATGTTCTACTGGTCTAACTCCATGTATTCACCTTGGAGTCTTAAATGCCTCTTCTGATTTCTGTGTCCTGGTACAAATCATCCCAAGGATAATGTATTGTCTTAGTCAGGGTTTCTATTCCTGCACAAACATCATAACCAAGAAGCAAATTGGGGAGAAAAGGGCTTATTCAGTTTATGCTTCCACACTGCTGTTCATCACCAAAGGAAGTCAGGACTGGAACTCAAGCAGGTCAGGAAGCAAGAGCTGATGCAGAAGCCATGGAGGGATGTTACTGACTTGCTTCCCCTGGCTTGCTCAGCTTCCTTTCTTATAGAACCCAAGACTACCAGCCTAGGGATGGCACCACCCACAAGGGGCCCACCCCCCTTGATCACTATTTGAGAAAATGCCTTACAGCTGGATCTCATGGAGAGGCACTTACCCAACTGAAGCTCCTTTCTCTGTGATAACTCCAGCTTGTGTGACACAAAACCAGCCAGTACATGTATCATTCAGGAGATGTCTTTAATTATCCACTCCTGGGCTTCATAAATGTTTCAAAATTGAACCCTTAACTACCATTGTTTTGTCCACCCTCTTAGGCATAGGTATTGCAGGGGACATAGGTATTGCAGGGGCCATAGGCACTGGAACCTCTGCTCCAGTACTGCAAGGTGCTCATTACAGGTCATTGAGACTGGCTATTGACTGGGTGGATGTTCAGAGGCTAGAAAAATCAATGTCTGCCTTAATGTGCATGGGGGAAGTCTCACAAGACCCCACCCCTGAATGGAGTGTGCAGGTATTTAATGGCTTCTTAGAAGGAGACTCAGTCCTCTCTAATTCTAATACCAAAGGGTAACACACACACACACACACACACACACACACACACACACATGAGCAACACTAAATGAATCCAATTATAAGTATATAATTTATAAGTATGCATGCATACATGTATATAAATGCAGTAAGAAGGGGGAAAAGCCAAAAAAGGGCTGGGCAAAGTCATAGACATTCTGGGTAGGACATATTGTTCTAAAGGGAAAAGCAGAAGATCAAATTAATAGTGTCCTTTTGAATGTGGTGCACATCCAGGACTTCCTATATGCTAAGCAAGTGCTGTACCATTGACCTACACCCTCAGCACATGTGTGTCTTAAAAGATTTCAGACACAAGCTGCTAATAAGATTTTATTTTAAAATTTAGTAGCAGTCTCAAAAAAAAAAAACCCCAATGTAATCATATTTAAAATGGTAAATTGAACCCTCTACTGAAATGTCACTAAATTACCAGAACCAGACTTCTCAGAAAGCATGTAAGGAGGGTAGGCAAATTGGCTCAAATTGGCAGGTAAATGTACTTGCCACCAAACTTGGTGTCCTGAGTTCAATTTCTGGGACTCATGGTAGAAGAAGAGAACCAAAAAAAAAAAATTGTCCTCTCACTAATACATAGGAACCAGAACACACTCAAGCATGTACTTATGAGGACACACCCCCAACACACACAAAAATATTTTTAAAAGCATACGAACACACAACATAACATAAAAGGAGGTGAGATGACAAAATTTTAGAAGATGGAAGGAAAAACCAAAAGAACCTTATTTCTAGAGCTGGAGAGGTTGTTCAGCAGTTAAGAACACTACTTTTCCAGAGGACCTAGGTTCAATTCCTAGCACCCATACAGTTGCTCATAACCACCTATAACTGCAGTCCCAGGGGACCCAATGCCTTATTTTAACTTCCATGTACACTAGGCACACACATGGTGCACAGACATATATGCAGGCAAACATTTGCACACATACAATTTTCAAAATTAAAAAAATCTTATTCCTGTTGCAGCACTCCAGGTGGTCTCAGGATTCTCTAGAGCAGTGTGGTTCTCAACCTTCCTACGTAATAGAGTTCCTTAAGTCATAGTTACCTCCAGCCATAAAAGAATTTTCTTTGCTAATTCATATTGTAATTTTGCTGTTATTAATTATAATATAAATATGTGATATCTGATATGTGACCCCAGAAGGGTCATGGCCCACAGGGTGAAAACCACTGCTTTAGATGAGTTTGAGAACTGAAAAATAGGTTAGACATGTGAAACTGGTGGGCCCTGGCGCTCCTGTCCTACTTAGCTGAGATACTGGGGTATAGAGATAGAGGCTTTAGACTTTCACCATCACACTGGAACTGGATTGGCTGGGGAAGAGTATATGTGGAAGAGCCTTTTATTTGACTCCCACTGGCAACTAACCATAGATGCCCTTGGGATTACATTTTAAAACATTTTTGAAGTACTGGGGATTGAATTCAGGGGCTTTATTCATGCTATGCAAACATTCTATGAACTGAGTTACATTCCCAGCCATGATCACCACACCAAACTTTTGAATAGAAAGTGTTGCTCTGAAAAAGAAAAATGCTGCAGGACCAAGTATACTACTTACAACCTGGAAGAAACTACACACCAAAGTATGCAAAAAGCTCAGATAAAAAAGTTGTATTATCAATCTATGTGTTCCAAGTATTAACTTGATCTTATGGACAAGATACATTCATAGTCGTACTTAAATTTGGGAAGCTCAATTTTTGTCTTTGTAAATAAATTTCATGGAAAGCCTTATACAAATCTGCTGGTCTTTGAAAAAAAAATACTTAAAAAAAAATCTGAGCCCCTCAAAACAACATAGGCAATTGTCACTGCTTTGACACAAGAACTAGAGGGTAAGACCTCGTTGCTGAAAATAGCATATATTTTCATTGCAGGACATAAGAGAAATACATCGGAAACTGAGTTGGAAGCTTTCCCTCTGCTGCCTAGCTTTTACAGGCCTGGAAGGTGCTACACAGATTGCTGGGGTGAACTGTTACCAACAGTCTTACTTAGCTATTGGCTTCAGCATGCTACCCTCCTGACCTGGCTGGCACACAAGCTGTGCTACTGGTGCAACAGTGGCATGACTGCTACAGAGGTAACCAACCATTTTCTGATTGTATTTGTGCAGGTTCTGTGGAAGGAAACTCACATCCTGACAGTGAACCTAGTCAAAAGCTTGTAGCTGGAGAGGTTTGTATGGCTATGTGGGGTAAGATCTTTTTATTCTGCTAAATGGACATAATCTGTCAAATTGCCTTCTAAATATTCTTGTTTAAGCTCAGAGATTAGTGCTCTTGTGCTTTGATCAGAGCAGCTTTTCTTTGCAGTAGGCAGTATTTATTACAGATACTTAATACTGAACTGCTAAGAATAAATGATTTGCATCATCAGCCACAAATGATCATCAGCATAGCACCTTCCAATGACTGTGACATCCTCTATGCCTTGCAACCAAAGTATATGGTATTTTTAGGAACATAGTCTTGCCCTCTAGTTCTTCTATCAAAGCAGAAACAATTGCCTATGTTGTTTTGGGGGCCTCCGAGATAAAAAAACCCAAAAATTTCAAAGGTCAGCAGATTGGCATGAAGCTAGATTTTCCCTTCCAAGGCTCAGAAGAGGGGGCAGAAAATAAGAGGAATGAGTAGATTATCTTTATTTCCCTCCATATTTATTCAACATCCATTAATAATTAACATATATTTTCTGTTGTTTCTCTAGATGCTCATTTCTAGTTTTAGTCCAGTAAGGTCAAATAAGTTACATACATTTTAATATGGTTGATTTTAGAGAAAGTCTCACGGATTACTGAGAATATGTATTCAGTGCTGTTGAATAGAATATTCTGGGTAGCTGTTATGTACATTTGATCTAAGATGTTTCTTTGATAACTCTTTGTCTGGATGACCTTGCCACTGTTGAGAACTGGATAATAGTTATCCACTATTATTTTTTTTAAAGGTGAAGTGTTTGTGGGATGCTTCCTTCTTGGCCTGGCCATTGTACTCTTGGACTCAGAGCTATGACCTCCTATACATCAAGACTAGTCTAGTCAACATATAACGAAGGAATGAGGGACTCAGCAGGCTCCCCCCATCCCCATCCCCCGACATCTATCTACAGGCAATTAGTGGCTGCAAGGGAGGATTTCAGAAGTCTCCAACCCCCTTAGGCATTTTATTGACAGTTAAAAGCTTCTGAGGATTCTTACGTTTGCTGTATAAGCATAAAGACCCCAGACCACACATAAAAATGGCCAACTATGGCTTTATTCTTAGTAGCCCAGGCTGGCCTTAAACTCAACTCATGATCTTCCTGTACACACACGTTGTTCCGGTATTGTGGAGGCAGAGACAGGAGGATTCCTGGGACTTCTGGCCAGCCAGCCTAGTTTTAACTGCTGAGCACCAGGGCATTGACACTTGTCTCAAAGAGGCTGTCACTCTTGAGGATGGAATGCAAGGTTTTCTTTTGGCCTCTGCACACACATGAACCCTGCCGCTCAAAGATGCATGAAAAAGAAAAGAGCAGTGCTGGAGTACAGGAGAGGGGCAAAAGAAAATTCTGAGCTTTCTCATTAATAAAGATGGCACCTCTATAAACAAGAATTTGGCTGCTTTACTGTTAAATGTGTGTCCCTACAATTAGCATACCGAAATGTAGAGTTGTTCTATATATTTTATGAATCAATTTCACTTATGCTTTTATAATTATAAATTTTACTTATTCATTGTATGTGTGGAGGTCACAGGAAAACTTGTGGAGTTGTTCTCCTTACATCATGCAGGTTCCAGTGGTTATTCTCAGGTCTTCAGGCTTAGATAATACTTCTTAGGGGCCCTAATCCTCTTTTGAAACACATTTTCTCATTCTGTAGCCCAGGGTGACTACAGCAATTCTGCCTTAGCCACTGAGTGCTGGGATTACAACTGTGTGCCATCACAGCAGAATTTTTTGTCTTTGTGTTATTTCCTGGTGCCATATAAGTTTAATGTAATGTAAAAGTTCAGATATACCTAGGAAGGTGTGATGGTGGAAGGCAGACACAGCTGGATCTCCAGGAGTTATATGCTAGCCTTGTCTACATGGCAAGTTCTAGGCCAGCCAGGGATACTCAGTGAGATTCTTCAAAATGAAATAAAAACAGACACATAAGTAAAATCACATTTGAAAATACAATGAAAGGACTATGGTAAAGTATAAAAATAAGGTAAGATACAATCAACTCAGGGAAATCCAGTTAAAAGCCAAATAAAGCTGTATTTTTATACTGTACAAAAGAAAATTTACATTCTTAATATAGCTAGATACATCACGGGAGAAATGACACATCCCTCAGGAGACACGATAGTTAACATCTGAGATGTTATAGTTCTGCATTGCAGACGGATACTCAATTTTATACATCTTTATTTACAATAACTTAAAATATTTTTCATCTCTGGCAGATATTTACAAGTTCAACAGTGACACATTTCACATTTCAACAATCAACAGCATTGATCCATTCAATAAGACAAGATAATGGCTCACATGCACCAGTACATATGATCTTAAATGTGCATTTTGGTTTTTTTTTTTCTTCAGCTCAGAAACAAACAAACAAAAAAAGATTTTTCACTAGTCCTAAGTTGAAAGGACATCTCTTTAAAGATCATTCTTCTTCCATGCCTGCCCACAATGTTCACCAGCTGAATCCTCTCAATACTTGGGAAGTTTATACCAAGCTATAAATTGATACAAGTTAACAATAACAATAGGCTGATCAAATATATCTATCCTTTTACAGAAACAAATGATGAAAATGGGATATCCTGTTTGCCTGTTACAGAAATCACATTACTAAAGCCAAGGTAGTAAAGTCTGTACACTGCGAAAACAGTTTCCTTTAACCAGCTTTAAACTGAATGTTAGCCAGCCTAGCTTTTAGAACCAAAAAGATCCAGTGTAAAACACATGATAAACCTTATATTAATATCTTTAACATCACATGGAATATTATCTTTGCACTGTATTCAGATAATAAAATTTTAATAAATACAAACCATTATCAGTCATTATTTGAAGGCCAATCTTCTCTTCCCAAGAACAATACATTTTTGTTTGTTGTTTTGAGACAGGGTCTCACTGTGTAGCCTTGGCAGTCCTGGAACTCACTCTATAGACCAGTCTGGCCTTGAACTCAGAAATCTGCCTCCCTCTGCCTCTGAGTGCTGGGATTAAAGGCATGTACCACCACACCAGTTAAATATTTATTAACTATAATGTGGTATTAAAAAATTAAAGAGCTTGTTTAAAATAGCAGTTAAAAAACAACTATAATTTTTTATTCAAGAAATCATTAAACAGCTTAAACCCTGTAGATCTTTTTGGCCTACATATTTTAGAAGCAGTTATCTTCCTTTAACTCAATCATGTTTTAATGCAAAGACAAAAAGCAGTCAAGAGTGAACACAGACATAAATGTAAACTAACCTAACCATATCAGTATAGCTAGTATTATACTAGAAATAAATGACACTGTCCATTGAAGGGTACATTTCAATAATTTTTCCTATAATTTTACCTAAACAACCCATAATATACAATATGCCAACTCCAGGAGTTTCCCCCATTTATTTCAATACTGATATGCAAAATCCTTAATTTTAATAAAAATGTCATAAGGAATAAAATTAAGACTTATTCTTTAATTGGTACTTTCAGTGGAGTACTGACATCTTATTGATGTAGGGAAAAATAGGATATTATGTCTCTATTTGCTGTATGTGTTTTCTAGTTCATATAATGTATTAATATTTGTTTCTTTCAGGGTTAGAAAGCAATAACTACATTAAAGGGGGGTACATTCCTTAATAGATGCCTTAAAAATGATTTGTCAGAAACATTTTCTTTGGTAAATTTTGTAAATCGATGAAGATGTAAAAATGTCTTCTGATATGATTAACACTGAACTGTTTACACTGAAATACAGCAAGCTGCATAGCAAACTTGTAGATGGGGGACAGATTATCTGATTAAGTTAATTTTTCTTTGTCAATAAAAAGACCTACCTCCAGATACACAAGTTTAAAAAAAATTGACTTATACCTTAAAATACACCTAATTCTACTTTTTTTTTGGTAAAACCATATTAAATGTAGTAGTATAACTAATATCAGACATACGAATATGCCTTAATTTGTAAACATTAAGAACCCATCTTCTCAAAATTCAGAAGCAAAACACAGAAACTCTCCTGTGCTATTCTGCCAATTATCTCACACGACCCCTACATTTCTGTGAAACTGTATCCTGAATTATTTGGTCTTGATTATATTTTTCATAGGACAAATGGCTAACATTACAAAAATACTGGAGGAAAAAAAGAGAAATGTTGTCATTGTGTTGTCAGGCTTAAATGAAACCCATCTACAAGGACAAGAGGCTGGGTTGTGCCTCCTACGCAGTAGTTTCATACCAGTGCAATGCATCCACTAGATTCACACCATATAAACAATACTAGGATTTGGCTCATCTCCTGTGCTAACCTGATGACTCATTTTATTTTTACACTATATTCCATGTTTATATAATCTGGTAAATATTCTGTTTTTAAGAGGTTAAGCTGCCAGTAGCTAGTTTTCAATCACTTATTTTTGGAAACCACTCTAAGAAAATTAAAAGCATTATAGTAAGTATCTCACCAACTTGGTGGTGAAGCAACAACAGTAGTCATTCTGCTTGAGAAAAGCCTCCTGTTTCAATGCTTAATATAACCACAGTGCAGAAAAGTTGCTCTAAGTCCTAACGTTGTAGAATTTCTGACCACTAGCATGACATACTAATCTTTTTAAATTGAAAAACGATGTAATTGGAATACTAAACTTTTTTGTTAAATTAAAAAACAAACCCTTACTTTATAATGTAATTCAAGTTCAGAAATGGAGTGGTCTCCCTTGCCAGTGTTTATACAGTATGTTACCCTACCCATAAAGACAGAAACTAGTATTTTTATTTATAAATAAACATATAGTGAATTAAATGAGACATTGATTGTCAACAACTGAAGTACTAAACATGGACCCAAAGAAGCCTCCTAAGTGAGGTAGGAAAAACGCACCACTGCATTAAGGTATTCACAAAAGCAGTGCAGACAAATGCAACGTGAAGAAGCTCTTTACCAAACGTAAAAGCTACTAAATGGAATTGAGACTACCAGCTGGAGATACTGAGCTTATGTAGCTAAGACTACCGCACTTGAGTTGTTTTTATACGGTCTATATGTGATAAATGACACAGAGACCACTGTGCATGGATTCAGAGTTTCACACTCACTATAATTCTTTTTCAGTAACATAGAGGAATATTGCTCTTATCTACTCTAAGCAAGTAAGGAACAGTTTCTCTCTAAATGAAAAATGAATGGAATTGAGTTTATCTTTACTCTGTAATCCTCTATAGTGTACCTTTGATGACTGAAAACTGGCTGATTAAAGATCACTTTCAAATAGTTAGAAACACTGATCAAGGAAATTGGGTTTATTTTGCATTTAAACAAATCCCCGAAAATACAAATAACATGGCAGCATATAACTGTTATGTGGTAGAAAATTCACAAGGCATAAATTAGAAAAGAATAATGTGCTATACAGACACCTACATTTTGAACACATCCCCATCTGTATTATTTTACTTGTTTTTCCTTCTGGAATTAATACTTTTCTTAATGTGTTCACCAGCTACTAGACCAGAAACATAAAGAAATAGCAGAAATGGAAGTGTTTCATATCACATTTACCAAAGTATGGATAATGAGAGGCAATGAGACATCAATATGCACGTGACTAGAGACACGGTTTGACTATGGCCTGCTTCTTAGTCATGGGCCTTATTTCACAACCTCTTTTGAGCATCAGTGTCCTGAGGATGAATGTGTGTGTATGGCAGAGAGAAGAGCCAAATTATCTCTAGGGTCTCTTCTAGCACAGAAATCCTGATCTGCAACAAACAGGCACACAACAGTGGGCTGGAAAAAAAAGGGGTGTTGGTAAAGGACCAAGATTTTAAATGACAACTCTTCCCTCCGTGGCTTGTAAGTTAACTTTTTACTTTATAATTTTAGCTTTCTTAACAGTAAAAGTAATTGAAAGTCATATAGAAGAACTCCTAAAACCTTCAGATATTGTAGTCCTCAATCTAACCTAGTATAGATGGCATCAATATAAAACAAATATTTTCCCCTAAGTGTCTTTTTTTCTATTAGTGCGATGAAGCTTCATGAAAGCTGAGAAATATTAAAGGGAAGTTATTAAATATTAAATTATGGACATTTCTAACTTTCTATGACATTTTTAACAGCTGCTGTATAACTGAACAAAAACCATTTTAAATTCAATGCTGGTAACATAAAGTGGTTGAAATGATCATTAGAAAACTGGGTAGTTTGTTTAATTTTAATTCATTTCATTTTTAACTGTCATCTTATACAGAAAATGTATTCTAAGACCCTGGCTATAAAGTGTAAATGAAGAATTTCTTCATTGAGACCAAATTATAACCCAAAGAATAGGAAGCAAATGTTTCAGGGTTGTGAAATATTACTTGGGATGTATATACAAAGTCTACACATGCCAATAAAAAGATGAAACCCCCCCCCCCTTTTTTTTTTCCTTTTCTGAGACAGGCCTTCTCTGTGTAACCCTGGTTGTCCTAAAACTCCATCTGCACACCAGGCCAGCCTTGAACTCAGAGATTCACCTGCCTCTGCCTCTGAGTGCTGGGATTCAAGGTGTGTGCCACCATTCCTGATTCTTAAAACCAACTCTTCAGTTATAATGTTTTTAATCAAAAGATGTTTTCTTATATTTACAACAGTTTATGCTATACTTTCAAATTATTTGGTATTCTTTTGTGCTTTATTTAAAATGCTTGTTTTAAATGCCAATCTGTTGCCCTTGAGCCAGTGAGCTCCAGCATAAAGTAGGCATGCTTTGCTGTCCAAGACTAATACCTTTCTTTATGTACCACAATGCCTCTCTGTTGAGTAGGTTACAAAACCATTTTATTTTACTATTTTTTACTGCTTTACAATTCTTTTTTTTTTTTAAGTTTACTTGATATCTCTTAGTTAAATTAGTAGAAATAGGGCTAAAATGTGTCTGTGATAAATGGATACACATATCATACGCATATTATAAACACTCAATAGATCACATATCAGTTTTTAGTTTTACTCCAAAGTTTGGCAATGATGTGGATAATAGCTGAGGTTCTAGTTCCCTATTTGTTGGGAGCTGAAAAATGTTATAAACTATCAAATCTAATTAAGGATTATTCTAACACAATGCCCCCTAAACAGACAGACAGACGGACAGGCAACTCCTCCAAAAATGATGGTTTATGTATGAAAAAAGAATGAGAGGCGTTTTCCTGGTTATTTAATTTATCAAATTTTATGGTAAATAGAGTAAAACAACTTTGTCAATTAAGAGGACACTTACTTCCTATAAAGGCAGTGTAATTTTCATTCACAATAACGTAAAATATCTACATGTACAAGGGTGGTGTGTAACTGATGTTCTTGAGATGGGTAATTCATAGCAATTGAAGTCACAATACTGATTTTTAAAATCCTAATATATTCCCTTCTTTTTCAAACAAAGCCTGAGACCCAGAAGAGATTATAAGAAAGTCTTATCCAACCAAATCACAACAAAAATCCTTTAAACTAATAATGCATTTTTGTAGCCTCTTAGCAGTTACCAAATGCTACTCATTTACATTCAACATCTAGTTTACTGGCATGATTTCAAAGTTTTATAAAAACGAGAAACTTTGCAGATAATCAGAAGATACACAAACTGCAACAAACACAAAGGCAGTGTGGTCCTTGTGGAGAAATCAAGTCAGTACCCTCTGGTAGAAATGTTCTATACAAATGTGTCACATAGAAGCATCAGTGTTTTCAACCAATTATCTGTCCCTGATGTATTTCCTTGGAGTATATGATCTCAGGACTTTAGGTTTCTGTATCCCATATCTGACTGAATCTAGGTACATCTAGGAAGCAGCTGAAAGGGTTTCTCTAGTCTGATATCTCACAGAGTGGACTGAGAAATCCCTCTCTTTACCTGAAGATGTACATTGTCTACTTCAGTCATCACCAACTCACAAAGGAAAGAAAGAAAACAATTATAACTTCACCTCATATACAATCGCACACAAACTAAACAAACAACACCCTTCCCCAGCAAAGCCCCAGCACCGTAATATCAATCATTCCTGGGAAATAGAACATGCCCCTTTGAGTCTCGGACTTGTTAGTTCAAACTTTAAGGGCAGAAATGTCCTTAAGTCCTTGTGGGAAGAGGGAAGACCTGGTGTTAATGACTAGAGAGCCATTGAGAAAGTGCATTATCAATTACACAATCAACTTAGAGCCCTACCCTCCAATGGAGGTGGTCACAAATTGATTTAAATGCCTCAATAATTAAACATTTGTGTCCTTGGGACAAAGTAAGGGGGGCAGTTAGCCTCATTTTAATAAAAAAATTGCAGTAGTCTACCACCTTCCCCCATGCTTCCCAAGAATATAAAATTGCACAGACTCAGAGAAGCCCAAAGTCATAGCAGAATCTCTGAGGCACTCCTGGTTAAGAGAGAAAAAATATGATCCAGTTATCTTCATAGTTCCATAGATTATGTGAACAAACCCGTTTTGTTTTTAAACAAAAGCCAAAGAATCATTTCATAGGGATCTTATACACCATTTCCTCGACATCTCCTCAGTCTCACAGTGTTGAAATGGGACCGATCAGCCTACGATGGATTGCACATCACCCAAGGAAAAAGGAAGGCATGGAAAAGGCAAACGCTTTACACTGCTTCACAAACACATTTAAGGGAATAGGTAGAGAGGTTAAAAGAAAGGAAAGGAAAACCTTATTGCTGTTTTCATACAAAATACAGTATGAGATACCTAAGCTAAGTCAAATCTGATGACAGTGACATCTGTTTCACAATGCGGGATGACGTGTCTTGCACAATGAAATGTTCAGTGCAGAAGGTTAGCAGAACAAGGGGCATCAGAACTACACCTGGGATATTAGCTGCATATTGAAACTTGGGGATCGAGACTGCTTGGTTAAGGGGGCTCCTGGGCTGAGGAGCTCTTTACCTTCACCAGCATGACCTAGCCGGTCTTCTTGTAGACTGATAGTTGAATATCGATTAGCATTTGTAGCTGCTAGATTAGTAACTCCCTCAGTGCCAACCCCAATGCTGGTACTTGCTTGACCGCCATTTACATAGTCAAAAGATTTACTTGAGGAAGCACTGGCTGTCCGGATTAGACTTAGACTATTGGTTTTTGGCACCACCTGGCCTGCAGGCAGGCTCAAGTGTTTCTGCATCGGTGTCAGCTCAACAGAATCTATGCTGAGATCTGCTTGTTGTTGTACAAATTGCTTCCCAACTACTGAATCTCGAGGGCTCTCATTGGATTTGAGGGCTGATGCTGTTTCTTTGTCTTTTGCGGAACGCCCAGTTGCTACTTTCCGTAAGCTTCCCCGCTGAGAGGAGGAGGATGGTTTGGTCCCATGTGGTTGGCTGCTAAGAGAAGCCCCTGATGAAAATCCTTCATCTGCATCATTCATGTTTAAGGACTCCTCTCCGCCATTTAGACCCTCAGCACCTAAAAAATAAGTCAGACAGATTATAGCTACATTAAATAAAAAAGCAGCTGTGAATACACAGACCTAATCTCATGAGTGCTTGTTAAATGTTTGTTATGATCTCAGTACTTTAATTTAGGGGAATAAACCTCTACACAGATTTCTAACACAAATCCTTGCTTTCATCTGGCTTTATTTGCCCTGGTTTTGTAAAAACTGTTCACAAATATTAACTAGTAAAAGATCAATATCTAAGGCATAGAAAATATAACACTTTAAAACCACACCATATCCATTGAAAGTCACCATATCTATGTATTTTAAACAAAACCCCTTCGTTTTTCTTTAACCTATTATACAAAACATATTGTACAAAGGAGTTCTCTTCTAATCTCAGTTACCCAGAATTAAACGAAGTCATTTAGGCTTACAGGCCAGACCCTTTTTAAATTATAATAAGATGCATTATCTATTTGACAGCCAACTGCATTTATATAGCTTTGTACTATATTTCTTTTTAACATCTACTAGATTTGCCAACTCACTGCTTAATAACTTCACAATCACATTCTGTCTTATGGACACACCCTTCACATAGATTTCTGTGATATTTGTACTGATTGTGAGGCAGCAAAGGTGTCTATCCTCTGTGTCTCTAACAGTTCTGTCCTTGGTAGTGCTGTCACTCACAGAGCACTGCATGCTGCAGTGAATAACTACAACATAGTCAAAGGACCTTCTCATCTCGAGGTTTGTGGGATGAGAATCATATGATAAAATGAGCTTGCAGTTTCCAATTCTCTTACTGAAAAGTGTGATCAAACAGTCTCAACATTAATGCTTTCTTCTTTCAAAAACTGAAAATACTTTTCCCAGAATGAAAGAAAATAAGAATCTATAAAACAGATATTAACGTGATAGTTAAGGTAAAATGTTAGAGAACAATGTAAATACTAAATTGAGATACAGGTTACCTAATAAAAAATGTACGTATTCAAACACAATTTTTTACTTAACATAGCACCTGAAAAGTAAAAATATTTCTTAGCAATATTTCTTCACATGGATTAGTTATTTTACTTCTAAAAAAGAATCAAATTAGGCTATTCTTAAAGCAAAAGGCAACTTGTTACCTATATATAAATATAAACATCTACAGCAATTTAATATTTAATCATCATGCAAAGCCATATGGAAATATATTTACTTAAAAATAATAGCAACTGACACTACTTCTCTCAATCCCGTCACAAGAACTGAGTATTATGTACCTTGAAAATAAATATTTTAGATAATATTCATTTTCCTCTTAATAATTGACCTATAATTAGCATAAAGATTCTAAATATTCAGAAATATTCGTATGGAATGGGTTCATGTAAGTAGTTAGGACAGGAGACCGAGAGACTTAGTGCTAGCTTGGAGTGCTGCTTCATGCACAGCTGATGCCAAGCAGAATGGCCAGAGATGGTGATAACACAGAAAGCCACCATGCAAGAGAATCTACTGCTATTGTATATACTGAAATGTTGTTTCAATGTAATGAACAATGATTACACAGAAATCACAGGCACTATCTTAAAGCTTAGAGTCTTCCTTTAATTTAAAAATGTAACAAGAAAGCTCACTTAGATTTTTATTAGTGTTACTATGTGTGTCTGCTGTGTATGTGTGTAGAGGCAGAGGACAATTTTGTGGAATTGGTTTTCTTTATCCATCTTTACTTGGGTTCAGATCACCAAGCTTGCAGGGCAAGCACCTTTAATAACTGAACAATTTTATCTGCCCCAATAAATATATTTTTATTATTAAACTATTTAAAAACATCATTATTACAAACATGTTTTATTTTAAAATAAGTTATATATGTAATATAAAAGTTCCAGCATTCTTGACAATTACCAAAATTCTTGTACATTTTAATCAATTTCTTTTTCTGTCTTAAAAACCCTCAAAGAAAGCCAGGTGTGGTGATGCACACTTTTAATCCTAGCAAAAAGGTAGAAGCAGGAAGATCTCTCTGAGTTTGAGGCCAGTCTGGTCTACAGAGTAAGTTTTAGGACAGCCAGGGCTACACAGAGAAACCCTGTCTCACAAAAATAAAAACAAAAACCCACCATCACCACCAAAACCAAACCAAAATAACAACAAAAACCCAGGAAGTGAAAATGCAATTGAGTCTCAAAACATATTTCCTTTTATAGGTTTTCTGTAGGTGACAACATCCATGACTCAAAGACACGAATGAAAGGGATATCATTGATTTTTTTGTTAATAGTTAATTTTCCTATAAATTTTGAATCTATTAATACTTATTTTAAGCCATGATTAATTTAGGATAAAAGATAAACCAGTCTTTTTTTTGAGACAGGGTCTTACTATGTAGCTCTGACTAGTCTGGAACTTACTATGTAGATCAGGCTGGCCCCAAGCTCAGAGACTGACTGTCTCTGTCTCCTGAGTGATAAAATTAAAGGCTTGCACTATCACACCTAACTTCAAACACTGAAGAAATGTATTGATTTTCTTTAAAATATACTCCAAACTAACAGTTTAACACTAAAAGGAAACTCAATCGAAGTAAAACAGATATTCAAGAGGAATTACTACTTGGGTTTTGTTTTCAAAGTATACGACTGATGAATTAAAAGCAATGCTTCAGCTAGTGTCATTCCTTTTTTTTTTTTTTTTTTTTCAAGACAGGATTTCTCTGTGTAGCCCTGGCTGTCCTGGAGCTCACTTTGTAGACCAGGCTGGTCTCGAACTCAGAAATCTGCCTGCCTCTGCCTCCCAAGTGCTGGGATTAAAGGTGTGCGCCACCATGCCCAGCTCAGTGTCATCCTTGTAAGAGTTTCATCAACTGCTTATGTATGGCATTACTTTTAGTGCAAATACTTGCAACAAACTAACAATCATTATATTTAATCATCAAATGGGTTTACTTAGTTATCAAGAATGAGAAATAGACTGTTGTTCAGTTTGGATCCACTGGGGTTCCAAATCTATTCATTTTCTCAATTTCCTTCCTTCCTTCCTTCCTCCTTCCTTCCTTCCTTCCTTCCTTCCTTCCTTCCTTCCTTGCATTTAAACAAAATGCATCTAATTGCTAGGGGTGAGATAAAGAGATACAAAAAGACAAAAGGGAAGGGTACATCTTCCACAGCAGCATCAAAAAGGATCTCTAAAACAGTACCAACTTTGGGGTCATTAGGTCATGCACATGCAATATTGTTAAAGTAAAGTCAATTTGGTCAAATAGGTGAGGAACTGAGAGTACATTTAGATTCTTACTGAGCATGCTCAAATTTCTAATACACTGAAGAGAAAGATACTTCCTTAAAATAGAAGGTAAATACTTTATATGTATGTTTGATCTTTAAAATAAACAGAAATCATTGATCTCTTTTAAAGCTACTTACAGGTTTATTAGTATAAGGTTTTATAGTGGTACTCCAGGGCAATATAAACTGAACAATGAAACCATTAGGCTACAGTTCTCTTTTCTACAAAATTAGCTCATATGACATTTCATACAAAGCAGCAGGCAAATTCCTTCCCATCAGAGAGATGTGTTCTTTTTTACAGGTAGTGATGGAGCAGAGTTCTTTTGTGCAAATAATTACATTGTAGAAACAAGGATCATTGATCTGTAAATAACACATTTCACTTCCATCTGGGAGCTTTAACCACTGTGTGTGTGTGTGTGTGTGTGTGTGTGTAAAAGTAAAGTGTTGTATGTTCAGGATAACACATTTACAGAGAAAAGATGTCAGTAATTTAACTTAATTAACAAACTTAATCCAGCTGATGAGAAGCCAATCAATACCAGCATTCTCTGTTAGAGACTGGAAATACTTATTAATTGGACACCCTAGGAAAATAGATAGATGCCAGCTCCACTTCAATTTCTTAAATGTGCTTATATTTTAAAATTCTCTTCACAGACTTTTAAAGAATAAATCTTAATACCGACTAATAAGGCTCATGACCATTGGGTGCATTTTTTTCTAATGTTAAGAGTAAACATGCTCAGTAATGAAAGTTTTGAAGCATTTGCAGACCTTTTCATCCAGGCCCCTGCCTTGTTAGTAGCCATGCCAAGCTGCTGTTTGATGACACAGGGATGCAGACTCCGGGCCAGCACAAATGGCAACTGAAGATTGTACCTAACCTGGTGCTAGGCATATGGGGAGGAGGGCTGCTTTGCAAAGAGGAACTAGCACACCCAGGGGTAGTGGAGACACACACTAGAATGGAAAGGTGCTCTGCTTGGGGACAGAGAGCCAGGATCCTTCTCCAGCAACTGCCTCACTGACTTCTGCCTCCTCATCTCTGTCCTACCCTCTGTTGTGGCTGCTGCTGAGGTGGGCTCCGGCGAGCCATGCTCAGGGGTCCTGCGCACCAGCACCTCCCCCTCTTGCACACGTTTGATCCCTAGGTCAGTGGAGCCGTGTTGGATCGGGGAGCCAGGAATACTCGAGTCAGCCTCGTTTGAGAAGTCAAAGCCATCTGGGATTCAACATATAAAATTTTAGTACTTTTTGTGCTGCTCTATTTTTTTCTGAGCATTCTGACCCAGGCAGATAAGAGAATGTATATATGGATATGATATTAACACAAATACTATCTATATAGTTACATGTGTGTGCACAGCTTACACACACATAAGGCAGCAGATGAACAATGTGAGGTTTGCAAATGAATGGGACAGAAAAATCAGGATCATTAAAATGACAATTTCTCTTAGGCAAGACAGCTTGACTGTTTAGTACCATATGTCGATAAAATATTGCTGGGTTCAGCTCTTAGAATAAAAAAAGCAAATACAAAAATCCAAAAATAAGAACCAATTCTTTTATGGATAGTTTGTATTATACTATTAGTTGGACCAGGCATATAGTTTTCTCCCACAGTGCTCATACATGTACCTTTTTTCCAGCTAATAGGCTTAGAACAACTTTCTCTCCCTGTTTTTGTATACTAGCTTTAAAAAAAGACAAAATTTGGCTAAGTCTTATTTTACATTTTATCATTAATTAAACAGTCTAACATCTTCCTACTTTATAAACAGATATATATTAACATTAAAATAACTAAGCATTATCACATTTCTAGTACCATTTTTAAATGAAAATATTTTATGTTAATTCATGAGCATTGTTATCAAGCATTTGTACACTCTATATAAACAGTGATAAGTTTACTTGATTCCAAAAGTAAACTATAGAAATTTTATACTTACCTTCTCTTCTCCATCTATGACGACGAATTGAAGCTGTTGTAATTGCAGTCCGAGAAATTCTCGGCACTGTTGGAGTGACTTCCACTTTAAGTACCTTCTGGCCTTCTTGTGAAGAATCGGGTGCATCAAATGGTAATGAGTTTTTCATGGCATTTGCAACCTAAAATGATAATAGAAGTCTATATAAATTTACAGCCAACACAGATTTTTAACCTATACTATAATACATGTTTCCATTATTATACAACTTCATTTGTTACACATATGAAGTTGTATAATATAAAAGGACAATTGTGTCAAATGTTTATTTTTAATAATATAAAATTTTCAGTAGGCTTTTCAAATAAAAATTTATTATTAAAATATGAGTTCAATACCCTACTGGATTCTTGAAGTTGTTGAGTTTCAAAAGGAAAGAGCATTCCAAAGAAAAATGTTTAATATTTGTAACTAAGATATAAAACAAGTTAGAGTAAGTTCCTGCTTTTTCAAATGATAAATAGCAGAAAACTTAATCTGTGTTAAAATGGTAACACTTTTCTGCACTCCTGTGTATTGTCCATGAGAGATTTTTCCCTAAATACATGCTGGCAGTATGTGTCCTGTGCCTCAAGGAGAAGTCTGGGAAACCTGATCGGTAAACAATTGTTATCTGACTGGTTTGTCTCTCAACCAGTAAGTAGCAATCCAGCAAAGCCACTTTGAGCTAGAGGGAATGATTTTGTTCCCTTTCTTTTGTTCCCTTTGCACATGACAAGCACACATAGGATACAGCAACCTGGATGAGAATGTCTGATCTACCCACACAGACCGAGAGGAGGAAGCTGTTTCAAGGCTTGAGGAATGTAAGCAAGGTTAAGTGTCTACACTAAGCCTTGGCCAGTAATATAGAGGACTCTGGTTTTTCCATTTTGTTTGGAATATAGATCTAGATATGAGAAAAATGCTACACATCAGTCAATTTATCTTGATCTTAAAATTAAAGATGGTATAAATAAAAAACTATCCCAGGTAGAAAATGCATAAACATTTTAAATATCACAGAATCACTACAGAAAGCTTAATAACTAGTAGGAAACAAAAGTCAGTCAGGTATGGTGGCACTCATAATCACAGCACCTCCAAGACCAAGAAAGAATTATACATTCAAAGCCAGACTAGGAAGCATAAGAAGAAAAGAAAAGAAAGAAGGCAGAAGAGAGAGAGAGCCTACATACAGTTAAACCACCTAAAATTACTAATATTTTGTTATCTCTTTCACATGTAGATTTAAAATACACACATATTTTCCTAAGCTATTATTTTTTATTTATTGTAAGTTCTCAAATATACAATTTCATTAAGAAAATATCAAACTTCAATTGTTCTGTTATGAGAACACTTAAGACAACTTTTATTTCTTTGCAATTAAAGCAACACTGTAGGCCTGATGGCGGCAGCAGCCCAGGGCTTTAATTCCAGCACTTGGGAGCCACAGGGGGTTCCTCTGAGTTCAAGGTCAGTTTGTTTTACAGAGTGAGTTCCAGAATAGCTAGGGCTGCACAGCCTGTCTCAAAAATTCAAAAACGGAAAAATAAAAGTAATGGTAAAGTTAAACTTCTAGAACTTTTAATTACACACACACACACACACACACACACACACACACGCACGCACGCACGCACGCACGCACGCACGCACGCACGCACGCACGCACGCACGCACACACACGCACGCGCGTGCATCATGTGCATGCCTGGTGCTCACAAAGGCCAGAAGACTGTATCATGTCTCCTGGAACTGGATTTACAGATGGTTGGGAGCCACTATGCTGGGAATCAAATCCAATGTCCTTAGTCACCGAGCCACCTCTTCAGCTCTTTATAATACACTTTTTTTTTTTTTTTTTTTTAAAGATTTATTTTTTATTTATTATATGTAAGTACACTGTAGCTGTCTTCAGGCATTCCAGAAGAGGGCGCCAGATCTCATTAAGGATGGTTGTGAGCCACCATGTGGTTGCTGGGATTTGAACTTATCACCTTTGGAAGAGCAGTCGGGTGCTCTTACCCGCTGAGCCATCTCACCAGCCCCCTATAATACACTTTTAAGGCCTTAGTTTCCATAGACACAAAGCTACATGTGGAATAAAGGATCTAAGAGAATAAGCGCTCATTACAAAATTACTTCTGCAAAGGAATGGTTAGAGTCATATTATCACCAAAGCATAACAAATGCTTCATCTTCCCCTACATTTGTCCTTCAAACTTTATTATTGTATATCTGTACACATGCATAATATGTATGTGCAGGACTGTCATTATGCTTATATAGAGGTCAGAGAACAATTTTATAGAGCTGGTTCTCTCCTACCTTTATATAGGTTCTGGGGATAGAATTCAAGCTGACAGATTTGCACGGCAAATATGACCCCACTGAGTCATACTGCTGGCTCAGCATTTGCATTTGTATTTGATTTAAAAAATACTTAGTATATGCGTGTGAAAAACATAGCATGAGTGTGGAGATCATAGGGCAACTTAATATAGGAGTTAAATTCTTTCCTTCTACCAGGAGGGTTCTGGGATTGAACTCAGGCTATCAGGCTTGGCAGCAAGTGCCTTTATCTCAAGCCATCTCACAGGTCCCCTACATGTTGGGAAGTATGAAATCTTTAAAGTTAAGTAAGATTATAAGTGCAGGGTGGGGTGGAGCAGAGACTGAGGAAATGGCCAACTAATAACTGGCTCAACTTGAGACCCACCCCATGGCCAAGCACCAATCCCTGACACTATTCATGATATTCTGTTACACTTGCAGACAGGAGCCTACCATACCTGTCCTCTGAGAGGCTCCACCCAAGCAGCTGACTCAGACAGATGCAGACATCCACAGCCACACAGTGGATGGAGCTGGGGACTCTTATGGAAGAACAGGAGGAAGGATTGCAGTCCCCAAAGGGGATAGGGATTCCATAAGATGACCAGCAGAGTCAATTAACTTAGACCCTTGGGGCTCTCAGAGACTGAACCACCAACCAAAGAACATACATGGGTTGGATCTAGGCCTCCCTGTGTATATGTAGCACATGTGCAGCTTGGTCTTCATGTGGGTCCCAAACAACTAGAGTGGGGGCTATTCCAAAAAGCCATTGCCTGCATGTGGGGTATGTTCTACTAGCTGGGTTGCCTTCTCTGGCCTCAGTGGGAGAGGAAGAGCCTACCCTCACAGAGACTTGAAGTGCCAGAGTGGGGGGACACCCAGTGGGGGTCTGACCTACTCAGAGGAGAAGGGGAGGAGGATGGGGAAGGATTGTGGGAAGGGGTGACAAGGAAAGGGGCAGTGAGCAGGATATAAAGTAAGTAAAAATTAATTCCAACAATAACAAACCTCTGTGGTTGTCTTCTCTTGAACAGGGCTTTCCTGACTTGCTGAGTGGCTGAGGCCCATTCCGACCTCGTGGCGACCTGCCCGCTCCCTCCATGTGCTTCCAGGTGCTAGCTACTACTTGGTTTTCTCTTTTCTCAAGGATTTCAAACCACCGCCTCCCTGACCCCCTAGTTCTTTAAGACAAGCGTCTCTCTATGTAACTCTGGCTGTCATGGAACTCACTCTGTAGACCAAGCTGGCTTTGAACTCACAGATATGTCTAGCACCACTGCCTGGTGAAACATTTCATTTTTCAGTTTACCTCAATACCCACTTCCCATTTGCCCCATAGTAACATTTTGATCACATATGTGCTTTAAGAAGAGTCAGCATGCCTCCAGAATAGGACCTAAATTATAGATTTCCATTCTCCATGAAAAAAAGTGTACATCTGTTAAAACAAACAAACAAACAAACAAACTTACCAAGAGTGGTTGAGAAAAGAGTTCTAGCTGAGCTCTATAAATGATGTCATCAAGTACTTCCTGGCCAAGGTCCCACTGTCCATTATACCTATGGGATAGATTATTTAGTACTTCCAATAGATATCTCTGATCTTTAGAACTTAAAAAAACAAAAAACAAAAACTACCCCAAGTTTTACTGCTTTAGTTATAAAACAAAGCTCTCACTTCAAAGTTATCATTTCTGAATTGTCCTATGTTTATAGTAGCTAGTAGATGCTTCTTTATATAAATTGTTTTTTTTACCATGTGTTGCTATTCAGATAATCTATTTAAAGTTTCATGATAATCATGATAATGAACTATATAGAAACAATAGTTTTCCATATAGAGAATCTAAAATTTCTAAGATGGTTCTAATTTTATGACTAGTCATGTTATTAATTGGTTATTTATAAAGTGCTAAAAAGAGACCACATTAGAAAGCAGGGTAACAGGCCTATATGAAAGAAAAGATTCTATAAAGAAGATACAAGGATATTAAATGTTCCCATGTGCAGAAGAACTCATCTTCTTCCTACTTACATGGCATAGTAAACTCCTGTGAGAAGTTGCACCATAAATTCAGGATCTAATACAATTCGACCACATAGCTCCTTCCACTGTTTCTCATGTTGTCGTGGAAACCCACTCACACAAACCCTAGAAAAATACAGCAAGTAACATTTGACTTCCTGATGGACTAAATTTACAAATGACTCAGCCACTGACGCCTGCTAAATGCCAGAGTCATGACCAGGTAGAGGATGTTGGTTTAAAAAATTTTAAAGCATGCCTTTATTCATAAAATATGGATTCTATTGGACTCCATAAAAAGTAATAAGTTTCCTCAAATACCTAACAGCCTCTTTCACAGACATCCTTTTCCTGCTTCTCCCTCTCTCTCTAAAACATAAATACATAGCTTTTTATCTATCCTAAATTGTACTGGGGAATTCCTGGATAGTGCATAAATCTTAAAAAAAAAAACTCAAAATACTGTTGTTTATGAGGCCACTATTATTTATTTGATGTTTTATTTAAGCAGCAAAATTAAATGTGTACAACTGCTGCCCATTCATTTTCTTCCTTGTGCAGCCTAGTCCTGGGACTGGTGACTCTCATAGGCAGTGGGATGTTGCTCCGTCCATAGTGGAAACATGGTGAGCACTCTCTAACAGCAAACTGTGTGACCTAGACATCAGCAGCACCGATGCTCCAGACACTGGAGACCAAGGGCTCTGAGAGCTACTGGGCAGCATGAACTTGGCTTTCTTTCTTTTTGAGGAAGTTTCATTGTGCAATCTGGGTTGGTTTGGAACTGTATGTAGCATAGGCTAGCCTCAAACCCAGAGAGATCCACTCTGTCACTTGAGTGCTAGGATTAAAGACTAGGATTATTGTTCTTATAACCAAGCTTGCTCTTGAATCTCTTCTGCACTCTGTTGTATATGTCAGTATACTGTGGTACTTAGATACTTTTATATGTTTAAAATAAACCAATGATTTTATCATATCAATAGTCACACACTGGAAATAATCATTTGCAACTGCTAAGAAGGGATAAAAAATGTAAATATCAATAAAAAAAAATAAAGACAAGGTTAAGAACCAAGTTTTTAGAAGTTATCCAGGGGATATAGAATCTGCTTTAGAGATAAGAACCTTTTTCACCATTAACATTATAAATGATATTAAAATTTATAAATTTTAATATCATTTATAAATTCAAAGTTATGGATAACTTAGATTAAGACTTCTGCCAGTTACCCAAACTAATGAGCTCTGTTATAACCAAGACTGTGCTCTTCTCAGTAAAAGAACAGTAACATGAACTTGAGCGTTTCTCAAAACAGATTTTTGACTCCTAGGAGCCTTCCTTTCTGGTATTTATGTTATGTCTCTCTCTATCCACTAAGGGTAGAACATGTAACTTGCTTCTACTCAACATGATGTGGCAAAGGTGAAAAGATTCCACATACTCTATTTGTACATTATGTGTGTAACTATTCCTAAAGTAACAGATCATGCTGGATACTCTCAATTTACTCTAGCTTTGAAGAAGCTATGAGGTTTTAAGCTCTGTAATAGAGGCCCATGTGTCATCAACATGAGGATGGAGTCCAGCAGACAATCAACTAGATAAAGAAACCTATAACCCTACAACTATAGGAACAGAATTCAGGCCATGTGCTAAGTCTTGGAAGACTACAATTCCTTATGTATTTCTATAGCCTTAAAAGACCTCTAAGTTGCCAGGTGTGATAGCACCTGCTGTTAATGCTGTTAATTCTAGCACTCATGAGGTGGACATAGGCTGATCTTTGTGAGTTAAGCTAGTTGGATATACATAGGGAGGGAGGTACAGGCCAGCCTGAGACCCTTGTCTTACAAAAAAAAAAAAAAAAAGACTCCAAGAAGAGGCAAGCCATGCCTACATTCCTGCCTCATAAAAACTACGAAATAATAAATGTGGAATGTTATAAGCTGGTAAACTTGTAGAAACTGGTTTTTCTTCTTAAAAATTGTTTAGTGTGTACTTGTATGTCACATTATGTCCGTGAGGTCAGAAGTTAACTTCTGGGGACACAGTTCTCTTCTCCCACTGTGCCGTCATTTCTGCCACTGCACTTCATTCAACAAGAGCGTTCTGAAGCTGGGCCTGGTGGCGCGAGCCTTTAATCCCAGCACTCGGGAGGCAGAGGCAGGCGGATTTCTGAGTTCGAGGCTAGCCTGGTCTACAAAGTGAGTTCCAGGACAGCCAGGGCTACACAGAGAAACCTTGTCTCGAAAAACCAAAAAAAAAAAAAAAAAAAAAAAAAAAAAAAAAAAAAAAAAAAAAAAAAAAAAAAAAAAAAAAAAAAAAAAAAAGAGCATTCTGAGTTTTGCTGCGGCAGCACTGGGTTATAGATGAAAGCTACTGCATCCAGCTTTGTAATTTGACTTTTAGAAAGCAAATTTACATTTTAAGGATTTCTTAACTAGCTCATTTACCTATTAGGCCATCTTTCTGGTCCAAGAATTTGTTACATAGCAAAAGAAAGGAACTGCATATGAATTTTTTTCTTTTCCAAGGCAGAGTCTCTCTTGTTCTGTAGTCCAGACTAACCCTGAAGATCAGCCTGCCTCTGCTAGGATTGTATGTGATTGAACTCTGAGGGCTGGGAGTAGGAAGTGGGGAGACTCAGCTTTCTGCAGTGAAAAGTCACTTGGAATACATAAGCTCAGAACTGAAAGTCCATGACCCTAACCCAATTTATATTACTTACATATATTTTTCTATAGTAGATATGTAAGTTTCAGCCAAGCCTAACTTCTTAAGAAATTCTAAAATAATATAGACTGTAGCACACAGAGAATGTTCCTTGGCCATCACAGATATAATTGGCACAGTACAGATAATAGTTTACAAAATATAAAAAAGAGCATGTCTGTAATCCCAATGGAAGATCAGGAGTTCAAAGTCAGCTAGCACTATATGAGGCCTTGTTTTAAACAAATAAAAATGTATATGGGAAAGAGACACTTTATTTTTAAAAAATAATTTATTACTTTTTAAAATGTGCATTGGTGTTTTGTCTGCATACATGTCTGTGTAAAGGTGTCAGATCTGCTGGACCTGTAGTCCCAGAGAGTTGTGAGCTGCCAAGTAGGTGCTGGGAACTGAACTTGAGTCCTCTGGAAAGGCAGTCAGTGCTCTTAACTACTAAGCCACCTCTCCAGTCCCTAGATAGACATTCTTAAGGTTTTTCCCATACACAGGTTCATTATTCAAAATTTTTACTATGAATTATTTTTAAAAAATGGATCTTGAAAAAAATTTGATGTATTGATAAATAATTCTAAACTTAGTGGACTTGACCTAACTCATTGATCTAGGAATAATTCTGTTGAATGCTAGAATAATTTTCTTTCTTGACTTTTTTAATTATTTATTTTTATGTGTACAAGTGTTTTGCCTGCATGTATGTATGCACATTTATGTGAGTACAGTACTCACAGAGACCTGAAGAGGATTTGGAACACCTGGAACTGGAGTTAAGGAGAGTTGTAGGTTACCAGGTAGATGATGGAGATTCTGTGCGAGTGCAGTAAGTGCTCTTAACTGCTGAGCCATCTCTCCAGGCCCTTAAAATAACTTCCATTCCTATAGGAATGTAAGCTCCATGAAGTTTATTTACTACTATATCAGAAGTTACAATAACCTAGCATATATAATACTTTCCAAGTAACTATATTAATATAAAGAATAATAAATACTCTCTCACCTGGAACCCATCTGACAAAGAGATTGGTAAGATGATGCAGGCATATACACAATAGCTGAATTATAGCACAGCATGAGAAAACTTAGGACTTCAAACCTAGAAAAATAAAAAATGATCACAATTATTTATTTCTATCACATACAAGAGTAAATTATTTACTTAGTAAATGGTTATTAACAATGCCTTAATGAAAATCTTCATGATTTCTTACTCAGGTTACTATAGTATCCTCCCCAATAGTCTGTTTCAATTCTTACTTTTATGAGCCATAGCCAGTGCTGTATTTTCTTTCTTTCTTTCTTTCTTTCTTTCTTTCTTTCTTTCTTTCTTTCTTTCTTTCTTTCGTACACTGTAGCTGTCTTCAGACACACCACAAGAGGGCATCAGATCCTATTATGGATGGTTGTGAGCTATCATGTGGTTGCTGGGATTTGAACTCACGACCTTCAGAAGAGCAGTCGGTGCTCTTAACCACTGGCTGTTCTTCCAGAGGTCCTGAGTTCAATTCCCAGCAACTACATGGTGTGGCTCACAACCACCTATAATCAGATCTGGTATCCTCTTCTGGCCTGCTACATACATACATACATACATACATACATAATAAACAAATAAACAAATAAACAAATAAATAAATAAATCTTAAAAAAAAAAAAAAAGACACAAATTAAGTCTGGGCATGGGGGCACATGCTTTTAATCCCAGAATTCAAGAGGCAGAGGCCAAGTGGATCTCTGTGAGTTCAAGGCCAGCCTGGTCTGCATAGTGAGTTCAAGCTCTCTAGTCCCTACTATGTAGTTTTGACCATAGCTAGGGCTATGTAGAAAAAGCATGTCTTGAAAATCAAAAAAAGGAAAATAAAATTAAGGCTGGGTATAGTGGAGATCACCTTCAATCCTAGCACTCAGGGGTCAGAGGCAGTCTATATGGTAAGTTGCAGGCCAGTCACAGCTATAAAAGTGAGACTCTGTCGCAACAAAACAAAACAGAACAAAACACCAACCAACCAACCAACCCAACCCAACCAACCAACCAACCAAACGCAACCCAAACCAAACCTGCAAAACCAACTAACCAAAGGGCTGAAGAAATGGCCATAATAATAACACCATTTGCTAGTCTTGTGGGTTTAGTTTCCAGCACCCACATGACAACTCACCTGCAACTCCAGCTCTAGGCATTTGATATCTTGCAGGAACTGAACAGCATTCCTACCCTCTGTCCACCAGATACACAACAGCCCTCTCTTCACCCAGCTATATCAATCAAATCAATCTTCCATATAGTTTGCTAAGTGGTATATGTAGGAGACAATGAACACCCAGTTGAGAACCACTGATGAAATCTTTTTTTTTTAAAGATTTATTTATTTATTTATTTAATTTATGTGAGTGCATTGTAGCTATTTTCAGACACACCAGAAGAGGGCATCAGATCCAATTACAGATGGTTGTGAGCCACCATGTGGTTTCTAGGAATTGAACTCAGGACCTTTGGAAGAGCAGTCTTAACCACTGAGCTATCTCTCCAGCCCTGGCTTGGAAGTCTTGAAAAGGGGAAATGGAAGGCAAGGGGAACAGAAGACAGCAGTTTCCATTAATGAACTGTGTGGAAGTAATGCAGATTTAATTTGGGGGCAAAACTATGCATATTTGTAAACTACTTCACAGTCAAAGTTATACTGCAATAAACTCCCCCAACATCACAGTGCAATCATTCATAATCACTAAGATCAGACAATGAGAACCACGGGCTGCTGAGGATAAGGAGGAATTTTCATTACTTATTATTTTATTTTATGGGCATTTTGCTAGTATGTGTGTCTGTGTACCACATGCATGCTTGGTGCCTACAGAGGCATCGATGTCCTGAAACTGGAGGTAGAGGTTGTGAGCTGCCATGTGAGTGCTGGGAATTAAATCCTGGTTTTCTGCTTTTAACTGCTGAGTAACCTCTCCAGCTCTGTGACATACATATTTGATTGGGTATATTAACCTTGTTTAATAGTTAATAGAATTTGCTGAACTTCTCCTGCCCCGTAAGCAGATAATTTCCCCCAAGCAGCCAACACCATTTACAGTGAGAGGGGAGGAGTTTGGTTATAGACAAGACATAGTTAATGCAACAGGATGCTGAAGGCCTGCTACCCCAATCCTAGTCTAAACCCAAGTGGTTGGGTCAGCCTTGGACACATGTATATGCAAACAAATAGATTCAGTTGACTATATATACACATGCACATGTATGTACATATATACACAAGTAATAATAATTAAAGAAGAGATTACTAGTGTGGGAGGTGGGACACTGGAAGAGTTGGAGAGGGGAGGAGTGGAGTAGATGTGGTGTTCATGTACAAAGTTCAAAACAATTTTTTTGAGTAGTTATTAGCATGCCAAAGATCAGAAATGTTTCAGATTTTGTAATGTGTGCCTTCCTAGGAGGTAAGACCTAAGTATATATACCAGAAACTCATTTATGTTTCACATGTACCACACACACAGCCAGAAGGTAATTTTACATAATACTTTAGTGCACTGGCATTTTACCTGAGTCCTAGTCACACAGACCGTGTGTAGACTGTCTACTTGCACTACCATGCTGGTGCCCATCAGATTTCAGATTTTGCTTGTGATTTTTTCAGGCAAGGATGCTCAGCCTGTACTATAATGTATTTTACCAGTATGATGCATTTTACTTTTGGACTCCACTCATATCAAGCTTGAAATGAAGTAATTATACTTAGCCATTAGGCATAAATTCACCATTGTTGCTGTGTACTTTAAAAAAATTTAGGTTTATTTTATGTGTTTGAGTGTTTTGCTGGCATGTATGTATGTGCATAACATACATGCCTGGTGCCCTTGGAGGCAAGAAGAGGGTATTAGGTCCCTGGAGCCAGAGTTACAGATGGTTATCAACCATCACGGGATTCTGGTTATAGAACCTGAGTTTTCTGGAAAAGCAGTCATTGTTTACCCACCTAGCCATCTCTCTAGCCCCTACTATGCTGTTTTGATCATTACCGGTTCTGTGCAGTGAATGTTTCTCTCTGAGGATGAAGATCACTGTAAACAACCCTGATGAGATCATGCTGACACAATGCCCCTTCTGTCAAAGCCATGGATCCAATTGTTGAGGGCTACAAAAAAATAAAATATAGCATATGATAATGTTCTCAAAATAGAGTAAAAGCATCTATATTATGTAGTCATATTTAATTTTGTTTAGATAAAATGTAGTTTGAAGTAAGTTTTCTCTGTTCTTCAATAACATTTTATGCCTTCTTTTAGAAATTATGTGTAGAAGTCACATAAAATTTGAAATACATCACTTCATTTTTTTAAAACATTGGGTTACTTGGAAGAGCAGTCAGTGCTCTTGACCACTTTCCAGTTCTGTAAATTTGACTCTTAACACATTTCTTACTGGATTTTACTAAATCAGCTCAAAAGCAACTTTCACCTATATAATCATGAATACTCTCATATTCTTTAATGGAATAAACATAAGCAAAACAAATATACTAGTAAAAAGAATGTGCAATCAGACTTATTTATACTGAAATATAATGCTCTAAATCCTTCTGAGTAATTACTTTCATAAAGAGTAATAAAAATGAATCAGTCTAACAAGATAATCACTAAACAATATGGAAACAAACATGTTTAAAAATTGATTTAAAAAGGTAAAAAAGATACTGGTAAGGGAAATTAAATGAATAAACAAGAACTAGAGGAAAATTTCCACTAAATACTAACTTCCTTGACACCACACATAACATCTACTTCTAAAAAATTTACTACACAGTCAGTTCTCTCCTTCCATTATAGGGTCCCAGGGTTGTCAGCTTTGTCTCTGTCTCTCCACCTCTTTCTTTTTTTTTTCTTTTTTTGTTTTTTTTTTTCAAGATAGGGTTTCTCTGTATAGCTCTGGCTGTCCTGGAACTCACTTTGTAGACCAGGCTGGCCTCGAACTCAGAAATCCACCTGCCTCTGCCTCCTGAGTGCTGGGATTAAAGGCGGGCACCACCATGCCTGGTTTCTCCACCTCTTTCTTTCTTCCTTTCTTTTACTAGATGTATATGAGTGTAGACCAGTGCATGTCTAGTGTCCATGAAGGCAATAAGAGGATGTCAGATCCCCTGGAACTGGACATACAGGTATGGTCTACATGTGGGTGCTGGAAATTGAACCTGGATCCCCTGGAGGAACAGTCAGTGCTCTTAACCACTGAGCCATCTCAGCTCACAACCAAAAGGAGAAGACTATGTATTAGGGCCATTGCATGGTGGTATAATCCTTTCACTTGGAAGGTAGCAGCAGGTTCAGGAATGCAAGGTCATCCTTAATCACCTGGTGAATTTGAAACCTACTTGGACTACAAAACATCATGCTTCAAAAACAGAAACAAGAAAGTATTTGCAATATTTACCTCTGGCAAAAAATAATTTTTAAAGTCTTTCTCAACATAATCTGAAACAGTCCATGTTGCAAACATTACTTACTTCATGGTATATTGAAGGCTTAGACAAGGAAGGGATAGTGAAAGACAGTACTTTATTGTCTCCATCTTTATCGGCAATTTCCTATAGCAAAAAATGTACAAAACCAAGGTAATATTAAATCTATAGAACAATAAACAATAATTACTTCCTTAATTTATAGAATATATACCTTTACTAATTGAGGGAGAGTTTTAGAAACAATAGTACATAAAATACTATTACTCTAGCATACTCTTCCAAATCTGTCAGTAAATTGGTACACATCTGTGGCATGGTTGTTGCTCACAGATGTTGAACACAATTATACTACCCCAAATCCAACATTTGCAAAGGCAAAGCACGGTTGACCCAGAAGATTAGATCTTAAGAGGGAAAAAAATTGATCAAGTCTTTAGTAGAAACATGGCTAAGCAAACCACATTTACCACATTTACCAAAATAAGAAAGCACATTATTGTAATAGAAATGAAGCGCTTTCCAGTCTTACTGAGCCATAACTGACAGAATTTACATATATTTCTAGAGTATAATGTGAGGTTTTGATACATTTTCTTTGTGAAATGATTACCGTAAACAAACTTATTTAAAGTCCAATTTACATTTTTTTTGGTGAGAACATTTCAAGAGTAAATCTTGATTAAAAGAAATTTATAGTCCCTCAACAATCAACTGTTATGTGTGGACAGTATTAGTGTAAATAATCAAGAAATAGACATGTTTAAGTAATTTTAAGAGAACTGTAAGAAAATTCTTATGTGCTCCTGTTTGCTCAAGACAAGGTCTCACTCGGTAGGCCTGGGTGCCCTGGAATCACTGTGTAGTCCTGACAGGCTTCACATTTGCACCTCGGGTCACTGAGTAGTAAGATTAGAAATGTGTGTCATGACAACTAGCTCCTCCTCCTCCTCTTTTTTTTTTTTTGGAGATGTGGTCTCACTTATGACTGCAACCTGACTTGTTATGTAGATCAGGCTCACCTGGAATGAAAAATTCTGCATCAGACTCCTGAAGCTGAGATTAAATGTATAAGTCACCACATCTAGGTCTTTGTTATTTTAAAAGGCTTTTGAGACAGGGTCTTCCTATGAACCCCTGTCTATTCTGATCAGTCTGGCCTTGAACTCAGATAGACATGCCTGCCTCTGCCTCCCAAGTGCTGGGACTCAAAGTGTATGTTATCACACCTGGCTACAAGTTTTTAAAAGTGTTTGTTCTCTGAAAAACAAAAACAAAAACAAAACAAGAAGGAATATTGGTGTCCTTCATTTCTCTGAATCACCTCTAATCTTCAGGTATCAGTAATTACTGCCTCTAGATAACAGCACACCTGGTGAAATGGTGCTGCATCTCATTCTCCACTGCCTTCTGCTTTCCTCAGTAACATGGAACTAGCATGAAATCCATGCATAGGAAACTGTTCCTATAGACTCTATATATTGAGTCAGAGATAGCTACATAGCATTTAAAAAACAAAAAAACAAAACGCCACATATGATGCTGCAAACCTGGTATTTAGTGGAAGGGAAACTTAAAAGGCCAGACTCAGCTACACATCGTTTGAAGCCAGTCTAGAATACTTGAGATTCTGCCTCAAAAATAAAGACAAAACAAATCCCAAACAAACACCACCACCGAAGCATGGTAGCATACTCCTTGAATCTTAGCACTTTAATGAGGCAGGTGGATCTCTGAATTTGATACCATCCTGGTCTAGATAGTAAGTTCAAGACCAGCCAGAGACACATGCATGGTAAGAGCTTGTTTCAAAAGTAATCAAGGATGTTAGCTTTTCACTCAAAACAAAACAAAACAAAACAAAAACGTTTAAGTTTTATGATTTCCCACTTAAAAAAAAAATCTACAAGATCCAGGCACACCACTTGTCAGCATATACAGAAGAGATTCTACATCTTTCTACAGAGATATTTGCTCATTCACATTCATTACTGCTCTATTTATAATATCTAGATATTGGAAACAGACTAGACATCAATCAACTGAGGGAAAGACAGTGAAAATTGGGTAAATTTACCCAACTGTTAAGAAAATGAAAAGTATACCTTTTCAGAAACCATTTCCTCTGGAAAGTTGTAGTAACTTTGACTCAAATTTCAATTTCTCACATCCTTTTCTATACATATTCTGTGTTATTAGTCATCTATGAATATGACTTCTGAGGTAGAGAAATTGCTCTAAAAGCACATAGCTAATTTCAATATCCAACTTGTTTCTTATATAAATGCATTCATGGACATTGGTTAAATAAAGCTATCTGAAGGATGTCATCTGATATAACAATGTTATCAATTATATCTTCAACAACTTTACAAAACACTTAGAATGATTATTTTGTATCTAGCTTTATTGTATTCAGCTCAAAAATTATTCAATAGACATTTCAATTTGTTTTTCTTTAAACAATCTTCAAATATTTCAGAGGGTTTAAAAATATTTAAAAATTTCTAAACTATCCCTTTCAACTCACCAAATTATAAATTCCTAGGAGAAGTGCTTCAATGCAGCCATTGCTCTGCCTGTCTCTACTAATTGTAAGTCGCAAATAAACCCAAATCAGTTCAGGCAAGAACTGCAGTGTGAACCTCTTAAGTCGAACTTCAGAGCTACGATAGAGCTCAAACAGTTGGTGGCAGACAGGCTCCAGGAGCTAAAAGAAAAACAGAGCCATATTATTTCCATTGCTTGAGCTGTAATGTATTTCTTAAAAGGCAAATGCATCTTTATAATATTTAAAATTTTTTTCAATATTAACTCCTCCATATATGAGTTAACTCAACAAAGCCTTTTAATAGAGACTGTATATTAAACCCCTAACTGTAAGTACTTTAGTACCATATACTATCACTATACTTTCTGATACACTATAATACTAAATTTATTAGATAATTAGTCTGCTTGCCAATGCACTATATTTATACTTATTGAGTTTGGCTTTCTGTTCTTATCAAAACTTTTTAGTCTCTATTTAAATTTTTTTGGGGGAATTTATGTATATACAGGTACTTTAATGCCATGGTACATGTATGTAAGTCAAAGAACAACTTTGTGGGATCCAGTTCTTTCATTTCATCATATGGGTTCTAGGCATCCAACTTAGATTGTAGCAAGTGCCTTTATCCATGGAGCAATCTCACTGGCCCATTTTTCATTTTAAGAAATTTCTTCTTAGTCAAAAAAACTTCAAATTTCAAGTAAAGCCATAGCTTAAACAAATTACATACCACTCATTAGATGAAGAAATTTTATAAAACACATGATATGGGCATCCAAAATTCTAGGTAATATATTTTAAATACACAATACAAAGGGAATAAAAGCAGATTTAAGGTCTGAGTAACTATATTTAAAAGACTTGGGGCCTAGGAAGATGTCTCAGTGGGTAAAGTTCTGTTAACAATGATGACCCGAGTTCAGATGTTCTGCACCCACACAAAGGCAGAGCACAGCAGGGCATGGGGGAGGGGAGGTAAGTGGACTCCCCAGGGCTTACTGGTATAAATATGCTTTTCAATTCTCAAGTCACCACATGAAATGAAGTGAGGGCCCTCATAATATTGAAAACTGAAGACAGTGAGTTCTACACACTGCTGACTTATGATGGTCTTGTTCCTATTAACTGTAGACTACGCAGGCCCGACTAACTTTTAACTGTACATAAAGACTGATAAGAAACCAAACCTCACAAAAAAATTAATTCCAATAAAAAAGAACAGATTAGTAATTTCATATGCTTACTCTATTCTAAGTGGCATATTTACATTCAAATCTACTTAAACATAGTTGCTTTTAATAATTCAGTATTATGGAATGGTCACTTTTTTAACTGTAAAGCTGTCAACAAGATCTATTGCCAACTATATAGTTAATATTTACAGAAGTTAACTTTTGTTCTTGAAGAACAACTTTAAAGCCTAGAAAATGTACATACATATCCTAGTCTAGTAAGTACTCAATGCCCTAAGAAAAATAAAAATCAGGACAAATTTTAAAAATATTAAAAAAAAATTATCTCCTTATATTGATGTTTAGAACAATCATACAGTTTGTTGAAGATTATAGAAATTAGTGGAAAAGATGATTTTAGATGAAGGTTTTCTAACATCAAGCTGATTTTTCCACTCTAACAAGTTTCTTATACTAAAGTATTAGTAAAGACTGTTTCATTACTATACATAGTTCCAATACTTTTGAAAACAGTGGACCACTGCCATACGTCTTCAATGATGACAGCACTGTTCTGAGCAATTAAAGACTGTGCAAACTTAGAAATTTGTTTAAAAATCTATACTTTTTAAGATTCACTCTTCTCTTTAGTAAAAGACTCTCCAAGGATTGCTTTCTCTAAATTTGTATAGCCTGAGATATAATCACAATAAACTTGTAATGAAGATATTATCTTTCAGTTTTTTTAGTTGAAAGTATTTGGCAGGTAAGTCATTCTAAGCATACAAATGAAATAGATGTTCCAAAATTATGACTCTGTCTTTTTTGTTTTGTTTTTCTGTATATAGCCCTAGCTGTCCTGGAACTCGGTCTATAGACCAAGCTGTCCTGGAACTCAGATCCAACTGCCTCTGCCTTCTGGGTGTTAGGATTAAAGGCTTGACCCTGTTATTTTGAAGGTGGGATATGCTGGTGATGCAGCAGCTTATAATCAAATATAACTACAAAGTGAGAGCATTAAAAGCCTGCCACTGTGATGCGCCTTTAATTCTAAGCATTTGTACCGTACTACTATTTCTGAAGTTCTCAATGGAAATCAGAAATAGTGGCACACACTTGTAATTCTATCACTTGACAGACAGAAGCACGAGAATCAAAGTTCAAAGGTGGTCTTAGCTACATAGCTCCATGAGTCCTTGTCCCAAACAAACCATGAACAAAAAACAAACCCCACTAAATGGTACTATCATTTACATAAAAAGTGATTAAAAAATCATCATCTTTGGCTTAAAAAGTTATGGAAGAACTGATAGCTTTCCTAAACTAAGCATACAGGGCTAACCATAATTACTGAGACATACTGTCTGATGAAAACATCAGAAAGCATTTTGGGGGAAAGAGAATTCTAACTTGATTAGAAGAAATAAAGTGAGGTCAAGAAATGGACACAATAAGACAGACAATAAGCAATAAAATTATTATAAGTCCATTTGTGAATGATGATAGAGAAATGAGGTAGATAATAGAAGGTAGCCTGGAAAAAGTTCTTGTTTTGTTTTAAGGAAATGAAGTGAGCAGGCATGGGTCAGTGGGTGAAGTGCTTGGCACTGCATCCCAGGCCTGACTCAGAGCTCAGGACTTGTGCATCTTAACCCTGCACACTCGCAGGCAATGGGAAGAGAGACGGTACAACACTCAGATACTTGCACACCTGTCTCAGAAAAGTGGAAAGCTAGAGATGAAATCAAAGAAAATATAAAATGGACAAAGGGGACTCACAGAGTGGAGGGCTCAAAATGGAAGAAGCATTAGAGTGATTAAGATCTGTTAAGATTAAAAAAAGAAAAAAACAGCAGTATCATTGGTATAGAGTTTAAAAGTCAAATTGTAACAAAGGTAGCCATGACATGTAAAATTAAACCTCTAGAATGTATATCTAAGACTTTTATGTCTTTAAAGCAACAGTGATTTTAAGACTATCTCAAGCTCAATTCATATTAAATAAAGTGTATGGCCATTTTCTGAAATAACATCTTGGTAGCACACCTGATAGAATATAACAAAATCAGGACTTAAAATGCACTTGTCTATGACTACAGAAGAGTTCTGGGTTCTTCAGAATTTATTATCTTAGATTTTTCAAAGACTGAATGCATGATTACAAGCTTCTGATTTGACAGTAAAAAGCAACTTCATAACTGTGATGAATGCTAAAGTCTTGAGCTTGGATTTCTCAAGCTACCATTTCCATTTTGAACCATGACTTCAAGCTCTCATGTGTTATTATAAAGCAGAACAATACAGAAGAGTCTGAATAACTTTTTTTTTTTAATTTTATTTTCAGTTTTCAAGACAGGGTTTCTCTGTGAGGCTTTGGCTGTCCTGGAACTCACTCTCTAAACCAGGCTGGCCTCGAACTCATAGAGAGCCTGCCTCTGCCTCCCAAGTGCTTGGATTAAAGATGTGTGTCACCACTGCCTAGTGGAGTATGAATAACTTAAAAGTCTATCTTAAAAGTATTTTTAAAAAGTGAGAACACAAGCCGGGTGTGGTGGCGCATGCCTTTAATCCCAGCACTTGGGAGGCAGAAACAGGCGGATTTCTGAGTTCGAGGCCAGCCTGGTCTACAAAGTGAGTTCCAGGACAGAAACCCTGTCTCAAAAAAAACCAAAAAAAAAAAAAAAAAAAAAAAAAAAAAAAAAAAAAAAAAAAAAAAAAAAAAAAAAAAAAAAAAAAAAAAAAAAAAAAAAAAAAAAAAAAAAAAAAAAAAAAAAAAAAAGTGAGAACACTTTTCATACTGACTAGAATAGTTTAGAATATTTTTTACTTCATTATTTCATTATTTTCTAACCAGTATTTACTTGCTTATTTATTTACATTTAACCCCAGAGCCACATTCCAAGCCCACATTTATTAAATATTCATTATATATATGATGGAATACTATACTCTAGGGAAGTAACAATCATAAAAAAATATGACCACTGCCCATGAAGAGCTTACAATCTAAAAGGAAAAGCATAAAACAAATAATTTTTAATAAGCAAAGCTTAAATGTTAAGACAGTGCAAAATCAGGGGTAGGGTATATAACATTTATTATTTAGAAAATTTCATATACTCTTGACTAAAGATAGTATGTGTGTGTGCGTGAGTATGTAATAAAAAGGTATCTACACACACACAGACACACACACACACAGACACACACACACAGCCCAAGTCTTAAGTTTTAAAAATTTAGCAATACACCATAGGAGAAAAAGCAGCAAATGAATCTTGCAGTAGCTGCTAGAAATAACAGCAGATGCAAGTCTGAGAGCCAATCCAAACAAAGAGACAGAGAAGAAGGTGTCAATAAGCAAGCTTTTGGTGAGAAGACAACAATAAAGATGCACTTTAAGCTGGGCTGCTGGTTAGGAGCTGGTTACCTGAACTTCTTCCAGCTTACTGCAGTACACAGCAGAGGCAGTCTCGGAGGCTGTATCTGGGAAGATAAGAAGCTACTTTCCTGTGTGTTCCTCTCATTTTCATGTTAAAGCATACATGAATCCAGTGGGAGAAAACTATATGTCACACCAGTGTGTTAATGGACAAATACTGTGTGCATCTGACATAAGTTTACATATAGATTCAGTTGCTGCATTTTCTATTTTCTATCACAGGTTGAATAACAGTTGACTGTTATTCTAAATTTATTGGTCTTTGCTATTTAGATTTTTAAAAGCACGTCCTCTGATAATTTTCAGTTAAACTTAATAAATAGCATAATTTTGTGATATCAGCTTACAATTGATCAGCGTGCTTATAAACATTAGTACAGTACTAAGAAATAAGAGTAAATGATATTTTTTTAAAAAAAAGAAGGCTGAACCAGTATACCATAAAAATTTGGTTTCCAGAGAAGGAACATTACAGAACATAAAGAAAAAAATACATTAAGTAAATAATCCATTGATATGAAGATAACTGAAGTTGAGAATCAAAGCATACCACCTTCATCAGGAAAAAAGATCAAAACACTTTCAAATGTAATGGTGGGGGTGGGGAAGCCAAAGCAACTATCAGGATGAAAAATAGAAGGAAGAGGCTTTCCAGCTCCACAAGTCAGACGAAACTACAAACTTACATGTAAGTGATTTTGGAACACAGATTTCACCTCACTATTTAGAACTTACTTTTCTTATAAGCTTTCCTACCTCATTGTTTGAATCTTGAATAACTTTATAGAGAGCTGGTACAAGGGCTTTTTTCCGGTGCAAGGTTGCTGCATAACTGGTAATCTGAGTGTCAGGTAATGCCTATGATAAAACCACCAAAGGACAGTAAAATGAATTTAATATTTAGGAAACAAATTTATTTTACATGAGTGCCACTTGAGTAAGAGTCAAATAAGAACATTTAAACAATTAATATAATTAACATGAAATAATTAACATGCAAGTTTTCTAGCTGTTTATCCATGAAAAATAATCACAAGTTACATATTATAATTGATTTCACAAAAACAGGTCATCTTAAAGCCACCCAACCTGAGAGAGCAGGATGTATCCAGTTCCTCTACTGATGCCTTCACAACACATTTCCTAAGTGTTCATATGTTACAGTTTTCCATCTATTTAACTTAGGAAACCAAAGCAGGGAACAAATACTGTTATTAAAACTTGAAGGTGCCAATCTTCTATGGAATGTATCTCAGTCTTAACAATTATTTTTACTTCTACATAATTCCTTTGACCCTTATTTATACTAGGTCTACTTGAAAGGACCACAACCAGAGAAGCATTAATCCATATTCCAAAACTTCTATTTAAAGTGTATTTGTAGGGCTCTTTATAGAATATACTAGCACCATTAAACTTCTGACATATAATTTATACAGTCTTATCCCAGTTCCATTTACCTTGAATTCTGATAACCATTCTTCCACAACAGCTCGTTCTGATCCCAGCATCTTCCTTTACCTTCTATTCTTCTTTTATCTCTAAAATACAAAATTTTAAGAAATGAATCTGAAGATAACATTACTTACAGAAATTACCAAAGGTACATAAATGTATACATTTCACTAACCAAGAAAGTTATCTAGTTTGTGTGTGTGTGTGTGTGTGTGTGTGTGTGTGTATATATATATATACACACATACATATATATGTGTGTATATACGCACACACACACACACACATGTATATGTATATGTATATGTATATGTATATGTATATGTATATGTATATGTATATGTTTTTCGAGACAGGGTTTCTCTGTATAGCCCTGGCTGTCCTGCAACTCACTTTGTAGACCAGGCTGGTCTTGAACTCAGAAATCCGCCTGCCTCTGCCTCCCGAGTGCTGGGATTAAAGGCATGCGCCACCATGTCAGGCTTAGTTTATATTTTCAATAGTGTCTCACCCTCAGTTAAGAGTACAAATAAAACTTATTAAAAATAAATTATACTTTTGAATGATATAGCAGAAACCCATTGTCTTCATCCTTGTACATTTTCTCCCACTTCAAGGTGTCCCAGAAGGAATCCTAGGATTAAGGTGCCTATAACTCAGTACTGGGAAGGCTGAGGCAAGAGGACTGTGAAGGGGAGGTTACTTTGGGCTATGCAGTAAGCACTAAGACAAGCCTGGACTGCACAGCAACACCCTGTGTATCTCTGGCTAGCAGCCTGGAACTTATGACTTAGACCATACTTGACTCAAAATCATAGAGATCCTGGAAAGCAAAATCCAGGACCACCAGGGCTAAACAGAGAAACCATGGCTCAAAATAAACAGACAAACACCCCAAAACAAACAAATCACAGAAACTTGGCATCTACCTCCCAAGTGCTAGGATTATAAAGGTTGGTCACCAAGTCTAACAAAAGATATGGCTTTTTTTTTTTTTTTGAGATGAGATTTTTCTGTCTTTTTTGGAACTTGGCTGTCTTGGAACTCTGTAGGCCAGGGTGGCCTCAAACTTAGAAATCCTCCTGCCTCTGCCTCCAGAGTACTGGGATTAAAAATGTGTGTCACCATGCCTGGCTCAAAGTTTGTTTTTATGTTTGATAGTGGCACAAATGATTTTTTAAAAGTCCTTAGAGCCACATACTAAAATATCGGTGGTGAAATGCTTGGGGTTTGCCTTAAAGTAATGGGGGATCCTCTAATGGTTCAGTCACTAAATGGGTGTAAAGACATTGGGTATGCTATATCTCATACTGTCAACTTGATTCATATAGAAGGAACCTTAATTGAAGAATAGCTTCAGACTAAATGGCCTGTGGCTGTTATCTATGGGGCATTTTCTTAACCACTAATTGATGGAGGAGATTCCAGCCCACTGCTGGCTGTACCTTTGTAAGTATATTAAAAAAAAAAAGTAGCTAAATGGAGACTTCAAGCAAACACTCCTCTGTGGGCTTCTGCTTCAAGCGCCTTCCTTGAATTCCTACCTTTTTTCCCCTCAGTGGAGGAAATGTAAAGTGTAAAATGAAGAAAACCTTTCTTTTTCAAGTTGGTTTTAATCATGGTATTTATTAATGTAATCCAAAACAAACTAGAACAGCCTCACTCAAACCATGTTTCAATAATGACATATAAAAGAGGGGCAGAGGCCATCCAGGCAGTGACATGGGTCTCAACCTGGACCAGTCATTGCATGACCACTCCTGCAAGTTCTATACCACCATCACCCCAGCACATCTTACAGGTGGGACAGATTGTGTAGGTTGAAGGTTTTGTGGATGGGTTGATGCTCCAGTCAGACCGCTGGGAGCCTTGCTTGGTTATGGAAATTAGCTAGTTTGCCTCTATTACCAGGGGACCTCTTGAGGGTCACTCTCATAGAGTCCAGGGAGTTTCAACTGCAGTAAGTTTCTACATCTCACCCCCAAAGCTAGTACTCTCTCTCTCTGTTCCCCATTCCCTACCCACTCCCACTCCACCCAAAAAAATCTATTTAATTTCCCTTTCCCAGGGAGATTCATGGGTCCCCTCTTGAGCCCTCCAGAGGCAAGACATATCCAGAGATCCAGGATAGAACCAGAAAAGGGGGGCGGGGCAGGGGGCAATGAAATGATTCCTAATGATATTCTGCTGTACTCATAGACTAGAGCCAAGCCCAACTGTCATCAGAGAAGCATCATCCAGCAACTGATAGGAGCAGATGCAGAGACCCAGAGTCAAACACTAGGTGGGACCTGGAAAACACAGGAGAACGGGAAGGGTTGTAGGAACCAGAGGGGTGGAGGACACCCCTGGAGAACATGGCCTCACAGAATCAACTAAACAGTGCTCACAGGGGCTCACAGAGACTGAACTGACAAGCATGGATCCTGTATGGGTCTGAGCATATTTGTTATGGTTGTGTAGCTTGTTTCTGTGGGTTTCTTACAGGAGTGGGGGTTAGCTCTGACTCTTGCCTGAGCTTGGGACAGCTTTCTTCCTTCTGAATTGCCTTGGCCAGCTGTGGTATGAGGGTTTGTGCCTACTCTCCCTGGGAGCCTATGTTTTTGTTTTGTTTTGAAGGGATGGAGGAGGAGAGAATCTGGAAGAGAGGGGAGGTGGAGGGAGGGACTGGGAGAAATGGAGAGGGGGAAAATTTTGGTGGGGATGTAATGTATAAGAGAAGAATAAAAACTGGGGCAGAGGGTAAGAAAGGAGTGAATTAGATACGAATATTTATGTGTAAACATGTGTACACATGTCTCTGTGAATATGTGCAGTGAGTATAAGTACCCGCAGAGGCCACAAGGGGGCATCAGATTCCTTTGAACTAGAGTTACAGGTGGTTCTGAGCCACACCAGATGTGGGTGTTAGGAATCAGACTCAGGTCCTCTGCAAGAGCAGTATGCACTCTTAACCACCGAGTCATCTCTTCTGCCCCTTGCATTGGAAATAAAATGCAACTGATCTTAAGCTGATAGCCATTTTGCTTAGTAATCAGTACACAAACTTAATTATTCTATCTACTTTGTTACAGCTTGAAATGTCTTATAATGAACAATAAAAACTAAATATTTGAATATGCAAATCCTGATATAAGAGATATAAAACAAGGGTCTTACATCTATTCACTTACTTATTTTTGTGGGTAGGCTATGGAGAGTAGAGTGCACATGCATTAACTGCTCTGAGATCTAAGCAAAACTATGAATCCCTACTTCAGAAAAAGGAAACTAGGGCTAGGGGTGTGGCTCAGTTGGTAGAATGCCTGCCTAGCTTGTTCCTAGCACACAGTGAGGACAGAAATACCAATACAGTCTAATGGGTTAAAGAGAATTTTGGTCTATAAAATATGTGTTTTTGGAAGAGTTGTTTCTCTGTCACCTCAAACTCCTTGTTTATAAAATGAGGACAATAGAAGTAGCTATGACAAAAGTTTTTTTAGTTTTTGTCTGTTTTGGTTTTTTGAGACAAAGGTTCACTGGGAAGCCCTAGCTGGCTTGAAACTCAGTGTGTAGACCAGGCTGACCTCTAACTCATGGTGATCCTCCTGCCTCTGCTTCTACAGTGCTAGGGTGAAAGGCATGTGCCGCATACCTAGCTGACAAGAGAGGTTTTTTTTGTTTTGTTTTGTTTTTTGAGCTAAAGATGATCATTTTAATGAAAGATAAAATGCAAGATATTTTAATGAAAGATAGAATGCATAGATATTTTAATGGAACACACAATTGTTGCATCCTTCATTACCCTCATAGTACAGAGTTGAAGCAGAGAAATCTTGCAGTTGCTTGTTAACCTTTATTGGGTGCTAAATATATGTCAAATGCTGTGATAAGCATTGGCAGGTATGTTCATTTAAATCTCAAATTGCTATAAGTGATAGATCACTTAGCAGTCCCATTTTATAGAAGACAATGTGAGGCTCACAGAAATGGAGTGGCTTGTCTAAGACAAAACAGTTATAAAGAATAGTTGAGCCTTGAACACAGACAGCTTTGTTCTCAATCTCATGCCTTTAACTACCAAAGTGCTTTGTTATAGATTATAAAGATGCCCATATTGTGAGGACATGGATAGTCATAAAATCTGGGACTGGAAATCATAGGTCACTGACACAGAATTCACCACAACATGAGAACTGTATTAAAGGATCACAGCATTAGGAAGGTTGAGAACCACTAATCTTGAGTGATCTTTTTATTAGAGAAATGGAAAACATACAAAATGGAGAGAAGAAGAAAGGTTAGGGTTTCGAGGAAAATTGTTTGGTGCATGTCAAGACAGGCAACAGCAACTAGATACCCAAGCAAAGGAATCTAGATAAATAAATATTCAGAGACTCAGATACAAAATTTAATTAACTATGTACAGGAAAAAGAAACAACCTAGTAGCTGACATGTAAACCTTCACTTTTTTATATAAAGAACAAATAACATGGGGCTGGACAGATGGCTCAGTGGGTAAGAGCACTGACTGCTATTCCAAAGGTCATGAGTTCAATTCCCAGCAACCACATGGTGGCTCACAACCATCCGTAATGAGATCTGATGCCCTCTTCTGGTGTGTCTGAAGACAGCTACAGTCTACTTATATATAATAATAAGCCTTTAAAAAGAAAAAGAACAAATAACACACAGTCATAAAATAGCAATTGGCATATATCCTTCACATTAGCTGTTATTACTAGTAGTTCTAAAATAATAATAATGTAATTATTTAGGTTTTTGAAAATTCAAGAAGCATTTTTATTCTGGGGGTAATAATTGTTAATTATTATCCATATTAGAAGTATTGTCGAATAAAATGCTAAGGATGCAACACTGATGAATAAAAAGAAAATAGGTGCTCTCCAGTGTTTCAGGAGATCACAAGTAGATAAACAAAGCTATCGATTACCAGTGCAACACACGAGATAATAATAACTGTTACTGCAAACTCTTAAACTTGATAAAAAAAAAAAATTGCCAGGCATGGTGGCACATTACTTTAACCCCAGCAATTGGGAGGCAGAGACAGACAAATTTCTGAGGTCAAGGCCAGCCTGGTCTACAGAGATAGTTTCAGGTGGGCTACACAGAGAACCTTGTCTCAAATCCTACCAAACATTTACAAAAAAAACACAAACTCCTGGAAAAAGATAATGAAGATATTTCAAAGTGTATGTCTAAAACTTAGACTATGGCAGCTGTTATTGTGTGTGTATAGGGGGAGCTGAAGGAAAAACACAGTCTCCAAACAAATATTCCAAACAAAGGAGATATTCTGACTTTTCTAGGTTGTGAAGGGAAGACCAGAAGTTTCAATCTAATTTAAACTGGCATAACCTATGTGCCAAGAAGCCAAGCACTGGGTAAATTTACCTTCTAACTTCTGGGGATGGGGTGGGGGGCTGAACTTACTTATCTCCTCCCTTGCTTCCCAAGACCTACATGCTCTAGATTCCATAGCATGGGTCTGTCAGCTATAAGGAGCCATGGCCGGATTTTTGAGAGACATGAGACAGAGAAAGGGGGGGGGGGGTCTGTGATCTAACAGAATGTACTTTGGGTAGCATTACCATCCTTACAAGTCTTTACTGATAACATCACTTTATGAGGCAATCTGCCCTGTATTCCAAATTCATTTCTAGTATTTTCTCTAATGCTGGAGAACCTAATGTTGGTTATCTTGCTCTCCTAATGTGGAATCATACAGTTATAGACTCTTAACTTAGGACACCATCCCAGCCAAATTCATTACTCCTCATTGGGCGGGGGAGATAGTAAAGGAACGCATACATACACAACCATAGTGTCAGACCTCAATTAGGTTGCAAAGTCTGCAACATGTGATTGTATGTTCTATGATGGTGAATTTATATAATGTCTACTCCTTAGCTGGTATGGTTATAAGGCTGATGGCATTGAGCCCTCTTCCTCTCAGCCATTCTGGAGACTTCATAAAGCATACCATTTTTTTGTCAGGATGCTGGATCTGGTCGTCAGACTCCATGTAACAGGAGCACTGCCTTTGCAAGTTTTCTTGCTCTTTGTCCCTATTTTGAACCTTGTTAGTATAAGGCTTTCATTAACATGGCTCTATCAGCCATTTCTGAATTCTAACCAACTGTTTTCCTGGGTAGATTCAATTCAGTGATTCTGCTTACTCCCCATTCTCCTCTTGACCTGTCCTGGCGTGCGTTTTCTAAGAAAACAGTGGGATTGTTGGGGTGTGTGCAAGACCTTGAGTTAAAGCAAAATAGAACTGGGAAGAAGTATTTATTTGGGCTCTCTTTTCTCTTCTAGTCCCTCTTGCTCTCTAGGTAAGGATGACCTTGAACTCCTGATCATCCTGTCTCTACCTCCTAGATAGTAGGATTACAGGCATAAAACAACACCTGGCTTTGACTTTGCATATTTGTACACTATTAGTAAACATTAGAAAGAGCAGTTTATTTGCTCTAGTCATATTTCAAATAACCAGAATCTACATGTGATTATTTTCCTGTATCAGACAGAATAGAAAGAGAACACAGTCGTCAGTCACAAAAGTTGCTTTGGCCAACAGTGATCCAGATATACTCTGATATCACAATCATGCTGAATAAATGAACTAAATCTAAGTAAAATTCAGATGACATATTTCTTAAATGCAATTACTAAAATAATTCGAAACTGAATTCAAAGACAGAAAGAGGTGATCATGTCAGATAAAACTGTTTAATAAATAAAGCTACTTACCAAAGTCTACCAAAAATTCTTAACATGTTTAATCATATGGGAAATCTATTCTTCATCTTTTTTTTAAGTTAAGGTCATAATTTTACCTGTCTTAGGATCAGTTTTCTAAAGGAGGAGGTGGCACAGGAATGAGGCAGAGTTCAAGTGTGGAATTCATTTGTTGAGAGTTAAATATTTTCCAACTCTATAAAAAAAATTAAAAAAAAAACAAATAGTAAGAAAATATTCTCAAGAACATACACACAAAAAAATTTTAAGTGGCAAATTCATAAAGCAGTTCTTCATTTGTGTATGTGTGTGTGTGTGTATGCAAGTGCTGATGGTGCTTGTGTGTGTATGTGTAAGGCTGCACACACCTACACACGATATTGTGGAAGACATTGAGCAGCATCCACCTCTATTGCTCCCTGCCTGATCCCCTTCACACAGTACTGAATATGGAGCTCTACCATTTTTGGGTTAGGGCTGGCAGCCAGCAAGTCCCAGAGATTTACCCATCTCTGTATCATGCCCCCAGCACTGGGGTTTACAGACACAGGCAGAAACACCTGGCTTTTTACATTCAACTCAGGTCCTTGACAATTGGTCAGTAAGCACATTTTTTTTTTCACTTTCAAGTCTACATATTTTTATTTACTCACTGTAGCTCATTTAACATTAAAGAATAATTATAGACCCTAAAACATTCTATAATAATTCATTTGTTGAGAGTTAAATTGTGTACTTGTGTATCTTCACCACATCTAAGAAAAGAAATTGGGAGATGAAAGTCTCAATTTTAGCTTCAAGTATCCATTAATTATCTTCAAGACACTAGGTAGATTATATAAATTGCTGGAGATTCAGCTGAAAAAGAATTTATAAAGTTAAATATTTTCCATATAAAAAATACTGACTCTAAGTTTTGAAACATATAGCGATGCATTCTTTCTCTCCCAAGAGTTTTCTTTAGGCCTCCACAGACTCACCTACCCACCCATTTTCCACTCCTAAACTAAATAATTAAGTAACAAATGTTAAATAGATTCTATAAACAGTCATGTTTACTTGTTTACAACAAAGATAACAGTGCAATGCAATTGGAAGAGTTTTAAATAAAAAGATGTTAGTGGTCAGTTGGCTATCTCTATAGAAAACAATGTACTATGATCCTTAACCTTACACTGTTCACAAATGTAAATTCCAGAGACCAGCAAGATGGTTCACTGGGTTAAAGCAATTGCTGCCAAGTCTAATGACTGGAGTTTGATCCTGGAAACCCTCAAGGTGTAGAGTAAGAAATGACTCCCAAAAGCTGTGCTCAAACCTATACATGCTTGTGTGTTTGCATGAACATCTCCTGACTCCCACTTCTAATTAAATGTTTAAAAAGAAGAAAATTCCAATTAGTATACAGATCTAAGTATGTGGGGGCATGTACAGCAAAATATTTGTGTAAATAACCAAATTTAAATTCTATGCCCCCCCTTTTTAAGACAGGATCTTACTATGTAAACAAGGTGGCCTTGAATTTATAATCTTCCTTGCCTCAACTTCCCAAGTGCTGAAATTATAGATATGCACAATCAAGCCCAACTTGGGGGAACATTTTTTTAAATAAACAAAAAGCACTGACAATGGCAACTGGACTCTTTTAAATCTGCCCACACACACCCCAACAAAGAAAAAGGAAAGGAAAGATCAACCCACAAAACCTTCAACTCAACATTTGTCTACTTACAAGAACGACAGGGATAAAGATGGAGCTGAGACTGAGGGAATGGCTAAACAATGACTGATCCAACTTGAGACCCATCCCATGAGAGAGCAACTAATGCTGCTCTGCTATGCTTGCAGTCAGAAGCCTAGCAATAACTGTACTCTGAGAGGTTTCATTCAGCAGCGGATAGAAAAGAATGCAGAGACCCACAACCAAACGTTGGATGGAGCTTGAGGAGTCTTGAGGAGTGGGGGATAGAACTAAGCTGCTGGAGGGGTCAAGGACACCACAAGAAGACCTACAGAATTAGCTAATCTGGGCCCTTGGTGACTCTCAGAGACTTAACCATGAACCAAGGAGCATGCAGGGGCTGGACCTAAGCCTTCCTCGCATTTGTAACAGATGTGCAGCTTGGTCTCCATGTGAGTCCTTTAACAACTGGATTGAGAACTGTTTCTGTCTCCGTCCCCTGCCACTGGATCCTCTTCCCCTACTGGGACTGCCTAGTTGGGCCTCAGTGAGAGAGGAAGTACTTAGTCATGCTAGGAGAAGATGTCCCAGGGTGGGGATGGTACCAAGGCAGGGGCCTCCCCTTCTCTGAGGAAGAAGAAGGGGAAGGGATAATTCTGGGAGAGATTTTTTTTT
>LR749727.1:326357-378996 GCA_902729485.2 Mus minutoides
TTAGAGACAGGAGCCCAGGGGGTACTAGTTAGTTCATGGTTATTCTTCCACCTATAGGGTTGAAGACCTCTGGGAGAGATTTTTAAGGGTGGAAATGGGAGATGTGGGGGATGTAATATGAATTAAAAATATTATGAAAAAAAAGATTATGGTCCAGCTTGTTGAGTTCACATTCCTGAGTTGGCAGAATTAATATTATGAAAATATTTAGACTACTTAATTTATAAAATCAATGAAATAGATCAAAATTTATAGAATCAATCAAAATTTCTATGTCCTATTTCATAGTTTTAGAGAAAACATAAGAATTCATATGGAACCAAGAACATTACTGACAGTGTTATAAAACCCAACCTCAAATCCTACTATAGAAGTACAATGATAAAGAAAACTGGTACTGACATAAGAATAGACAAGTAGACCAAGACTAGAATAGAAGACCTGGAAATAAAACAGCAAAGCTAAATCCAGTTACTTTTTGACAAAGAAGGTAAAATTATACTCTGGAAAAAAAGAATCTATTCAACAAATGGTGATGATAAAACTGGATTTATACCTACAGAAGATAAAATTAGATTTGTATAATTTACCCAGTACACAAATCAATTAAAAATTGGTCAGGGATCTTAATTTAAGACTAGAAACACTGGAACTTTTGAAGAAAACATGGAGATACCATTCAAGATACTGGGTTAGCTAGGAGTTTTTAAAAGAACACTAACGATACAGGAACTAACTAAGCCCAAGTATCAACAGATGGGGCTGCTCAACAGTAAAAGGTTCCTCCATAGCAAAGAACACAATCAGCAGAGTTAACAGACAGCACACACAATGGGGGGAAATCTTCCCCAGCTACACTTCAGCAAGGGGCTGACAGCCAGAACTTACAAAGAATTACAGAAATTTAATACCACAGAAATAAAATTGTCAGTCAACAAATGGGCAAATTAACTGAATAGTTTTTTTTTTTAATACAAATGTCGAACAACTATTTTTAAAAAGTATTCAATATCCCTAGCCATCAGGGAAATGCAAATTAAACTACACTGAAACAGCCCCTCATCCCAGCTGCTATCAATGACCTTGACAGCGCTTACTGCAGTGGGGGTGCAAACTAACACAGCCATTGTGAAAATCAGTTTGCATATTTCTCAAAAAATTAAAAATAGAACTACCACATGACCCAGCTCTCTCATTCCTAGGCATAGACCCAGAGAATGCCATAATCTCCCATGGAGATATTGGCACCCCCAAATTTGCTGGTTACTATAGCAAAGAATTTAAATCAACCTATTTACCCATCAACAAACAAATGAATAAATGAAAAATCTGGAAAAATATATGAGTACAATTCCGTTCTAAAGAAAAATAAAAGTTTAAAAATTTGCAGAAAAATGGACAGGCTTACAATATTTAAAGAAAGTGTGATGGTTTGTATATGCTCATCCCTTGGACTGGCACTATTAGAAGGTGTGGCCCTGTTGGAGTAGGTGTGGCCTTGATGGAGTGTGTCACTGTGAGTGTGGGCTTTAAGACCCCCATCCTAACTTCCTGGAAGTCAGTATTCTGCTAGCAGCCTTCAGATGAAGGTGTAGAACTCTCAGCTTCTCCTGCACGCAGCATGCCTGCCTGGATGCTGCCATGTTCCTGCCTTAATGATAATGGACTAAGCCTCTGAACCTGTAAGCCAGCCCCAATTAAATGTTGTCCTTATAAGAGTTGCCTTGGTCATGGTGTCTGTTCACAGCAGTAAAACCCTAATGAAGACAGCAAGGTCACACAAACTCTGGAAAAAAAGAAAAAACAAAACAAAAAACAAAAAACAAAAAACACTCTGGAGAAATGCAGAGGATCTATCACTAATGACCACAACAAAACTAGTTTGTACTTAGGGTATGTTAGGAAACTACCGTAAAAAGAACGCCCAAATTATTAGAGTTAGGAGTGTTCATAACTCACAAAATGCCTTTAAAAGTACTCCTTCCCACCAATCAGATTAAAGATTGGTTAAAGACTACAGACTCCATCCTAAGTATGGTGCGATACGTAGTAGGAAGGAGAGACCAGTAAAAAGAGAGGAGAGGAGAGGACAGTTTTACTAAGACAGTGGTGCAGAGACAGGTAGTTGAGCAAGAACAAGCTAGACACAGGCAAAGATAGAATAGGCCAGAGAATGAGAAGAAGCCAGAAGATTAGAACAGATTGCTGAAGTTAGTATGAGCCAAGCAGAGCAACTGAAGGAAAAAAAAAATGAGAGAAACCAGATTGAATCCATCAGCATGGAGAGGAGTCCTGAGCCAGAACAGCTGAGCTGAGCAGCCAGAGTTCAGAAAGAGCTAGAAAGGGTGAGCTTATCCAGCAGTAAGTTTCACAGGCTGAAACCACTCTAGGCCTAGATAAGATTGTATAGGGGCTAGAAGCTTCCAGGATTAGGCCTAGTTTAGCAGACTGAGGCAGTAAGCTTCCAAGATGACAACTAGAGCAGGAGAATAAGTTACTTTTAGACTTATTTACTACCTATCTTGTCCCATTAGAATATAAGCACAAGCTACATATCCACAATGTCTATAGAGAGTAACAGTCATTTCATATACAAGCAAGGAAAGAAAAGATTATGTAAATGGTACTGAGGCAAGAAATAGGGCAGAATAAGGTCCAGTAAAACCTCAGTCAAAGGCTGAGATTAGTACATCAAAGACAGCAGTCAAGAGAGGAAGATGGAAACCAAGATTGCCAGATAACAAATAAAGAGCTAAACAAGCCTATTATCATGCAGATGCAAGAAAAAGTGGGTGCTATGCAAACAGCTAAGGAAGGGTCACAGTCCTCTTACTATGGAGCTTCTAATCTTCTAATGCTAGACCGATGTCTGCATCACTATCTACACTCCCCGTCCTATTCCTTGTTCTGGAAATCATAGGCGATGGTGGTGAGAACAACAGAGCAATGCTTCAAAGACCTGGCCTCCATAAAAGCAATGAAGTGTTAGAAACATTGTCAGACTAAAGTTTTTCACAACTGTGAAAATTCATCAAAGGCTTAAAGCAAACTTCGAAGTATATATTCTAAAAAAGTAGCTGTGGAGATGGCTAGGGCCCTTGCCATGCAAGTCTGAGGGCTAAAGTTCACAGTCAGGAGCTGTAAACTCAAATGGAGGAAATAGAAGTGTTTATAATCTTAACATTCCTAAAGGGAGATGGGTGTTGGAGACAAGAAAGTCCCAGGAAACTAAAGGGCCAGCTTGAATAGAAACTATCAACAGCAAGAGACCCTGCTTCAAATAAGGGAGAAGGTTAACGACCAACAGTCTCACAAATCATACATGTTATATACACATATACCATATCCATATTGCCCACAGGGGGTGTGAATCTTAGTCAAAACCAGGGGTCTCAGTAGAATGTAAATGTACCCCATCTACCTTTACCATAATATCTCTGAAATCAAAACAGCCACAATTACAGTGAAAACCACAGGGGGCAGCCACTGAAGGACACATGGGGTTAAAGTGTCTTTAAGGCTTCATTCCCAGAAAATGTAATCATATGACCTATTGCAATTTTCTGGAAGATCCCACCTACAAAGCTATCATTGCCTGGTACTGAGCGGGAGTGTAGCCAATGTCAAAAGCCATCTTCTAGAGGCAGTTGTTGAAAATGAGAACTTTTTTTTCCCCTTAGAAACATCATGGCTCCTTAAGTACTGGAAAAACAAATGGAACAAACGTTTCAACAAACGAAAAGATTAAAAAGAAAATCCAGAGACCAAGCTGTGTTTAGAAGATTAAGCCAGGAGAATCAAGAGTTCAAGGTCACTCTCAGCTATGAGAGACCCTAACTCAATGAAACAAAGAAGAATCCTAGAGATGAGATGGCCACAGAAATTCCCAAGAATCTAGAAGGTACTATCCAATTCTGAAGGACCTATATAAATATGCCAAGTATACTGTATATTTAAGTAATATAGACACAGAATTAATTGAAGTGTAAAAAATAAATGCCAAGAAAATATGCTGAATTTTAGAATAAATATTTGAACAATAAACAAACATTTGAAGAAGCTGGTATTCAAAGGATGGAATCAAAAAAGGTAATCTCTGGATTTAATAGCATTTTAACCTCTATAAAAATTCCCATTCTTACTTAGTTAACAGACACAATTCAAAACAAGCTTTTAAGGTCAAAATATGTAAGCTAATTGATATTTTCCCTTTTGTGTTTTTCTCTCCATTTTTTATTGCAGTATATCAAAATTTACTCCCCTATCTAAGGGTACAATTGGGTGATGTTAACATGCATTCATAAGGTTGTATCATCATCACCATCTATCCTCATGGTCTTTTCATTTTGTGAAATTTAAATTCTATAACCACTAAACAATATTCCCATGTTGTCTCTGGCCTCACTCATTCCGTAGTAGCCACCATTCTACTGTATGTCTTCTTGATTTCTGAGCACTCTAAGAACCACATACAAGAAGAACCAGTTAATGTCTCAGTATAAAAGCTCCAAAATTAATACCTGTTATAGAATACTGCACAATGTCCTTCCTTGTTAAGGCTAGATAATATTCCAGTGCATGTATAGAACATTTTATATCTTGCTAATCAATTCATCTGTTAATGGGTACTTGAATTGCTTCCAAGTTTTAGGTATTGTGAATGATGTCACTATGAACATGGGTATACAAATATTTTAAGACCCTGCCCTTAGTTACTTTGATATTATTCATAATGCAATCTCTAAACAAAAAAGCAGGAAACTTTAATGGAGCATGTGGGTGCTGGGAATTGAACCTAGTCCTCTGGAAGAGCAGTCAGTGCTCCTAACCCTAAGCTATCCCTCTAGCCTCTAAGGCTTTATATATGTTCAGCCTAAATTTTCTCCTTAAAGATTTGTACATTAGCCTGATGGTGGTGGTGGCCTTTAATCCCAGCACTCTGGAGGTAGAGGCAGATGGATATCTGTGAGTTTGGGGACAGCCTGGTATACAAAGTTAGTTCTAGGGCAGCCAGGGCTACACAGAGAAACCCTGTTTCAAAAAAAACAAGGGAAAAAAATCATATATTATCATAGGGCTTATTTTTATATTTAGTATTTTACATATGTTTATATATACATTTAGTTTAGTATTTTATAGCATGTGCTATACTGGTGTCTTAATTAGGGTTACTATTGTTATAATGAAACACTATGACCAAAGGTTGGGGAGGAAAGGGTTTGTTTGGCTTATGCTTTACATATCACTGTTCATCACTGAAAGAAGTCAAGACAGGAACTCAAACAAGGTAGGAACCTAGGGGCAGGAGCTGATGCAGAAGCCAAGGATGGTGCTGTTTACTGGCTTGCTCCCCATGGCTTACTCAGCCTACTTATAACCCCAGGACTACTTGTTGATGGGTAGCCCCACCCATAATGGGGTAGGCCCTCCTACATCAATCATTAATTTTAAAAAATGTCCTACAGGTTTACCTACAGTCCAATCTTTTTTGTTTTCTTTTGTTTTGGTTTTGAGATAGTTTCTCTGTGTAGCCCTAGCTGCCCTGGAACTCAGAAATTCGCCTACCTCTGCCTCCCAAGTGCTGGGATCAAAGGCATGCGCCACCATGCCCGGCCCTACAGTCCAATCTTATGGAGGCATTTTCTTAATTGAGGGTCACTCCTCACTATGACTCTAGCTTATTTGAAGCTGACATAACTCTAGCCAGCACACCGGTGCTATTTCAGACATTTTACATAATCTACCTATTACCCCAATTTTACAGACAGGGAAACAAGCACTGAGAGATTCAACTGTTTTCCCAAAGTCACATAATTAGTAAATAGTGAAGCCAACAGTCTAGCTAGACTCTAAGAACTGTTCTTCCTCCGGAGACAGGGTCTTGTACTATCTAGTTTAAGCTGGCCTCAAACTTGCAATTCTGCTTTAAAGGTAATTAAATTACAGCCACACCTGGCAAGACTACCCAAACTTTGAAGATCTCATCCACAGAATATCACACATGTTGATTATGCTGAGAACATCATGTTTATTCCACTTAGTCAGCAAGGTCCTTTAGTAAAAGTTACATTTATGCCACATATTAGAAGAACTGTATGAAAATTTAGCAGTTTTCCATATTAATGATACCCTTGGAGTATACCAAAATATGCCCTTCAAATGAATGGCTCAGCTAGCCTTTAACACTTAGAAAGAAGCTGTTCTGGTTAATCATAATTAATTGTCAATTTGACTGGATTTAGAATCACTATGGAAACACACCTTTGCATGTATCTTTTGAGAGTATTTCCAGAAAGGTTTAACTGAAAAGGGTAGAATCCCTGAATGTGGGAGGTCCTCTGAGCTGGTGTTCAAGACTGAAGTGAGGGTAATGAGCTGACCAGCATTCTCTCTTTATTTGCTGGGAGTGAAGTGTGACCAGCTGCCTTACATCCTGCTGCCGTCATCTGCCCACCATGTCCGACTCTGCCTTAAACCAGGAGCCAAAATAAACCCTTCCTTCCTCCTCTTGTTCTTGTCAGGCATTTTGTCACAATAATGAAAAAAATAATACACAAGTTATCTGAAAGGTGATCTTAAATTCTAGAAGTAATATTAATCATGTTAGTATGTTGCTTTGTCACATTCCCACATAACCCAGAAGGCTGCTAGTTTGAAAAGAGGCCCAAGACAAGAACAAGCAAAAAATCAAGATGGCAGTACATTGTTATCATTTGGCCCTTAAATCCAGCAAACTTAATGGTATTCAAACATCGATGACAGATAAGGTAGTTAGATAAAGCTACCAGAAGGTCCCTATAGAGAAGTCCCAACATGACACTATAGGTTAAGAACTCCACATAAAGCAAGAGTTCTCAGCTTTGGCACAGCCTGCTATTGGTCATCTCTGACATTGTGAGAGGCCCTGCATACAAGGTAGGATGCTTAGAGCATCCCAAGCCACTACTCACAAGAGGCCACTCACATTTTTCTCTAAGTTTGACAAAATATCTCCAAATACCATCAAATATCCCCTTGAGAGCAAAACTGCCCTAGCTGAGAACTACCACTTTAAAGAAAGGAACTATGGCTCATGAAGATGATCATCATTCTTTCAAGAAAAACAGCTTCATGCCTGGCTTTTGGACCCTGTAAGAAGGTAAGCTTCCAACGTGACCAACGTGTCTGCTCCACCAAGCCACAAGGTTGATGTGCCGGCAGCATTTCCTCATTAATGGAAATGACAGACACACATTGGTTCTTTTCTCCTCTTCAGTGTACAAAAGAGGACTTTATTTCTCTATCTTCCAGTTAGATATGAATTGATGACTTGTTTTAATCAAAAGGTAAAAACAACTTCTATAAAGGCACTTCATTGCCAGAAAGCAATATTTAGCATATCAGTCCCTTGCTGTTCTGATAACCAACAGAGTCAAGAGGATGCACTGCTGACCCAACAAGTGAAGACAGCTTGTAACAAGTGAAGCTGCCTGTAACCACCCAGGCCTGCAGCAGATTTCACAAAGCAATAAATACACTTTTTTCTTTAAAATCAATCAATCAATCAAACCAAAGCCATTATTTGAAGATTGGTTGTTACTGTGACATCATCAGCTAACCCTGACTATAGCAGTTATACAACAAGATTACAGCAAACCACAAAAACACAAGAGAAAACAAATCGCTCTAGAATCTACAGCTTTTTACTTCTACTCCATGTCACCCCACCTTATTCTATGGCCTTGTAAACTTCCCTACTTTGGTTTGTGTGTGGTTTCATAAAATAAACTGGAATTACTACAACAAAGTAGCCGACTAAGGAAGAAGAAAAGGAAATAATCCCCAGTAGGCTCAGCTTTACAAGATAATATAAAGATATAAAAAGAAAGAAGTGAAAAAGAGAGGTGACCAGAGATATGGATATAAAGCCAAAACCATTTTAGCTATTTGGCCATCCCTTCCTTTCTTACTAGGCTTATGAACAAATGGCCCCATTAGCAGGGCTAAGATATAAATTAAACAATCCTTTAAAAACAAAAAAAACAAAACCAGTCTTGCTAAGCAACCCGATTTGTAATCCTGCCTAACCCTCTTGAGTACTAGAATAACGTGTGAGTACCCTCACATTCAGCATTCCCTTATCAATGCAGATCAACAATTCCACGAGAAACTAGGCTGTCTCACTTCTTCAAGCATTGCCTGTACTTCTTTCCTCCTGGGAATACCTTTAACCATGTGCTTACTATCCTACCCCCCCTTTCAACTCTCAAATGAAGAATCACTTCCTCTTACAAAGCTTCCCCCTCCATCAATGCAAGTCTTTCTCTCCCAACCCAAGTTGTCAGCCTAGGGTCCAGAGCTGTGAAAAGAACTCATAATACTTCAAAAAGAACAAAGTTATAATTCTTTTATCAACCTATAATTAAGATTTATATTTTCATTAGATTATGAATGTACATACAAAGTTTTTTGTGATTTGAATTCTAATAGAAATTACTGGTATTTTCATTGTCAAATTAATAGTTATAAGAGACATTAAAACATCATTTGTGTTTATTACCACTTCATGATATATTTCTGCCCCAACCTTGGCTAAAAATATTGCCAATCTCACTTACCCAGATATATAGTTAAACATTATCTTCGGTGTTTCTTTGAAGTTCCTGTGGATGGCAGTTAACTATCTGTAGACCAAATGAAACACATCTACTTTGCTTGAGGTGAGTGGTTTTCACACAATCAGTTGGAGGCCCACATAGAACAAAAAATGCTAAACCTCCCCCAGGTAAAAGTGTGTTCTTCCTGCCTGAATATGTCTTTTCCCTAGGACATCACCATTTTCTTGTCCTTGGGGTCAAACCTTTTCCTATCTGCATCTCAAGCCAGACAGTTTTGGTTTAGAGTAACCGCATCATCTCTGGCTCTTAGGCATTTGGACACTGACAGGAACTACACTATCAATTCTGTTGAGCTGCTTGCCAACTATCTTGCAGTTCTTGAGACTAGTTAACTTAGCCACTTGAGTCAATTTTTAACCAGTTTCATAATGAATCACACAGAAGCATCCTTTATTGGTGGCTGTTTTTCTGGAAAAGACTTATAAAAGTACCTTTAAGGTGAAAATATATGTTAGAACCATCTCCTGAACCTTTTGGAACACAGAGAGCTTATATGAGGTGGTATATCAGTATGCATTCTTTAGAATAGTAACATCGAAGATTAATGAATACACAGATATCAAATGAGAGGACAAATGTTAGTGGCATATAGAATACAAGAGAGTGACTCTTAGGACTCCATTCTCTTGGGATTAGGGAACAGCCTTGTCCTTCTACCTCAGAACATAAAAAGTTAATTCCTTTCCATTTAATAATACCCCTCCAAAAAGGTCACCTCTTACACTTTGTAAAAACTGCTGTGATAAACAAAGGCAGAGTGGTAGCTATTTCCAATATACCTAAAAATGTAATTCTTTTTTTCCCTCAAAAACTTGCATAGACATTTTAAAGTCTTATTATTAAACTACAAGTGCTATAGAACAGAGAGTATGTCTATTTGGTTTGCATTTCTAGTTCTTAATAAGATCAAGTACACAGAAGTTAATTCATATTGAATGAACAGCTTAGCAACAACAGGCAATCAACAGCAGACACAATAAAGAGGAAAAGAAGCAAATATGAAAAAGATTACTGGTTTATATACAACATAGAGCCCTATCCCTGAGCCCTGATCTAGTCTATACACTCAACTAAGCAATTTCTAAACTTTATTTGCAATCATGTGTAATGAAAGACTAAGTTCTACTCATTAAAATCAAAGAAGTTCGTTCAGAAGGACTGTAAAAGGCCGACAAAGTGGCTCAGCAGATAAAGCTGCTTTGGTACAAGCCCGAGAATCAACTTCCCAGAGTTATCCCCTGAGCTTCACACATAACATTTCTCCCCTGCACACCACACAATACTAATAAATATTTTTAAAAAGAAAAAAAAACAAAGACGTTCTGCATAGGGTTTCCTAGGATTTTTCTTAAAAGATGAGTGTGCCCATTTTGTGTTTCTTTCTTCTGCCTAGAACTGGTCAGCCAGTATTACTAGGTGACCTTGAGACTGGAAGAAACAGAGCATAAGTCAGGCAAAAGGAAACAAGGGAGGAGCCTGGATCCCTGACAACTCTTAAGTGTATCAATCCTACATTTATTTCTGATTTTTAAAAATTTAAACAAAGAAGTGAACTATATTTTTAGAGCAGAGGTTACTTGTTTATCTGATTTTTATTTATATTTGTTTTGTTTTGTTTTGTTGAGACAGAATTTCTCTGAATAGCCCTGACTGTCCTGAAATTCACTCTGTAGATCAGGGCTGGCCTCAAACTCAGAGAGATCTGCTTGCCTCTGCCTCCAGAGTGCTGGGATTAAAGGCGTGCAACCCCACTGCCAGGCTTTCTTATTTGTTTTTAGCAGGAAAACACAATTCCCAACTGGTAAGAAAGAAAGCTGCTTTAGCAATACATCTGTGGTACTAGGCACCTTGAGCCACTTCAGCTATGCCTCAATTGACTGCAGATTAAGTGTCAGTTATTTCTACTATCATGGAAAGGGCAGGAAGAAAGCAAGGCTAGCTGAAGAGTCACTATTCTCTGAGGGCATACCACAATTACAACTCAGCTGAAGGGTTAAAGGGATCCAGTACACTGACAACTGCCATACTACAGCACTGCTCTCTCTCTCTCACTGACATTAAAGGTTCTGGTGAGAAGCTCACTACAATGACAGCTGACATACTACATACAGTACTGCACTCTGGCACTCTACTGACATTGCAGGTTATAGTACAGAAAAATGATGCAGCTTGCAAAACTTACCAGAAAAACAAAACTGCAAGAAAATCAGAATTATAAATTTTTTATTGAAAAGATGTTTAAAAGTTGTTTAAGGGGCTAAAGACATGGGTCAGAGGTTAAGGGGCTAAAGACATGGGTCAGAGATTAAGGGGCTAAAGACATGGGTCAGAGGTTAAGAAAACCAGTTGTTCTTTCAGAGGGTCCAGGTTCAATCCCCCTCTCATATGGCAACTCACAACTGCCTGTAAAACCAATTCCAGGAAATCTGATGCTTTCTGCTGGCCACTATAGGCACCACATGCACACAGTACTCAGACATGCAAATATAGCACTTAGGCACATTTATAAAAATTTCTAAAATGTTGTTTAAAAATTGCACTAATTCTTACTTTAAAAAGAGAACAACTGACTCAGATTTAATCTTGAAGAAACACTGATATAGCAAAAGTTAAGGCTGATTTTCATTATCACATTTTTCTAATTCATAAAAATTCAACAGATCTTTCATGCTTTTCAATTAATGTCTTCTGCACTTGTCTGTTAAACTTTAGGCTCTTTTGTTTTGCATGTGGTACGTGTACGGGTCACAGTGTCACTGTGTAGGTTGGTGATAAGAGAACAGCTTTTAGGAGCAGCTTCCTCCTTTCACCTTGGTGTGTGTTTGGGGACTGAGCTCTGGTCATCAGGCTTGGAGGAGAGAGCCTTTATCCACAGAGTCATCTTGCCAGCCCCATGTTTTTAAGTTCTTATTTGATGTCTTAGCAAAACTTTTCATAAATTCTTACAGAGATTATGCCATTAATGGGTATTCTTTGTTCACATTGTTCACGCTGACCTAGGGCTCTGCAGCACACGTGTCTATAATGCACTATTAACAAACTACGTCCCTAGCCTCTAGACTGTTTTATATTCTTAAAGAAAATGGAACATAACCTGGTCCCTCTGTGGCTTACTCCAGACCTATAAAAAGGATTGCATAATCCAATAGTATAAAACACAAATATGTAAATCATAAAAGACATCTGACAATCTAACAAGTTCAATATATCCAAAGGAATAGAAATCAGTATTAAGAGACACTGATATCCTGTGTTCATTGTAGTACAATTCACAATAGCCAAAAATTAACTGTCTGCTAACCGATGAATGAGTAAAGCTCGTGATGTGATACACACACGCACACACACACACACATCAAGTATTACTGAGTTCAAGGACGGAATCTTGTCATCAATGACAACATGGACAAACCTGTAGTACATCATTGTAAATGTTAGTAACAGAAAGACAAATATCACATGATCTCACTCATATAAATAATCTTTAAAATTTGATCTCATAGAAGTAAAGAGTAAAGCAGTGGTTACAAGAGATTGGGAAAGTAGGAGGAAGGGATAGGAGTAAGTTAGATAATAGATACTGTTTAAAAAAGTGCAAAAATTCTGATGTTCTGTTCATAGTGAGATGAGTATAGATAATTGCAATTATCTATATTTCAAAAAGAAGCTAGGGTCTTGAATGTTCTCACCATTTTATACAAAAGACAAATATCTGAGGAGTTGAAAAGGTCACCCTGATTTGAATGTTATATATGTGTAGTGTATATGTACATATTAAATCATATAGTACCCCATAAATTCATATAACTATGTGTTGATTGAAAAATGAAAGTGGGGCAGGTGAGATAGTTCAGTAGGTGAAGGTGCTAACTATTAAGTCTAACAAACTGAGTTCAATCCTCAGAACCCACATGGTAAAAGGAGAGAGCCAATTTGCCAAAATTGGCCCTTCACCTCTACACATGTGCTATATGTGAGCCCACATATATAAATATACAAATACACACTAAATTAATGAAATACTTAGGCAGGTATTCAGGATATGAGATCCTTACTTAAAACAAAACTAAGTAAATGATAAAACAGAAGAAAAGGTCAATAGACCCAATGACTTCTGGCCAATGAAATGGCTCAGCGGATAAAAAGTGCTTTCCATATAAGCTTGAGTTTAATCCCCTAGAGCTCACAATGGAAGAAAAGAACTTCAAAGTTGTCCTCCAACCATACACTTCCTCTATAAAAAGCACATATGCACACAAAGCAGTAAATCAGGTTTGTTTGTTGTTAGTTTTTTGTTTTGTTTTTCTGTTTTGTTTGACATGGTTTCTCTTTGTGTAGTCCTGGCTGTCCTGAAACTCACTCTGTAGACCAGGCTGTCCTTGAACTCAGAAATCCACCTGCCTCTGCCTCCTGAGTGCTGGGATCAAAGGCTTGCACCACCACTTCCCAGCACAAATCATTTTTTAAAAAGAAGCGAGGATTTCTTCAATAAGAAGTAACAGGGTCTCATGTAACCTAGGATGACTTCAAACCTATGTAACTAAACGCTGGGCTCATAGTTGTATGCAACCATGTCTGGTTTATGAGGTACTAGGGATTGAACCCAGCCAAACATTCTATTGACTAGGCTACATTTCCAGTCCCATTAATAAAACGTTAAAGGAAACATTACAAAGCTAGACAGAAGCACACTTGTAATCCCATCATTCAGAAAGCAGAGGCAAATCCAGCTTGGACTACTAGTGAAGCTAACCCAAAAGCAAAAGCAAACAAGAAAGATAACATCAGGAGTCTAGCTTCAGTTCATTAATAAGATGATAAGAGAGAAAATATAGCCATGTATGGCAGAGACACCTGTTATGCCAACTTTGGAAAGGGCAGGATATTTATTAATTCATAAGCCAGCCAGAGCCACACAGTGATACATATCTCATAAAAAAAAGGAAAAGGGAAAAAAGAAGAGAGAGAGAGAGAGAGAGAGAGAGAGAAAGAGAGAGAGAGAGAGAGAGAGAGAGAGAAAGTGATGGACAATGACATACATTTCTTGATGGTTACAGTTACTCTACAGCAAAATGACTACCTGGTGACCCATCTTTACCATTCAATATCAGTGCCTTTTACCACAATATATAACTATTATTTTGGCAGCTAATCCTCAAACCTAAATATTATAGCTTTATAAATAATTAAATCATACCATTTTAAATTACATATTTGAATTTATACTCCTTCCTATTTAGTTTTTCTAATATGTGTCTCAAAACAGCCAAATCTCTAAACATTAGGCTTAAAGTCCTTAAGTCTCTAAACTTGACCTAGGTCAAGGTCAAAAGATTTGCAATTCTAAGTTTACTCCATATCATTGAGTGAATATCTATATAATTATATCAATGTTTTATTGAAAATTATTTAATCAAGACAGTGTTTCTCTGTATAGCTCTAGTTGTCTTGGAATTCAGAAAGATCAGCCTGCCTCTGCCTTCCAAGTGCTGGGATTAAATGTGTGTGCCACCACCAGCCAGCTAAACTTGAAATTCTTATTTCTAAATTTTCATTTAATTCTAAGACAATATAGCTTTCTGACACATGAGGAAAATAAGATGAATAAATAAATATCTTTAAATTAATTAGTATAGGACTAATTTGTAAAAAAGAAATTGCTTGACTTATGGAAAGTGGTTAACTGCCAAGTAGAAACTAATTCAAACCAAAACATTCAGCACATTTTTATTTTTGGCAACTTCAACTTCTGGCTAGAAAACTACTCTAGCTATGACATTAAATACAAATAGTTTATTGAGCTATAAAATCCTGGTAGCTTTGGCAGCTGGTTCACTCAGCTAAAGCTGCTGTTACTGCTTCACACCTCCAAGTGACAGAAGCTGAGATAGATCAAAGGTTCTAAAGTGAAGTCCAGATGTAAAGCAAATCATTCAGGGATTCCCTCTCCCCCTCCCTCCAAATGCATCTACCTCCTTCATATTCTATCTTTAAGACTCTAAAGGGAAGTTCAGATAAAAAAAAAATCTCTGTGTATCCCTTTTTTTGAACTAAAAAGCTTCCTGGACTATTTTAAAAACTCTCTTTTCATAGAGGAATCTCAAAAGTAGGTCCAACCCTTTCATCAGTAGTGTGCATGTGTGTTTGTGTACACGTGGGCTGGCTGCTGTGTAGGGGTGCACATATGTGCAGGTGTATATTATATAAAGGCCAGAGTTTGATTCGGTGTCTATCTCATGCACTCTGCACCTTTATATACACTGAGGCATGTTCAGCTGAATCCAAAGCTTACCAATGTGACTGGGCTAACTAGTCAGCTTGCACCGATGGGTCCCCAACTCTGCCTCGGTGATGGGTCCCCAACTCTGCCTCGGTAAGTGCTGCGATCATGGACTGGCCATCAATGCCCATCTGGCATATATGTTGGTCCTGGGGGATCCAAATTCTTGCATGGCAGGTGCTATACCCGCTAAGCCATCTCCCTGACCCCGCAAAGCCCCCTCCTTTTAAAAAGAATTAGGGCACGCATAAGGAACAGACCTAGAAAAGGACAAGCTCATCAGAAGACTGTGGCAGCAAAGAGCTATATTACAGTAGGTGTAAGCCACCTTCATAGATTTCTATGCCAGCACTCACTGGAATCCACTATATTATATTTTAGACACTAAGAAATATTCAGTTCTTATAGTGAGAAAAGTATATAGTCTACAGAACTCACAAACATAAGGGGAAAATATTCCGGAGGTGGGCAAAAGCAAAAAGCAATGAAACACACACACAAAATCTATTGTTCTGGCATTAAAAGAACAACAAAATATTATTTTTGTTGACAGTATAACTTGGTTGAGGTTTCTGCCCATATCATTTAAAAAAATGTTTGATGGAAAGCAGTTAACTTTAACTATGTAGTACTATTTTTTTTCCATAATAAAGCTCAGTCAGGCTGAAAATCATTCTCGATCTTTTTTTTTTTTTTTAAAGATTTATTTATTATATGTGTGTACACTGTAGCTGTCTTCAGACACTCCAGAAGAGGGCATCAGATTTTTGTTACAGATGGTTGTGAGCCACCATGTGGTTGCTGGGATTTGAACTCAGGACTTTTGAAAGAGCAGTCGGTGCTCTTAACCACTGAGCCATCTCACCAGCCCCATTCTCGATCTTAATATATTACAATAAGATGTAAAAGCTGTGAACTACCAGCAATGAAACAAATCCATATTAAGAAAGACTTTAGAACTGGCTGTGGTGGTACATGCCTTTAATCCCAGTACCCAGGAGGCAAGGTGAATAGATATCTATGAATTCAAGGCCAGCCTACTCTACATAGTGACTGTCTGGACAGAAAGAGGAGAGGAGGGGAGGGGAGGAGAGAAGAGAAGAGAGAGACAGATAGATATTAAAGGTTATATTAAGAAGCAAAATGCTCAAGAACCATTTTGGAAAAAAGAAAAAATATTTCCTTACAATGTGTGTCAAATCACTTACAAATAGTTTTGACACTAAAATATTTCAAAAGACAGAATCTCTATGATTTATAAATAATCATCCAGATCCTATTAGAAGCCAATTTGGGACTTTTTAAAAACTCTCTGGTAATTCCCTACTCAAGTGTTCAATTTATGGCATTCTACAATGACACCTACTGGCCACTGAAAATCAACCATTAGTTCTCTCAAACAGAGTGGGCTGGTTACATAATAGAGACACAGAAACACACACGCTCTCTTCTTAAATCAACCTACCTAAAGGCAAATATTTGTTTACAGGATGTAAACACCATTTTTTTTGTACATAAAGCACTACAGAATTTCACCTAAAGCAAAACGTAAGTTTTCTTGGTGACCAAGATACCATTATTCTTGTAAAAAGATAAAAGACAAGCAATAAAACACCAGTATCATTTCAATTTTTTTATTTAAAGCACTGTCAAATACCTCAGTGTGCTGGACACTTCAAAACAAATACTAATGACCCATTTCTACTCAAACAATATTTTGAGAGAAAAAATTCTAGCTTTTTATGTATATGTATAAATGTTTATGTGTATGTATGTATGCTTTTGTTTTGTATAAATATCCATGTATAAATGATCAATAGTAGAAAAAGATTACATCTTAGAAAGTTTTTCTAACATGTAGTTAAATAACAAGCCCAGAAAGACAATATACTTCCAGGATAAGACATTTGTCCTCATCTTCTAACTTGACGGCAGCATCTCAAGCCTCTTACATTTTTTTTTTTTTTTTGGTTTTTTGGAGACAGGGTTTCTCTGTATAGCCCTGGCTGTCCTGGAACTCACTCTGTAGACCAGGCTGGCCTCGAACTCAGAAATCCGCCTGCCTCTGCCTCCCGAGTGCTGGGATTAAAGGCGTGCGCCACCACGCCCGGCCGCCTCTTACATTTTAATAATTTATAGTGTTACTTTTAAAAGAGTTTTCCAGTCTTTGAAGATATTTTTCCAATGAGTTATAAAAGTAAGTGCCCTTCCACAATATTCGCTGACAGGAATTTGTTTTAGGACTGTATTTCACCATTCAAACCATGGATTTAAAAGACTTTTCAAAACAAAATAGTCTTAAACTTGTACATAAATTTTATCTATGTCCATGACATTCAATGAGCTTATTTTTTTTAAGCCTAAGGCATAATTCACAACTAGCTTCCCAGTCTTAACAAGGGAAATCACTTAGAAGTTGACACTCCTCTGCTAAGATTTCCACCTTATTTTCACAGTCCTTAACGTCCAAACATTGGGGGAGAGATGTCTACCAATTTACTGTTCATTTTCTAATCTACGTTTACCTTCTTCTATAGATTTAAAAGGCTCTCCACTTTTCTGAAGGTTAAAGCCGCAAAGCAAATTCGGGTACTACAAAACACGAATCTGACAACATTCCTCTAAAGCCAACATCGTGTTGTCTTGCAACCCAAGTCCATATTTGGGATAAGCGCTTCGTGACTACTCTTGCCTTCACGCTGTCCTCCTCCTACAGACCCTGCCTCGGTAGAGAAAACGCTGGAGCCAACAAGAACAAAGTGCTCCGATACATCAATGGGTTGCAAGAGCTCTTCTTCTACCAGGGTCAGTCGAGTTACTTGGAAAAATAACTGCCAAGGGTTACATAATATACAGCCACCAATTTCTAGATCTGACCACCAATAAATATCTTTCTTCTCCGCACCGCTCCCCATCCCAGCAAACGGCCCTAAGAACCCCTAGGATTTCACTCAGGTGTCTGCAACGCCGCGTCCTTCTCGTACCTGAGGCTTCTTGCAAGACATTCCTTCAGCCCTCACTACCTGTGTCTTGCTCCCGCCTCCTTCCCGCCTCAGCCCGCGCCACCGACACCCTAACGCCCTTGCTAGGGCCCCAAGTTGCCCCACAGCACTCATCCCCAAGCCGCCTCGCCTTGCCTCGGCAGACGCCTTCTCCTCACGACCCTCCCGAGCTTGCTCCCAGGTCTGCAGGGCTTCGGATCCGCCAACAGCCCTGCTGCCGCCTCCCCACCTCACCTTCGTCAGCTCCCGACTACAGCGTCCGAAGCCAGAGGAGAAATTCCTCTTCACCCGGCACCGTGCGTCCCCCCCCCCCCCCCCCCCCCCCCAACACCCCCCCCCCCCCCCCCCCCCCCCCCCCCCCCCCCCCCCCCCCCCCCCCCCCCCCCCCCCCCCCCCCCCCCCCCCCCCCCCGAAGACAGCACCGCCGCCTACCTGTCACCCCGCAGCCTCAGGCTTCCTACCGCTACCGCCACCGCCACCGCCTCCCGCAGCAGCCTGCCAACTGCAGCATAACAACCAGCCTTCTCATTGAGTGGGCCACGCGCTTAATAACAGCTGCTCTCATTGGCTGCGCTGTGACTTTGGCCCGCCTCTCGGTGCTCCGCCTAAAGATTCCGACCGGGAGCAAGAAAAACACGGCCTTATCGTCCTTCTCCTCAATATCTTCTACCTCAAGCAGACTCCAGCTGCAAAGTGTAGGAAACAATCTCTACTTCCAGGCTTCTCCATGTCATCTCTACGTTGTCTGGGAGCCTTGCGCCAGTACCGGAACGTTTACCATCTCCTCCATTTTCCTGTCGTAAGAAACTAGAGGAAACAACGTCCGCTTCCGGTTGGCTCCGGCTGGAAGGTTGAATAGTGAGTGTCCCGGGAGGTCAGATTGCTGTCAGGTAATTTAGGGAGTTGGTGGGAGACTTCTGGATTAAGCATAATCTAAACTTTATCCAAGGGAACGCAGGAGTGGAGAGTGCTGTGGGGATCAGATAAGACCGGGAGAAGATCCCGGACCTAGCTAGGGAGCGCTGCTGCCAGGTTCAGCTGGGCTGAGTTGAGGCGGATGAAGGATGCCCTGAGAATTACGGTGGTTGTTAAATCCCAGAGATGTTTTAACCCGCCGCTCCCAGATGCAATTTACTCCTCGCCTCCTGGCTTTTTGGGTTATGTTTGAATAGGGGTAAAGAACAGCTCCGATCCGAAAATACTTAAAACTAGAAGAAATAATTGCAACGGTTTCTTCACAAGCTTGTATTTTAAGTGCGGTTTCCCTAATATAAGTGTTTACGACACAGTGCTTAAGTGAAAAAGAGCAAGTCACAAAATCAAGACTACTGTATAATCCTAGGATTAAGGATTGGGTACTAAAGTAATAGCATTTCATTTGTATTTTCTCATATTTTTATGGTCATCTCAGTTTTTAAATGAGGAAAATTTGAGATACACACTTGAAAACCCCTGATAAACTGTAAAATTATATTTAATGGACGTAACGTTCTTCTTCCTTAGGGAAAGCAAGTCAACATTTCTCCAGTGCTAGAACAAACCATTGTTAGTGAAGGTTGATCATCACCAAAATTTGAGTTCACTTCTGACATAGGCAGATAGCATTTAAACTTTCCATAATTATGTGTTCATTCATGGTTGAATCTATTTTTTTTAATGTTCTTAAATGGAAAGTTCTAAAGGTGAAATAATTTCCTGTCGTTGAGCGCTCAGTGCAGTGTAACTCACTCATTCTGTGGAAGAGGAGAGAACCCGTTGGATTAGGTTGTCCTCTGACCTCTGCATGAACAAACACACACACAACTTTAAAGAAATACTCTTAAAAAAAAAAAAAAAAAAAAAAGAGCCCAGCATGATGCACAGGCCTGTACTCCTGGCAGTTGGGAGACAGAGACAGAAGGAGTAAGAGTTCAGAGCTTCCCTGGCTACATGCCAAGTTTGAGGTGAGACTGAGCCTTGTGAGACTGTCTCAGTGAATAAACAATATTCTTATAAGATGGGGTGGCTCGTACCCCAGTGAGACAGTAATGTGTGCTTCATTTGGAAAAAAGTCTAATAAGCATATTCCTTGTCATGCACATTCGGGAATTTCTCTTAAGAGATAACGTCCAATAGAAATGCAATGGAAGCCATATGTGTAAAATTAAAATTTCTAGTAGACACTAAAAGTAAAAAACAAATTCATCTAACCCGGTATGTTAAACATATTCTTATTTAAGCCTGAAGCCTGGTATGGTTGCCTTTAGTCCTAGCACTTGGGAGGTAGAGGCAGGTGAGTCTCAGAGTTAAACACTAGTCTAGTATACAGAGCAAGTTCCAGGACAGCCAGGGCTACACGGAGAAACCTTGTCTTGAATAAATATATATACTTATATATACTATTAATGAATTAGTCTACATTTCATGCTGTCAAAAATGTATGTACTTTATATATGCAATATATATATACATATATATGCACACATACATATATTGTTTTCATAAATATAAATACTTGGTCTGTATTTGTATTTTTAGAAGATTGAAAATATACACTTGAAAAAAGTATTCATATACTCCAAATACACTTTAGTGTTTTCTTATAATTGATTTAAGAGTTCGCTTTGATACTTGCTACTCTTCCAGAGGACCTTAATTAGGCTCCTAGCACCCATACCAAATGGCTCACAATCACCAACTATTTATTACTTCAGCTTCCAGGAATCTAATACCCCTCTTCTGGTATTCAAGGACACTCCCATGCACATCACACACACACACCACAAATAAAACCTTTTTTAAAAAGAATTTATTTTGAAATTTAAATTAATTAAAATTCCCAATTCCTTAGCTCTTTAGCCACATTTTAAATGTTAAAAGCTACCAAATGAGACAGCACAGATCCAGGACAGGACTTGGTGGCCATATATATCTGAATGTCTTTTTTCCCACCAACCCCACACCCACCCCCCACCTTGATTTTTGAGACAGGGTTTCTCTGTGTAGCTTTGACAGTCCTGAAAGTTGCTCTGTAGACCAGGCTGCCCTCCAGCTCAGAGATCCTCCTGCCTCTGCCTCCTGAGTGCTGGGATTAAAGGCGTGCGCCACCATGCCCAGCGAATGCTCCATCTTCTAGGTCATGCCAGTTTCTTCAGAACATTTGTGCTCAGTCAGTCTCACCACTTAGATATGAAAATGGAAGGCACACCACAGGGTGTTCTCTGCATTCTCCATCTTGCAAGATAGATTTTAGTTCTTGTTATATGAAAGAAGAGAAGTCCAGAAGGACTGAGTGATTTTCTTGCATTTCATAGCTACTGTATTCATAAAAAGGTAAATTTAAACTCTTCCATCGAACATTTTTTATTTACTTTTATAAACTTTTTGTAAAGTTTTTACTTTTTGTAAAAGCTTTCTAGTCAGATTTTCAAGAATGTATCTCTTTTCAAATCATTTCACTTGAAACATAGACATTAAACTTAGCTCTTGGGTGTCTATAGTCTCTCATTCTCCCTCTCCCTCTCCCTCTCCCTCTCCCTTCTCTCTTTCCTTTTCCCTCCTCCCCTCTCTTCCTACTCCCCTCTCTCCCTCTCCCTCTGTCCCTTTTCTGTAGACATGGCTGCTGGGCACGGACATGAACACGGACATGGACATGGTAAAATGGAACTTCCAGATTACAGACAGTGGAAAATTGAAGGGACGCCATTAGAAACGGTGCAGAAGAAGCTTGCTGCCCGAGGGCTTCGGGATCCATGGGCTCGGTAAGATGAGTCTAGAAATGTCTTCTCTTTTTGAAATGAAATTTATTTGTGTACTGGGGCAGGCAGGAGGGTAGGCATGTATCTGCCACAGTACAAGAGTGAAGATAGACTACTCAAGGAAGGGAGTCCTGTCCTACCACAGGGGTCCTGTCCTACCACAGGGGTCCTGTTGCAGGCTTGGCAGCCAGGACCTTACCTACTGAGTCTTCTTGCCCGTCCAAATCTAGTTACTTAGGAGTATAGAGAGTCAGTGTCCATGCCCCACCTTGTATCATGGAAGAAGCCGTTTCCCTGGTGGTTTCTTTACTAGAGCTTTCTGCATTAGAATCCTGTGGGATATGTCTTTTCCTAGCTTTTCACTTGATGATGTTTTGCGCAGGCAAGGGGAGCTGAGTTTTCTCATTTATTGGGTTTGTTTTTTAAGTGCCAAGGGATGAAACCCATTCTAGAAAGCCTGTCTTCTGCAACCTTTTTACTTTTTATACATGTTGCTGTTTTTCATATCTATAATATAGATACCACATTTTGTTTACCACAGTAGCCATTCAAATTATTTCCAGCATTTGGGTTTTATTATGAGTAAAGTTGCTACAACCATTCATAAGTCTGTATGGGTATATCTTTTCATTTCTCTTGGTTAAATACTTAAGAGTGGGATTTCTGGCCAGGCAGTGGTGGTACATGACTTTAGTCTTAGCACTTGGGAGGCAGAGGCAGGAGGATCTCTGTAAGTTGAGGCCAGCCTGGTCTACAAAGTGAGTCCTAGGAAAGCCAGAGCTACACAGAGAAACCTTGTCTTTAAAAAAAGAGTGGGTTTTTTTGATGATATGATAAATCTATGGGTCTTTTTTATAAGACCTGCCAAACCATTTTCTAAAGAGGTAGTACTATTATCACCCATTCCTACCAGCAGTGAATGAGAATGTCAGCTGCTTTATGGTCTCTGCAGTACTAAGTGTTTTCAGTCTTTTAACTTCAGCCATTCTAACACCAAACCTGGTTGTGCACACCTGTAATCTCAGTCATTAAAAGGTAGAAGTTGGAGGATTAGAATTACAAAGCCATCCTCAGCCATGTTTCAAACTGGAGGCCACTGTGGGCAACCTAAGAGCTAATCTCAGAACCTGAAAGAAGCTTTGTAGTAAATGTGGTGGCAGAAGCCTGGTGTGGCTTTCCTCCCCATTGCCACGACTCTAGTGCTTACGTCGGTCGGTCATTCTGGGCACACACATCTGTGTGCACATGTCTGTGAGTTGGTTGTTTGGTTTTGGTGTAGTATATCCTTGAACCTTTTGACCTCTTGTTATGAGTTTTAATAGTTCTTTATATATTTTGAAAATAAGACCTTCATCATATATAAATTTTGTAAATATTCTTTCCCAGAATATATGACCATATATAACCTGCCTTTTCTTTTTTTCTTCTTCTTCTTTTTTTTTTTTTTTTTTTGGTTTTTCGAGACAGGGTTTCTCTGTATAGTCCTGGCTGTCCTGGAACTCACTTTTAGACCAGGCTGGCCTTGAACTCAGAAATCCACCTGCCTCTGCCTCCCAAGTGCTGGGATTAAAGGCGTGCGCCTCCACCGCCTGGCTTGCCTTTTCATTTTCTTAAGGAGGGTAGGCATGTATCTGCCACAGTACAAGAGTGAAGATAGACTACTCAAGGAAGGGAGTCCTGTCCTACCACAGGGGTCCTGTTGCAGGCTTGGCAGCCAGGACCTTACCTACTGAGTCTTCTCGCCCGTCCAAATCGAGTTACTTAGGAGTATAGAGAGTCAGTGTCCATGCCCCACCTTGTATCATGGAAGAAGCCGTTTCCCTGGTGGTTTCAATAAATTCCCAGTTAAGTTTCCTTTTGTCACTATTTCATTTGTATCTCATCTAGGATTTTATCCTATATTTTTTAGAAACATTTTTTATTTATTATTATTATTATTTTTGAAACAGTTATGTGTCTAACCCAAACCAGATGTAGACTCAGAATCTTCCTGTCTTAGCCTCCTAAGTACTGGGTCTCCATTATCACATGTAGCTTATGGTTTTCTTAAATTGAGGTATGATTACTTATTTTGAATTAATTATTTTTATTTACAAAAAATATATTTATTTTTGTGTCTATGGGTATTTTGCCTGCATGTATGTCTGTGCACCACATGCATCTGGTGCTTGCAGAGTTCAGAAGAAGGTGTTGGATCCTCTAAGATAGAAGTGACAAACCTCCCGTGTTTCCTGTGTATGTAACCTGGGCCCTCTGGAAGAGCAGCCAGTGCTCTTAACTACTGAGCTTCTCTCCAGTGCCTTGAGTTAGTTTTTGTTTCCTTTGAGGAAAGAATGGAGGCAAATATTACAGGTGGATATTCAGTGTTCAGAACCATTTATTAATATTACAGGTGGATATTCAGTGTTCAGAACCATTTATTAAAGGACTATTCCCCACTGAATTACTTTGATAAATATGTCAAAATCAATAGACCAGCTCTATGTGGTCTATTTTTGGACTCTATTTTGTTTCCCTGTTCAGTATGTCTACACTTTGATCCAGTGCCACAGTCTTGAACAGGGAGGTGTCCGGCAGGGAGGTGTATGGCAGAGAGGTGTAGGGCCTCCAGTTTTCTTGCATTGGTTTAGCTATTTTGAACCTTTATTTGCCTATAAATTTTAGTTTATGCTTATCAATTTCTACAAATGTTTGACTTGGATTTTAATTGGGGTCTCATTCACTATTTTACAAAAATTTATAATGTGAATCTTTTCCATGTTTATATTGAACTCATTTGTTTGGAGATAATTTAGGACTTTTAAATAATGATTTTTTTTTTAGCACACAAGTAACTTACAACGTTTTGAAATTTAAACAGTATTTTCTTGCTTTTTATATATCTCTTGAATATATTGCTGAATTCATGTTTGTGGTACTGTTGTAAGTGGTATTTTAAATCTCATGTTTCAGCTGTGTTGTTGACAATTAATTTTCACATAATGATTTTATATCCCATTTATTATTTAGCTAAACTTTTATTCTAGCTAAATTTTTACTCTAGTAAATTTTCTTATACGTCCCTTAAATTTTCCTTTGCATAATGGTAATTTTGTCTACAGAGATACCATTATTTTGTCAGTCTGTAAACTTTTGACTTTTTTTTCCTGGTGGTTTTACAGTGGAGTCTCACTTAATCCTAAACAGTAAGCTTGCGCCCTTCAGCTTTCTGAGTATTAGGACTATAGGTATGGCTGTAACTCCCAACTTCTCCTTTTTGTTTAAATCAGTCCTGCCATATTGTTCCAGCTGGTTCTTAATTCCCGGGCACAGCCTCCGTCTTAGATAAGTTTCCTGAGTAGCCAGGCTAGGGAGACTTGGGAACATACCATGCTTTTTAATATTGTTGGTTGACAGATTTTTCTGCATTTCTTCATGACATGTCATTTTTGTTTGTACACTACTGGTTTTAATTTTCTAAAATTTTGTTAAGAATATGCAGCAGGTCTGGTGTGGTGGCACACATCTTTAATGCCAACACTTGGGAGGCAGAGATAGGTGGATCTTTGTGAGTTCAAGGTCAATCTGGTCTACAGAGCAGATTCCAGAACTCAGTGAGTTCCAGAATCCCACAACTACATCTTGGTGTGGTTTTGGCATCTAAGCTAGTTAGATTTGTTTCCATATTTTCTAGTGAGACGGGGTTTTTGGTTTTGCTTGTTTTTTGTTTGTTTGTGTTTTGTTTATTTTTCTTTGTTTTTAGGGGTTTTTTTTTGTCCCCATAAAGTGATTTTTTTTTCTGACTAATTTAGATTATATATGCAAGAATACACATCTCCCTATAGCTGTCAGCTTTCTCTTTCTCTCTCTGTTCGGCATACTCAGAAGAATTTACCAGAGCAGGAACTCAGTCTTCTGGAGCACAGGGTGTATGGCAAGAGAAGGCTGTGTGCCTCTTGAAGAGTAGCAGTAATGTTAGGTGTGTGTCCTTCTGTACTGGAACATACTGTGCACTAGCATTTTATATTCACCACTGTAGTGTAAGGTCAACTTGGAGCAGGAGGACCACTTCATATTTTATATGTAAGACTTGCTCATAGATTTTTAATTATCCTGTGCCAAAAAATATTTCTATCACGACCTACAGTATTAAATAGTGTTGCTTTGGGCCAGGTGTGATGGTTCATGCCTATAGTCCTGCAGTTCAGGAGGCTGAAGCAAGAGGATTGCCACAAGTCAGAGGCTAGCCTAACCTATACAGTGAGACTCCATTTCAAAAACACAGAGAAAAGAATGTTCCCAGCACAATGGCTCATGTCTTTAATCCCAGCACTTGGGATACAGAGGCAAGGAGATGATTGTGAGGCCAGCCTGCTCTACATTAGGAGTTCCAGGACAGCCAGGACTATATAACAGGATTGTATTTCAAAAACAAAACAAAACCCTACAAACAAAAAATCACCACCAAGCAAAAAAGAAATACTAATGTAGCATTTAAGTATTTAAAGAAGAAGAAAAGGAAATATATTTGGCTGGGTGAGTTAATGTGAATTGTATTTGGTTATAACGTTTCTTATCTTATTCTTTCAGCAATGAGGCTTGGAGATACATGGGCGGCTTTGCAGGCAACATCACCTTCCCGAGCGTAATATTAAAAGGATTCAAATGGGGGTTTGCTGCGTTTGTGGTAGCTTTGGGGGCTGAATATTTCCTGGATTCCCAGAATGGTGAGAAGAAGCATCACTGAAGAGAGCACCGTGATGTCTCTTTCATAAAAATAAGATTCTCTCACTGTAGCATCCTTGGCTGTGTGTTTGTCCTTGAAAGAGTATCAATATGGTTTAATAAAGTAAGAAAAACTGTTGTTTTTGTAACTCTTAAATAAAATTAAAAAGAAAACTGTAATGTATGTCCGTCTAACCTCAGCACTTGGAAAGCTGAGGAGGAAGGGTCATGGTCAAGGTCAGCCTAGGCTGTATGGTGAGACTGTCTATATATGTATACACGCATACTGGACTTTGTTTGGATTGATGGGTATTGGAAGTACCAGCAGTGGTGTGTTCTGCATATAGCAGGCAGCTACAAAATTTAACAGCACAAATGGATGTGTTCTAAGAGGGCTTTTTTTTTTCTTTCTGCATTTGTGGTAGCTTTAGGGGCTGAATATTTCCTGGCTTCCCAGAATGATGATAAGCATCACTGAAGAGAGCATCTTGTGACGTCTCTTTCATAAAAATAAGATTCTCTCAGTGTAGCGTCCTCAGACCCAGTGAGTCCACTTAGTAGTACCTGTATGTGCACAGGTGTAAAGGTGTCCACTGGAGCTTAGCCGGTTTACCAGCAGCCACACCCAAAGGAAACATGATTCCCTCCCCGAGTAGACACTAGTTGCTAATACTTCCTTGGCTAAAGCTTAAGCTTCACAAACCTCTCAACTATGATGGAATGTTGGCAGGCTAAATCTTATGCAGGTAACCACTGTGCAACAACTACATCACACCTGGAAGGCAGCATTTTATAGCATTTTTCTAATCTTGTTCCTACATTCTTTCTGCTCCCTCATGTGTGGTATTCCCTGAGCTGTGTGTGTCTACCTGTCATCTGTCTGTGGAGTGTTTGATATAGATGTCCCATTTAGGGCTGAGCACTTAAGTTATTTATCTCAGCATTTTGACCATTCAGTAGTTTTTATATTGATTGATGATAGCTGCAAAAACAAAACAAAACAAAACAAAAAAACCAAGAAAAACAAAAACAAAAAAAACTGACTAAAGTTGAAAGTAATGATAATTTATGAATGCAAGTGTAAATAACAGACAGTTTGACAAAAATGACCATTTAACAAAACAATGGTAGTAAGTTCCCTCCTTGAGGCTTCTAACCTTGGAGTCATGGACTTGACCAGGTTTGCAGTACTAAGCCTGAATTCCCTCCTGTAGAGCAGGCCTCAAATCCAAACAAAGTGTTGCTTACCCCAGGATGGTCATGCCATGATTACAGCAGTGGCCACATCCTGCTTGGGAGATCCAGATTCTAGCATTCGGGGTCCAGTGCTGGTTAAGACCAGGGCTATCTTTTCTGCCTCTAGGTTTTTGAGTTGGAGTTGGTCTTGCTATTTAGAGGTCATCCAGCCGTCCGTCTCCTTGTCACATGCACGTGCATTGTCCTGCCGTCCGTCTCCTTGTCACATGCACGTGCATTGTCCTGCTGTCCGTCTCCTTGTCACATGCATGTGCATTGTGCTCATTTGTCTTTATTCTGTTTTCCTCTCTGAATCCTTGTTGTCCCTGCACTGTGCAGGGGGATGGAGGTGGGGGATGGGGAGACTTGTTCACTCTGGCCTTGTGTACTAAGGAACTAATCCCATCTGTGACTACTCTGCCTTCATGCTACCAACATGAAAACCTTGACACTTTTTAATAAACTGGACATTTCCCCATGTTAACTCCTTAACATTTAAGTCACCAGTTAAGATTGAGAGGCTGGAGAGATGGCTCAACAGTTAAAATCATTGGGTGTTCTTCCAGAGGACCTGGGTTCGATTCCCAGTATCTACGTGTTTGCTCAACAACCTTCTGTAACTCCAGTTCCAGGAAGTACAACACCCTCTTCTGGTTTCCATGGGCACCAGGAATGTATGTGGTACACAGGCATACATGTAAGCAAAACACCCAAACATAAAAAAATAATTTTTAAAATAAAAAAAAAATAGAATTTAAAACAGTTTATTGAGAAGATATATTCTTTCCTTGAGTAGTCAAGCTAAAGTAGGAATGAGCAATTTTAAATGAGGCAGAAGAATTTCTAACAAAACTCAAGTGGTCAAATGGAATCGAGCTACAGTTTCTAGCTAGCACAGTTGGGTGGTTTGTGAGAGCTGTCTTTGTGGTTAATAGAAGCTGCACAGGGCGTGGGATGTCACTCTGAAACTTAGTCGATTCGTGATGGCTTTGTGTGTCATGTGCAGAGGCCTTTGGGAGATTACCTGTCTCTAAATGCCATCATAGTGGAATTAAGTGCCAATATATATTGGGAGGACACAAACATTTAGCCCACTGCGTATTAATTAGAATAACTAACAGCAATGATTAGTACAAAAACAGCTTTTGTCTTTCAAGTCCTTGATTCTGTAATGTTTGGTCTTGACTAGCTGGCCAGCAAGGCCTCAGGATCTGGTGTGTCCCTGGTCTACTTTAAACATCTTGTCAAGGACAATGGATAGGATTTACTTAACAAAATACATATTTTGATTTGATATTCTAATTATCAATATAATCTATGAAGGGTTGATTTTGATAATTGTATCCCTGATAAAAGGCCATAGTAACACAATCTAAATCTGCACTGCAGTAGCTGGATGTTAATGAGTGAATCTTTTTTTATTGGATATTTTATGTATTTACATTTCAGATGTTATCCCCTTTCCCGGTTTCCCCTCCGGAATCCTCCTCTCCTATCCCCTCTTACCCTGCTCCTATGAGGGTGCTCCCCCACCCACCCACTTCCACCTCACCACCCCAGCATTCCCCTACACTGCGGAATCGAGCCTTCACAGGACAAAGGGCCTCTCCTCCCATTGATGCCAAATAATGCCATCCTCTGCTTCATATGCAGCTGGGGAGAGAATTTTTTTTTAAATGATGAACATATAACAATTTGAGGTTACATCATGAGCTTATTTTACTGACTGAAAATGTATAATGCCTAAATTGATAAATTTAAAAGTTACATTAAAGGAAAAAAACCAACAACAGTGCCGAGAATACAGGGAAAGAAACAAAACACTGGGGCCCCTAGAAAGAAGATAATTAACTCTTTAATAATTACATTGAGAATATGTGGCTCAAAGTTGATTGCTTGAGGCAAGAATTCACTATGTAGTCCAGGCTAGCCTCAGACTCACAGATTTCTACCTACTTCTGCCTCCCCTGTGCTGGAATTGGTCCAAAGTTTAGAACATGTCAATTAAAAGATAAATCTTGGACTGGGGCAATGATTCAATTGCTGAAGTGCTTGTTGCACAAGCATGAAGACCTGAGTTTGAATCTCCAGCATCAGAAAGAAAAAAAAAAAGGCATGGTGGTATATGATTGTTACCCCAGTTTGGGGGGATGGGGGGGTGGGGGGTGGGTGGGAACAGATGGATTTTGAGGCCTTGCTGGCCAGCCAGTCACACCCAAACAGAAAGCTCCAGGTTCAGTGAGAGACACTGTCTCAAAGAAGAAATCAGGTAGAGCAATAGCAGAAGGCACCCACTATCTGGCTTCCCCATGTACGTGCATAGGCGCATGAACCAGCACACACATGCATATTCACAAACGCAAGTTGCTCTGAGCACAGTGCTGTGGGTCTATAGGTCTAGCTACTTGAGAGGCTGAAGCAGGAAGATAGCAAGTTGCAAGCCAGCTTTGCTAATGTATTGAAATACTATCTTAAAAAGAAAGAGAGGGGGGGAGGGAGTGAGGGAGGGGCAAAAGAAAGGAAGAAAGAAAAGATAGACTGCCTTAAAAGGTATTTGTAACACTCTCTTTTTGGTAATTGATTGAAGAAATAGAAAAGAAGCCTGCAGAAGTCTGGAGCAACACTATCACCCAGCTTGATGCAATATTTATAGAACCCTGGAACAAAAACAGAGCACACACTCCAAGCATGTGCAGGAGATTTACCATAACATATTTGGGGCCATGAAACCAGGCTCAGCAGAATTAAGATAAGTGGAGTCAGAGAGAGAGAGAGAGAGAGAGAGAGAGAGAGAGAGAGAGAGAAAGAGAAGGAGAGAGGGAGGGAGAGAGAAAGAGAGAGAGAGAAAGGAAAAGAAAAATCTCACAATATATCATCTCAAACTACTTAGAAATTAGACAAAATTAGCCTCTGAAAATTGTCCATTATTTGAAAATTGGCAGCCAAATTGCTAAAAAAAAAAAAAAAAAAAAAGCTGTTTTAGTTAGCTTCTTTGTTGTGGTGGTAAGACACTGACAAAGGCAGGAACGGGTTTATTTTATTTTGCTTATGTTATCTTATCCCATCATTGAAGGAAATCATGTCAGGAGCTCAAGGGAGGAATCTGGAGGCAGGGACTGAAGCAGAGGCGGGGGAGAAACACGGCTTACTGGCTTGCTGCTTTCCATGGCCTGCTCGGTGTGCTTCCTAGGACCACAGTGTTGCCCTGGGTGGCACCACACACAGTGAGGAGGCTCTCTCACATCAATCATCAACCAAGAAAGAGTACCCGGCACTTGGGAGGCAGAGGCAGGTGGATTTCTGAGTTCGAGACCAGCCTGGTCTACAGAGTGAGTTCCAGAACAGCCAGGGCTATACAGAGAAACCCTGTCTCGAAAACAAAAACAAAAACAAAACAAAAAAGAGTACCACAGATCATAGCAAAAGGCCCATCTGATAGAGGCAATTCTTTAAACTGAGGTTCGTTGCTCTCAGATGACCCTCCCTAGTTTATGTCAGGTTGTCAAATCTAACCAGCAAAAAGCAGAAAATAAGAGAAGAAAAATAAGATCATCAATACCAAAATTTAAGAACTGCAGATAAGACTGATGTTTAGGAGCGGGCAAGGGGGACACAAATGAGAAATATATAGAGACAGAAAAGGGGGGGGGGATTTGCTAGAAGTCCTATCGAGTTAAAATATAAAGACATTTTATACACATCCTTAAGCCAATAAATATGGTAGTTTGAGTGACTGACACGCTCTCTTTGTTCACCCTGTTCTGTTATACATAAGATAAGGTCTTATACTTTTGGCCATCTTTCTGCCTGGGCCTCCTAAGTCCTGGGATTATAGGAAGATACCACCACATGCAGGAATAGTGTCTTTTTATAAGACAGGTTGCCAGGCCAGGGGTGTAGCTGAGGGTTTATCTGTCATATGCAAGACCCTAGGTCCAATTTTCAGAATCCCTAAAAAACTAAAACTGCAAAAGCTCATGCTGGAATGTCTTTGTATCTATTGAAAATATTTGCATTTTGGGGTAACTGTACAATCGCCTGCTGGGTTAGGTAGAGGAACACGAAGTGAAGTGCCCAGAATGCTGGAAGTAAAGAAAACAGCAGTTTTGCCTTCCTGATTTCTGGCTTTATTTTACCTACAGTAGTTTCTGCTGAAAGTGAAGAATGAAATTTATCTTCTATTTCCTGAATTTGCAAATTGACTTTAACTCTTTAGTAGCTACAAAGTACACCAACTCCTGTTGTCTTCCATGTTGCCATTACTTAAACTAGCATGCACTTCGTGTGATTTTTATTTCTCAAATATGGCCAAAGTATAATCAGATGATGCTAATTGCATAAGCCTAGCCGAATAAATAGGCACAATGCATCCTACTATGTAATAGACCTACAATGTTTATGGGACAAGTCCACAGAATGAAGGTAACAAAACCCAAAGGAACTTGGCTAGTAAGTTTGAAGTTAGATTTTTGAATGCGGGTCTAATTTGAGAGCCCATATGTCTTAGTTAGGGTCACTATGACCAAAAATCAAATTGGGGAGGAAAGGGTTTATTTGGCTTACATGTTCAGATCATAGTCCATCATTGGAGGAAGTCAGGACAGGAACTCAAACAGGGCATGAACCTGGAGGCAGGAGCTGATGCACAGGCCGTGGAGGGGTGCTGCTGACTGGCTGCTCCTCATGGTTTCCTCAGCCTGCTTTCTTACAGAACCCAGGACCACCAGCCCAAGGATGGCACCACCCACCTTTGGCTGGGCCTTCCTTCGTTGATCACTAATTGAGAAAATGCCTTGCAGATAGATCTCATGGAGGCATTTCCTCAGCCAAGGCTTCTTTCTCTTTGATGACTCTAGCTTGTATCAAGTTCTCTCTCTCTCTCTCTCTCTCTCTCTCTCTCTCTCTCTCTCTCTCTCTCTCTCACACACACACACACACACACACACACACACACACAGCTGGCAACCATAGAAACACTATGTTACATTGTGTATCTTGGTGTACAGGACAAGTAAGACCATGAACTGAATGAAAGGAGAAAGTATTTAAACTTCTAAATATACTCATTTTCACGTTTATTGCTGATGAGTTAAATCTGACTTATTTTTCTTTGCAGTATTGGGGGCTGAGCCCTCAGCCTCATTCTCTCTTTTAAGGTAGAGCCTCACCAAGTTGTCTAGGTTGGCCTTGAACTCCTTCTGTAACCTGGTGTAACCTGGTCTGCTCTTGAATTTATGGTCCTATGCCTCAGTCTCCCAAGTGCCTTGGATGATGGCCCTCTGCCACCAGACTTGAGATTTAATGAATAAATGAACAGTTAGGATTTGCCATGGAAATTTTGAAACAGGATAATATATGAAATTAAATGTATTTGTATATATTTAGTACATGGCTGTAATCATATAGTCTCTCAAAATGACATTTTTTCCCCCCTTGCAACGTGGATACTGAATGATTACATAGAATTTAGGAAGAGATCTCCCAAGGGAGAGGTGTGTTCTAACCTCCAAAGGAGGATACAAAGATTGCTCAGAAAATTGCTACAGGCTGTATTTTATGTGTGCTAGGCTTATGAAATTTATAATCCCCAAGTTTTTAGTAACTATCCTTCATTAAGTACATGAGCAGCTTAAAGAGATTTTTACAAACAGCTGACTGAAGCCAATACCAGTAACGCAAGAAGATGCAAACAAGGAGAGAACACAGCTATACTCTGTCAGCAATGCTGTGGGTGAGATCTCATCATGGGAAAACCATCTTCTCCTATTGGAGGTATCAAGAAGGCATAAATATGGACTTGGACCAGCTGTCAGGACAGGGAACCTTGCCCCAAGAGTGTGCTGATGTGGTAGCTTAGCTAATGGCATCAGTCAGCTTGATTAGAAAGGCCTTTAAAGCTATACAGCTCATTTATAGCTTCCCTTTAGATTCTACACTTATGTGTTGTTATGAACATCTATGATGACATTAGCATACAAAATGTGCACTCATTTAAAGATTGTCAATGCTTTAGACTAGAGTGAGCTGCTTTTGCTATGTATGAGAAATACTTAAACAGGGCCTTAGTCGTAAAATAAGAAATCCCCGTGTTTCAAGATCTATGTTTTTCTGTTTAATCTCAAATGCAACAGAATTGAGTAATGCTTTTGAAATATCCCACAAGTTACGAAAGTAACTGGAGAGAATTTTAGTTGTTACTAAGGACTTAGGTTTGCGGGGATATACATTGCAAAATGTGAACAGTATGCACACTTAGGATGTAAAAGGCCCTGGGTCTGTGTCCTTTGAAATATCATGTATTGTCATGTTTTTTTTAAAAGGAAGGAGTATTCTTAGCCATAGGCCAAACCAAGCTTCTCAAAAGAAATTATATCTAAAAAGAAATATTCTGTGTTTAGACTTTTATATGTTATACTCTTTGTCAATTATTCATTTAAAACACAATATAAAGAAAGGGCTTATTGTTTACTGTGAATATGTCATTTGCTTTATATTTAAATACTTGGATGCAACTGAATTTGGAAATAAGAACATCTGGTGCCTTCTGCTGATTTGATAAGCAATCAAACATCTTTTAAAATTTCCATTTTTAAGGTACCAGTGAGGCATTTTCTCTTCTTTAGAGTAACAGATTAAAAAAATCTTTTAATTGAATCATACGCTTGAGAGACTATATGATTACAGCCCTGTACTAAATATATACAAATACATTTAATTTCATATATTATCCTGTTTCAAAATTTCCACGGCAAATCCTAACTGTTCAGGATGCAATCCTAAAGGCCAGCTCTGTGGTTTCCAGTAACCATAGCAATAACGATCCTAAAAATAAACGGTCCATTGTCAGTACAGATGGAAACATCCTGCTAAGGAAACTTCAGGGTCACAGGCAGTGATGTCACCTGGACCGAGACTCCCTGTGACAGAAACGGAACACCACAGAATGAGGGCCTGAAATGGATGTAAAGGCTTAAAACTGGATACTATAATCAGACAAGACATAATTACAAACTAAAATATAACCTATAAACACTGCATAATATTCAATGAGAAAAATATCTAACAACAGGGGATTCATGGAACTCATGACTCTATGTAGATCACAAATGACCTATAGTGATGACTAGGACATAGATTTCAGAGTCAGGAAGCATTCTCTTTTTTTGTTTGTCTCAAGACGGAGTTTCTCTGTGTAGCCCTGGATGTCCTGGAACTTGTTCTATACATCAGGGTGGCCTTGAACTCAGAGATATACCTGTTCACCTGCCTCTGCCTCCTGAGTGCTGGGATTAAAGGCATGTGCTACCCCCACCCTGCATTTTTTTTTTAATCCAGGGGCAAGACATTAGAATTGAACCAGGCCTACACATTGATATGTGTGATATAACTCTCCCACTGCTCATTAATGCTAAAGACACTGGCCATCATGGGTCTAGAACCATTTATGCTAAGACTAGCCAATGACTCCATCCATGCTTATTGGACATAATAAAAATTTCTCTTTTAACATGTTGGTCTTTGTTGGAGGTGGTAGTAGTAGTAGTAGTAGTAGTAGTAGTAGTAGTAGTAGTAGTAAGTGTGTGACAAAGAATTTGGGAGGGGCTCACTTTTGAGGGCCATTTCCTTCATGAGTCCTGAAAAGAAAACTTAGGTTGTTGGGCGTTGCAGAAAGCATCCTTAACTACTGAGTTACTGAGCTATCTTGTTAGCTCTGTTGTTGTTATTTGAGTTGTTAAAATTGTAAGAAACAGAAAACCACATGCAAATAATGTGCCATATGTGTCCAACTTCATCTAACATCAGAACCGAGGAGACTCCCTGGAATTAGAACTAGAACAGAAGTGAACATTTCAACACAATTTCCTTGGACTTTGTTTGCTAATTTCACAAGTATTTATTGAGCACCTCATATGTGCCAGTGTTACTATTACACTTGGGACACTTCAATGAATGAAGCATAGTTTTTCTTCTTTGGACAGTTGCATCCCAGCACAAAGCTGTTTCTCTCTCTCTCTCTCTCTCTCTCTCTCTCTCTCTCTCTCTCTCTCTCTCTCTCTCTCTCCCTCCCTCCCTCTCCCTCCCTCCCTCCCTTTCACTCTCTTTCTGATAGTAATAGTTAGGATTCACACTACCTAGTAAGGCTCAGATCAGTTATTTACACACAAACTATATTTTACCGAGCAGTCTTTTTCAGGAACAGAATGGAAGCTGTGGTTGGAATCAGGGAAATTTTATTATTATTATTATTATTATTATTATTATTATTATTATTATTATTCCTCTCCCTCCCTCCCTCCCCCTCCCACTTTTCACTGTGCTTCTCATTTCTGATCCATTCCTCCTTTTCCTCCTGCTTCCTTCTCCATTTTCTTTCCCTCTTCTTGTGGAACAGAATCCATTGCTGGTCTCAAGCTCTCTGGTCTCAGCTGCCCAAGTTCTAGGATTATGGGCACGAGACATAGATTGGACTTTGAGGTTTGATTGTTTCAGAGGGGAAGGGGAAGGGTAGAAGAGTGAGACAGTGTCTCATTTGGCCAACTGGTTTCAGGTCAATATGTAGCCCAGGATGACCCTAAACTCCCGATCCTCCTGTTTCCACCCCAAGAGCTGGGATTATAGGTGTCAATACTAAACCCAGGTTATGAGCTTTGATTCTTGACTATAATCCAGTCTTACAAATTGCACAGAGCTTTGTCCTATGCTAAGAAAACATACCTTGCCTTGTCTTGTAGCTCAGCTATTTTCATGATGTCCTATTTTTTTTACCAGATTATAAATCTTGAAAACCTCTGTTTAGCCTTTATCCATCTACGTACTTAGTTGCACATGTTAGATGGTGAACAGATTTCTAATGTTGAAGTAATTTAATTCCTTAATGAATACTTTAATCATAAATTGTTTTGAGGCTGACCTGAAACTTGTGGCAGTTCTCCTGTCTCAATCCTCAAGTGCCAAGACTATAGACTCTTAACTTTTTTTTTTTTTTTTTTTTTTTTTTTTTTTTGGTTTTTCGAGACAGGGTTTCTCTGTGTAGCCTTGGCTGTCCTGGAACTCACTCTGTAGACCCGGCCGGCCTCGAACTCAGAAATCCGCCTGCCTCTGCCTTCAGAGTGCTGGGATTAAAGGCGAGCGCCACCACGCCCGGCTGACTCTTAACTTTTATGAGTATAAATTCTCATTGAAAGACCTGATATGTAGTTGCACTAGCATTTTTACAATACTTTGTGAAAAAAATCTTCATAAATATTTAGTGATTTGAACTGAAAGTATCTGAAATGACTTTATCCTTTTAATTTTCAAATCAGTCTTTACAGGAGTGCAAATTCCTCTTATACTTGAGGGTCAAGTATCAGTCTGAGAAAGAAAAACAGATAGCAACAGGATCTGAGTTTCAAAATACAATAACATCCTTTCTATTCCATTCACATAAATCTTTTTTTTTCCAGACAGCAAGTCATGAAATAGTCAAGGCTGAATTTTTTTTAAAGATTTATTTATTTATTTTATGTATATGAGTACACCATTGCTCTCTTCAGACATACCAGAGAGGGCATCAGACCCCATTACAGATGGTTGTGAGCCATCATGTGGTTGCTGGGCATTGAACTCAGGACCTCTGGAAGAGCAATCAGTGCTCTTAACTGCTGAGCCATCTCTCCAGCCCATACAATGGTTAATTTGAACTCACCACTTACAATCCCTTCCTTGGCCTCCCAGTTGGTGAGATGGCAGGCCTGGTCTACTACACTGTCTTAGTTAGAGTTTTACTGTTGTGAACAGATACCATGACCAAAGCAAGTCTTATAAAAGACAACATTTAATTGGGGCTGGCTTACAGGTTCAGAAGTTCAGTCCAAAATCATCAAGGCAGGAACATGGAAGCATCCAGACAGGCATGGTTCAGGAGGAGCTGAGAGTTCTACATCTTCATCTGAAGACTCCTTGTGGAAGACTGGCTTCCAGGCAGTAGGGTCTTAAAGCCCATGCCCACAGAGACACAACTACTACAACAAGGCCATATCACCTAATAGTGCCACTCCCAGCATATACAAACCATCATACACACCTAGTTTAGAAATCTTCATGTGATTAAGCTAGATAATATCCAACTTATCCTTTGGCTTCTACTCCTTCTGGTACCATTCTTTCTCCCCTTTCATTGTCCTTTAAGATCAACCATGTGTTAACCAGAAAAATAACATAATGGAATGTATAATTTTAAAACATATTAAAACCAATTACCTATATATGTAGACAGTTGAGAAATGCAGAAGACAGATGTGGCTGACTGAAATGGGTTAGAGATGTCCTGCTCATGTAAAATTTTCATCAGTATTGTCTTTGCTCAAGGTCCTGTGGCCTCCATTGGCCACAAGAAATAGTGAGGCGAATGCTTGCTATGCAGACCACATAGATGTAACTACAGCCCCACAGAATGCCAAAGCTCGACATCTGGTGACTGGTGAAACCCCAGGCCATCGCCCCATCCCCTCCTCACTTTTAGTGGGACCTAATCCCTGCTACACATGTTCAAGCCCCACCTCTCCAAGCCCTTTTGGGATGCTGAGACTTAGAGTTTGCTCTCATTTTTCTGTGCTTGACTATTCACTCGCCTCTAGACTGTGAACTCCTTGAGGCTAAAAGGCCAGATAGTGTTCTGTGTATTTCTCCTGTCCTTCCCACTCACCCTGGATGATGACACTCACCAAATAAGGGTAAAATTCGGTTCCAAGATTTCTTCTACAGTAGCTTCCTTTGTGGTCACTAAGGCAGTGATTTGATGGTTCATTTTTGGGTTTTGCATTGAGGCCGCATGCAAGGACTTTTGACAGATGTGTAAGCATGGTGTGTAGCTGACATATATCCGAGTCATTTTAATGAAGAGAAAAATTATAAAAAACCAGAGTGTGTGGAAGGGTTATTTTTATTGACAATACTATAAGAAAAAAGATTTAAAACTACAAAAGGCTCCCCAAAATACTTTATTTAACTTCTACAAAAATGTTCTGTTAATATTTGTTCCTGTTCAGTGTTGACTGGGGCAGCAAGCGTACATAGTTCTTGTAAGTCATATTTGATGTGAGAGAGTCAATATTTCAAAGGCTTCTAATATAAAAAACAATTGCAATTGAAATTTCCAACTTTTAGCTGGTGAACCATACCTGTCAACTGGCTCCAGGCATTGTTTAGAATATGGATACACAGTTCAATTTTTAAGTTGTTTTTGGAAAAATGTCACAAGAAATCTAGTAGAAAAGCTGAATGGTGAAGTCTGTTGGAAATGAGTGCAGAGGTCTGGGACAAAGGGTTCTTGTCAAATCAGGTCAAGAGAAAGTGCTGAGAGCCAAAGCTGGAAAATCCTGTTCAAATGAATTGTGAAAAGCAGGTTGTGCAAGGATGTAAGCTTGGGTTAGAATTCAAGAGATCAGCCACAGTGCCAAGCAGGCAAAGAAAACAACCATGAAAAGCCAATGGCGGGTCATCTACAGGGAAGCTGGTGACAGTGGCTACAGCATATTGCTGGAACCCAGGTATTAGGACCGAAGGGGTCACCTTAAAGAGTCTGTAATGAACTCGACATGAAACTTTGTGCATTGCCAACATCTCAGAGCTACCATGTCTTTAGGTTCAGTCAGGCTCTGGCCCAAGAGAAAATTATAAGACTGACTGACAGGTCAGTCTAGTCCAGGGACATATTGTGGCAACACATGATAAAAATATCTCTTACATTCTAAGAGACTGGAACATTTTCCGGAACTCAACAGCCAGAGCTAATTATACACCTTGAGGTCAGTTTAGACTTAAGGCTGCTCTCCTACTGTGATCTCTGTTTGTTTATCCTGCTTTTTAAGAGAAGGATGTAACAATCGACCTTATTTACTTTGGATTTCCCAGGTAATCAACAGTTCACAACCTAAGATAAAGCAGAACTATGAGCTCTCCACTCTCCCATGCTTCTGATCCAAGAGTAATGCATGTGTGTTTGCATGTGTGTTTTTCATTAGTATGTCTCCTCATTTGCTGGAAACAACAAAGAGGCTGAAAGTGGCCTTATAAATGAATATCCACCAAAAAAATAATGAAAGAGATATTGCTTCAAAATCAATGAGTTTTCTAATACTGTTTGATATCTTAGTCAGTTGGAGCCAGTAACTTAATCCTTTATAAAATTCTGTTAAAGGTTTCTGTGAAGTATCCCTCATTCCTTTCTCATGTGTTGCTGTGTGTGCTGTTGAAAGAAGAGACAGCAAAACCCTTTGCGAGGGCCAGATATGCACACAGATGTAGTCACATAGACAGACACAGGATTAGAACAGATTGATAAGACAGCAAGCATTTAGGGAGGCACAGATTCTGACTCATACAGGAGACAGACAGGAAAGCACAGAAGACACAGGGAAAGTGAAGCAGAGAATTCAATGTGGTTAAATGACTTCAAGAAGAAGAAGAAGTGCTTTGATTTTGTTTTTTCCTTAATGCGACATGGACATATCGTGAGTGTTTTAGTTAAAAGAGTTTTACTGCTGCAAACAGACATCATGACCTAGGCAACTCTTATAAAGACAACATTTAATTAGGGGCTGGCTTACAGATTCAGAGGTTCAGTCCATTATCATCAAGGTGGGAGCATCCAGGCAGGCACGGTTCAAGGGAAGCTGAGAGTTCTACATCTTCATCTGAAGGCCGCCAGCAGAAGACTGGCTCCCACATGGTTAGGAGGAGGGTCTCAAAGCCCACCCCCACAGTGACACACTTCCTCCAACAAGGCCAAACCTACTCCAACAAGGACACACTCCCTGATAGTGCCACTCCCTGGGACAAGCACATTCAAATCACCACAGTGGGTGATTCAGAATTTATTATAAATGTGTTTACTCTGCTTAACATGTCACTGCCATTAAGCAATTAGTCACCATGGTATTGGTGTACTTTCATTTAGGACTTTTGTACTGGGCATTCACTGAGCTTCTTTGACCTGTGGGTTTATAGTTTTCAATGGATCCATAAGTTTTCAAGCATTGTTTATTCAAGTATTTACTTTGTCCTTTTCACGTCCTCCTGCAGTATCTTTAAATGTATAGACATTGGTCCATTGAGGCTCTGTTGCAGCCTTATTCTGAAATGCAGTTAAACCACTTATAAACAGTTGAATTTTTAGCTGGAGGTGCTTTAGGAGCCCTTCTGTCTCTGCCACCCCAGTGCTCAACTGACAGGAGAGCTCTAGCACACCAACGTTTCGTGTGAGCACTGGGCAGCCACGCTCAGCGCAACATGCTTGTACAGCAAGCGCTGTACTGATGGAGCCGTGTCTCCAACCTGCACCAAGAATTTAACATAGGTCAACATGGTGGCAGAGGCCGTTAGTCCCAGCACTCTGGAGACAGAGGCAGATGCTCATGGCTACCTTTTTTTCACTAATTGTTATTGCATGCATATATGTATTTGTATATCCATATATATTTCTAAATACAATGTTGTTACTGATCTTGGCATGTGTGTTTTCAGGGCTGATCCTTTGTCACTGGACAAGCAGTCACTGTGTTCTTCTCTGGGGTGATTCACCTCCCTGGTTCTTGGCTTGACGCCTTTATCTGTAGTTCTTTGTGTAGGGTTGAGACCTCCTGGGCTTTTCTCTGTCCAGTTTGACCTGTTCAATGGTGTCATCTTTGATCAGCTCATGTTTGGGTAGTCATGTTGGTAAGACTTTATGTATGTAGCTTCGACCCTATTAGAAGACACAATTTCATAGCAAACTTCTTGATCCTCTGCATCTTACAGTTTTTCCACTCCCTCTTCTGCAACGCTCCCTGAGGCTTAGGTGCAGGAGTACTTTGTAGATGTATCCATTGAGACTGGGTTCAACAGCTCTGCATGTTGATTGGTTGTGGTTTTCTGCAGGGATCTCCATCTGTTGCAAGAAGAAGTTTTCTAGATGAAGGGTGAAGACTACATTTATCTGTGGGTGTAAGGACAGACGTTTATAGATTATTGTTAGGGATTATGGTGGTTTAGTACATTAATGACTGTAGATTCTTCTTCAATAACCACGACTTGGTTAGCGTTGATTCGTTAGTGATGTTTCCATTCCCGGGCATGGTATCCCTCTTGTTGAGCATGTCTTAAGTCCAAGTAAAAGCTATTGGTTTCCACAAGGTGTGTGTTCCACTACTGCACCCACAGGATTACTGTGCCATGCTGGCTATTGATGTGGTTTAAAGCTATAATAGCTGAACAGAAGTATTGGTTTCCTCCCTTTAGAAGCTCCCATGGTACCTTCGGATATCACGACAGTTTAGTCCTCAAGGAGAGAGCATTTAGGTCAGTTCCAGCTCAGGGTTCTCTGGGCCCTATTTCCAATGTGCATGTTGTCTTTGGCAATGGGGACCTACCTTCTACCTCTCAGGGGTAACCAATGTCAACAGCACTAGGCTATATGCTTGGGGAATCTTTTAGACTGCCCTAGCCAGCAACTCCAAAGAGGACTTCTTATCTCTTTTATTAGGGTTAGGGTTAAGTGGTCCTTGGATCTTGGAGGGAGTACTGTTATCTCAGATGAAAAAGTTCATTAAAAACTATTTATGTATACTTAATACTGAATTACATGCATTGCAATTTTTTAGTTAAGAGCATGAGACTCTGCAGTGATCCTTTTCAGACATCCTTACTATTATTTTACCATCTCCCTCTCTCTCCTGTACTTACCTCCCTCCTCTTCCCCAAAAGCCCCCTTTCCCAGTGCCCAATCAGATCATTGCATCCTGCTCTTCCTCTTTATCCTTTTTCCACCTTCTTCTGTGTTTATCTTCTTCCAAATTCCTATGGAACCCCCTTTTCCCATCTGTTTTAATATTTGTAAATACTAATTTTATTGTCTGTGGAAATCTCTAAGCCTAATTCAATTGATTGGTTGCTTTCTTCACCATGGTTCATTTTCTTACTCTTCATCCTTTTGTAATTTTAAATGAAACACTTAACATTATGCATTTATCTTATGTGCTGTAGATTTTTGTATTTCTATAAATCTTTTTAGCCTTATTCTGAAATGCAGTTAAACCACTTATAAGCAGTTGAATCTCTTCCATATGTTTATGCTTTGCTAACGGACCAGAATCCACTTTGGTCTGGGGCTAATGTTTCTTCACTTCTAAGAGGTCAGAGAATGTTAGGATTTTCTGTTGGGGTACGCAGCTCGCGGCCTAGCTATGAACCGAGTTCCCCGGAAGGCAAACTGGGGCTGGAAGAGACCATATGGGAGAGAAAAAATGGACGCCAAGACAAAAGCCCTCTGCTCAAGGCATCTCTACTTAGAATCTTTCTTGGTTATATGAGGGTAGGCCCCGCCCCAGCCAAGTCTTCACAGGCACCTGGATTCAGTCAGGGGATGCCTGGATGCAGCCTGAAGTCCTGGGCACTGTGTGTTGTCCCAAGGCTGTCTCAGCAGGAAGCAGGATCTGGGCGAAGCACGGCAGACAGGTAGCAGGATCCCCATACCCGGAGAAGGAGAAGCGCAGAGGCAGTTTAGCACAACAAAGGAAGCCAGCCTTAGCCATAGGTGGTTTCTGGTGGCCGGACTCAGTGGCAAACAGGTCTGCTCTCAGCCTGAAGCAGACTGGGGGAGGGGGCTACAATTTTCCATTCTGTTCAGTACAGACTTAGACTATTTCTGTCTCTGTGTAAGCTCTGAAAGTCAGTGCCTCTCTCCCAGCAGGTGGTTCTTCTCTTAGTCATAGGCACTGATTAGCACTCAGCAGAACACGTGAGGGTGACTTGGCAGATCCCTACCGCTATCTCTTTGTACAGTGCTGTCTCCTCTGGTATTTTGCCCTACAAACTCTAGTCACCTTGAGCCTCCCTGGACTCTGTTTCTTCCGATGAAGAAAACACTCAGAATCAGCTCTAGTTCTTACTTCTTGACACACCCTAGAAACTCTTTCCAGGCAGCAAGCTAGGATGATTATGGGCCTCTTGAGAAGATCAAGACTGTCTGCACTGCCTGATGTCCAGTGTCTGAGGACTGTGCAGTAGACTTTGTAGATCTGGATTTTGGTTGCATCGGTTAGGGAGGTGTTTTGGGTACTTTTCTGTTGCTGTGAAAAAACACCCTGACAAAAAACAACTTAGGGGAGAAAGGATTTCATTTGGCTTACAATTCCAGAGGGGTACAGTTGTTCATGGTAGGGAAGATATGGGAATAGGGAAAGAAAGAATGGGAGCAGGAGCAAGAAGCTTGCTGGGCACATTGAAACCACATTGAGGAAGCACAAGGTGAACAGGAAATGGAGCTAGGCTTATAGCGGCTAATCCTGCTTCCAGTCATATGCATTCTACAGCAAGACTGTCTCCTCAAGGTGCTACAACCTTCCCAAATATAGTACCAACTGAATATAAAGAGTATGGTGACATTTTCCATTCCAACTAAAACATTCCACCCTTTACCCCCCTGGGCTTGTAGCCATTTCTGGTTGCAAAATGCATTTTGTCCAATTTCCAAAGTCCCAACACTGTTCAAAACGTAACATTTCTAAGTCTTTTCTAAGACTCAAGGCAACCTCTTAACTGTAACACCCTGTAAAATTAAAAACAAGCAAATAAACTGCATGTTTCCAAAATACACAGGGTATACATTCACATTCCAAAAAAAAGGGGGGGCGAGGGTTGCGGGGGAGGCATAGCAAGAAAAGGTCAGATCAAAGAAGGACAGGGCAGACACCAAATCCCATGGTTCCATTTGTGGCAACTGAGACTCAGACTTTTCGAGCAGATTCATCCCTGGGTAACCCTTCCACTTCAATGCTGCCTCCTGTAATACACATGGTATCTCTCTTGAACTGCCTCCACTCCATGTGTACAGCTTTCTTGTGTGGACAACCAATGACTCTTACCTCTCTAGTCTCCCAGAGTCTCTCTTGACACTAAGGCTTCAGCCTCACTGCACCATGCAGTGGCCTCTCAGGACTGCCACCCAAGGATTCCGACTCTAATTAACCTCAGGTGGCCAAGCTGTCAGAGGTCACATCTGTTTGGCTTGCTGCCCCATAAGATAACAGTATCAACAGAGCCAGTGACTGTGTGAACTTTGTTCGAGCTCTATGCCCTGAGATTTTCATGCTGTTACATTCATAAAGAGCTAGGAAGTCTCAGAGACTCTCTTCATACATTCATATGCATACAGTAACTGTTTGAGCTCTATGGCAGAGATAGTTACCTGCCCACTAATGTCTGTCCACTTCCTGTTCTGCCCAGTAATGTCTGTCCACTTTCTGTCCTGCCCACTAATGTCTGTCCACTTTCTGTCCTGCCCACTAATGTCTGTCCACTTCCTGTTCTGCCCTCTAATGTCTGTTCACTTTCTGTTCTGCCCACTAATGTCTGTCCACTTTCTGCACTGGAATGGTTCTTGAGAGCAGCTCCCAAGCCAGAGATAAAGCTCATCTGGCCTGACTGTGACCACAGGGCAAGCAAGCTGCAAGTTTTCACCAGTAAAATGCATGTGGAGGTATATCATCTCGTTTTAAAGACACGGCTTTCAAGAAGCAGGTATACTTTCTTCTTGCTTTTCCCCATTTGTTGACTGAACACTAAGGTCAAAATAAAACTTCTGTAGGACAGACACTGTCCCAGGTGCTAAACTGATAATGCGACCTATTCTCTGTGCCTGTGAATCTTGCTCAGGACTAAACCCAGGGCCTTATTGCATGCTACACAAGTCTCTATCCCTGAGGTATACCCCAGCCCTGCCCTTCCAATATTAAAGATTAATCCAATAAAGATACAAAGTAAACAAGAAAAGAAACAGAAACATAGTTATACCTTTCCAAACACCTCTCTGGTTAATGCCTTCTGGGTATTCTGGTTGGCTAGACTGGCCGGCTAGGGTGTTCCAGGGATCAGCCTTCCTCTGCTGCTCCCAGTGCTTGGGTTGTAGATGCATGTGAGCACACACGGCTCTCACATGGGTGCCAGGGATCCAAATTGGGGTCCCCATGCCCCTCTGTTGCATTTCAAATATGTCCAGGAATAATAACTGACTTACTGAGACCATCCCCACATAGGCTCACAACCAAGCAGTTTCCAAGCCTCCTCCCCCAATTACTAGAGTTTGACTTTCTCTTTTGTTCTTGCCTTTACTTTATAAATAGAATTTTTGTTATATATTATTTTTTGCTGTAGAGTTTAGTGTTATTACGTGTTGGTAATAATCAAAGGCAATTTTTTTTTCAGTTGTTTGATGTCACAGTTTAAGTGAATTTCTCAAATAACTCAACTCCATAAAGCTTAAGCTTGCGTTCGCATTTGAATCACTTTGCACAAAAAGCCTTTGGAGATGCAGTCACTATTTTTCTCCCTCTTGAAATAGCTCGGACAGAACATTCTTTAACCTTTGTCTGACTCAGGCGATGATGGAAAGCATCTGCTATTGTAGTGGTCCATGCCACAAAGATGCTGGGATACTAGATGACTCCAGGTGCTTTTTCTGTCATATTCATCATATATTCTTTTGCCTCAACTGCAACCAGCTGCCACGATTGCTCCTGATCCAGCGTTCGAAGCTCTCCCCCATCCCCCTTAATTCACAGCTCCTAATAATCTAGGAAATCAGCCAAAGAACTTGTTAGCATTTGTGATAAAAATAACTAGACCCCAAGGATTTTAAAAATAAACTGAATTAATTTAATGGTACCTTTCTGCACACTTCAATGCCTCTTTTTTTTTTATTCCTGTTTCTGTTTGCAGAAATTACTTCTTGACAAGGTATCACCTTCTATGTATAGCCCACATGCACTGTCAGTAAAATAATATGCATTATGCATAAGGAGATACAGACGCATGCATAACGCATCAGTCAATAAATTTTATGTCTACTTGTCCTCCCTAGGAGTTCATTGAGGATGGGATTGTTTCTTTACACAGAACCTGAAATATTGTAAGAGCTCAACAATGTATTTTCACTGAGTTAACAGGTCTTACAGTGTAGGTTCCTGGTACAGTAGCATATTTATAAAATATGCTTCTTTGTATGTATTTATTATTTTTAATCTTCTCCTTTTTATTCAGTCCAGGGCTCCAGCCCATGGAATGATGTCACCACCCACATTCCTATGGGTCTTCCTTCCTGGGTTAAAACCTCTGGGAATGCTCTCACAAACTCCCAGAGGCATGTCTTCCTGGTGGTTCTAAGCCCTGTCAAGTTGACAGTCATCACAGATGGCTTTTACCTTTTCTGAAATGCAGAAGGCAAGGGTGTTTCCCAGCAAGGCGAAGGGAGTCCAGCCAAAGACTCAGAGGCAGTGTAAGAAATCTGAGGCTCTCAGCAGCAGGGCAGTCTGGCTGATTAGAATAGAAATTTCTAACCACAATAGAAGTCAAATGAGCTGGGAGTCCACCTCGCTGCCCTTGCGTGGCTTTATCTCACGTGTGTGCCTCGGTGGGGAGACAACAGTTCGTTAGGTTTGCAGTTTTCCCAGCAGGACGCACGGAACAGGAATTGAGGGCAGTGTATAGGATAATTAAAGACTCGGTCCTGAATTCTAAGCTTCAAAAGGAGGGAGTTAATAAGAGAAGGAAGCCATTAGACAGTGAGGAATTGTGATGGTGAAGCCAGAAGCTGAATATTTATAAAAAGAGGAAACTGAACTGAAAGAGAATTACCATAGATGATTATCTGGCCATGCTGGGCTTCTGGTGTTTGGTGGTAAAATGTGGGCATGGCCTAAACATTTATAGAGGTTCTTTCTAGTTATTTCTTTTTCCTCCTTTTTACAGTTTTACATTAGATTTTATTTTTTCTTAAAAATGTCTTTATTGTATATGTGCATGGTACTATGTTACATAGAGATACTTTCTTTTTTTTTCAATATTTTTATTAGATATTTTCTTAATTTACATTTCAAATGCTATCCTGAAAGTTCCCTCCCCCCTCCCCCCGCCCTGTTCCCCTGCCCACCCACTCCCACTTCTTGGCCCTGGCGTTCCCCTGTATTGGGGTATATAAAGATTGCAATACCAAGGGGCCTCTTCTCCCAATGATGGCCGACTAGGCCATCTTCTGCTACATGTGGAGCTAGAGACACGAGTTCTGGGGCTTCTGGTTAGTTCATATTGTTGTTCCCCTTCTAGGGTTGCAGACCCCTTCAGCTCCTGGGGTTCTATCTCTAGCTTCTCCATTGTGGGCCCTGTGTTCCATCTTATAGATGACTGTGAGCATCCTCTTCTGTATGAGACAGCTTTATCAGGGTCCCTTAAGTAGACACTTGCTGTCCTATGCAATAGTGTCTGATTTTAGTGACTGATTATGGGATGGATCCCCCCTGGTGGGGTAGTCTCTGTATGGTCCATCCTTTCATCTTAGCTCTAAACTTTGTCTCTGTAACTCCTTTCATGGGTATTTTGTTTATAAAGATACTTTCTTATGAGAAAAATATTGAATATTTTCCTTCTTATATTCCCCCATCTCTTCTTTTCTGCAACATCCAGCCTGCTACTAGCTCCCTGTCTCTCCGAACAATGTAGCTTCTACGTTCATGCATTAATATTATCTATATACAATGTAGGAACCACATATGAGAGAAGGCATATGATATTTGTCTTTAAAGACTTGCTTGATTTGCTTAATATGATTATTTCAAATTGCATTTGTTTTTCTGCAATTGTTGTTTATGGCCAAAACAAAACAAAACAAAACTCTTCTTTATTGTGAGTGCTGAAAAAATGGCTCTGAGGTTAAGAGCCCTGTTACTCTTTGGGGAGGACCCTGGTTCAGTTCCCAGCACTCACTTGATGGCTTGCAAAATCTATGTTACTCCAGTTCCAGGGATCTAGTGCCCTCTTCTGGCCTCCTCCAGCACTGCACACACCGTGTATAGGTACATACCTGCAGGAAAAAGTTATGCACATAAAATGAAAGCAGATCTTTTAAATTTTCATTGTGTATATATGTCCCACATTCTTTGTGAATTCTTCTGTTGTTACTGGCTCTTGCGGTGGCATTTCACTACAAGGCTGCTTGGCCTGGAACTCTTGGTCCACCTGTCTCAGCCTATGAAGTGCTGGGATTACAGGCGTGCACCACTAAGCCTGGCTACGGTTTCGCACTGAATTGTGGTAGTTTGAGGAGTAGTGGTGAAATGAAGAGGGCTAGCACAGCTTTCTGGCTTCTTTGTCATTTCCTCATTATTCTTTCAAGAGCCTAGATCACTGCCAGGCACATGGTATTTATTTGGTACTGTTTTAGGACTATTCTCAGAAGAGACCTTGAACTTTGGACTTTTAACATTGTTGAGACTGCTATGGACTATGAGGACTTTGAAAGTTGGACTAAATGCATTTGCATTATGCTACGTTTAAGTGTGGCTCCCATAGACTCATGTTTTTGAACAAGTCTATGAGGGCCAGGGGGTAGAATATGATGGTTGGAATATTCTTGGTCCAGGGAGTGGCACCATTTGGAGGAGTGGCCTTGTTGGAATAAGTGTGACCTGGTTGGAGTAGGTGTGTCACTGGGTGTAGGCATAAGATCCTCACCCTAGTTGCCTGGAAGTTAGTCTTCCACTAGCAGCCTTTGGATGAAGATGTAGAACTCTCAGCTCTGCCTGCACCATGACAGCCTGGATGCTGCCATGCTCCCACCTTGATGATAATGGACTGAACCTCTGAACCTGTAAGGTAGCCCCAATTAAATGTTGATTTTATAAGACTTGCCTTGGTCATGGTGTCTGTTTACAGCAGTGAAACCCTAACTAAGACAGAAGTTGGTACCAGGGACTGGGGTGTTGCTGTGATAGACCTGACCATGCTTTTATTTGAAGGAATATGGATTTGGGGACTTTGGATTTGGAACGCAGTGGAATGTTTTAAATGGGGCTTAATGGGTTATCCTAGTAGGAATATGGAAGACTTTGTTGCTGGGAGTAATTTGAACTGTGTTGACCTGGCCCAAGAGATTTCAAAGAAGAATTTCAGTATGTGGCATAAAGACTGTTTTTGTGGTATTTTGGTGAAGAATGTGGCTACTTTTTGCCCTTGTCTGAAAAGTCTGCCTGAGGCTAAGGTGAAGAGACTTGGATTAATATTGCTGTGGTAAAACACTTTCCTCAGGGTTTGTGTGGCGGGCTTATGCTTCTTCATCACTATCAATCATTGAAAAAGTCAGGACAAGAACTTAAGCAAGGCAGGAACCTGGAGGGTGGAGCTGATGTAGGAGCCGTGGAGGGGTGCTGATTACTGGCTTGCCCTTCAGGGCTGCCTCCAGATAGCATCCAAGGCCATCAATCTGGGGATGGCACCGCCCACAACGGACTCCTCAACCAACCACTAATAAGAAAATGCCCCCCAGGCTTACCTCAGCCCAGTTTTAGGGAGGCATTTTTCTTAACTGCAGATTGAGACTATAGCTTTTCTCCAGTTAATATCAAACTAGCCCACACAGACTAGTTTTATGTACCTGATGCATTCGGAAGATCCGTTTAATATTTGTAGTAGCTCTGTGTGATTAGAACAGCTACTATCATTCCCTATTTAAAGATGATAAAGCTAAAACACAAGGCAGTACTTACTCAGGTCACACAGGCAGACAAAGGCCAAACTGCATCCAAACTAAGACCTGGTTCCAGAGCTATTTCAAGCAGCTCTTGATGCAACTGAGCTGGGGTGAATTGTTGGAGATGACTTAATTGCTATTTTCGACATCTTGTGACATCCAGTGGTTCAAGTCTAAAGTTGCCCTCATGTAGTATAGAAATCTGGTATTCGGCATTAGCTTATCCTTTTGAAGAGTCTAACGTTCCAGAATGTCAGCGTTACAGAGGGCTGGGTGTATGTATGATTGGGAAGAGAAAGCAAGAGAGTCTTCACCAGGGTCTGTCCACCTTGTTTTTTGAGTTAAGTTCACTCATTGGTATGGGGCTCTCTTCAGGGTCTAGATTGGCTACCCACTTAGCTCCAAGGATCCACCTGACCTCTCCTCTTCAGTACTGAGACTACACGAGCACACTGCTATGCTTAGCTTTTTCTTTTTCCTTTTTTTTATGTTTGCTCTCTCTCTCTCTCTCTCTCTCTCTCTCTCTCTCTCTCTCGTTTTTCGAGACAGGGTTTCTCTGTATAGCCCTGGCTGTCCTGGAACTCACTCTGTAGACCAGGATGGCCTCGGATTCAGAAATCCACCTGCCTCTGCCTCCCAAGTGCTGGGATTAAAGGCATGTGCCATCACTGCCCTGCCATTTTTTATGTTTAATTTCATTATTTTTTTGAGGCAGGGTCTCACCATGTAGTCCTGCCTGCCTAGGAACTCAAACGTAGGCCAGGCTGACCTCAAATTCACAAAGACCTGACAGTTTCTGCCTCCCAAGTGCTGGGACTAAAGGTGTGTACCACCATATCTGGATCCTAGCTTTAATTTTTTTCAATAGCATATATCAATTATATTCAATAATGGGTTTCATTACACCATTTCCACATATGAATGCAAATACAGTTTAGTTATGTTCCCCCCAAACAATTCCTTTTTTACTCTCATGTCTCCTTGAAGTGTGCAGTTGATTGAAAGACTTATTAGGGTTGCTCACAGGGCCATGAGTAAAGGGCTGCTGGCATGAGCAAGGGCAACTTACGAGTAGCTGGCTATACCACCAGAGAATACATTTCTCTCCAGCAACCACTAACTGTCTGCAGATCTCCAGGGAGCAGGGAGCCTCAGGAGACCCTCCTCTGCTATGATAGAGTGTTGATACATAAGATCTTGTGCAGGTCGTCCTTGCTCCTGTGACTAAAACAGTCATCCCATGTCTTCCTCTACTGTTGTTGGCATTCTTTCTACTTCCTCTTCTACAGTGACCCTTGAATCTTGGAATGGGTGATGCAGATAACCCACTTAGGGAAGAACATCCAAGAGTCATTTATTCTTGGCACTTGGACCAGTTATGAATCCTGTAGTAACTGCTATCCACAGGAAAGGGGAGCTTCTCCTGGCAAAGCAGGACTAATCTATAGACATGTGCTTTATTATTATTTTTAAATTGCATCCACCTGCGCATGCACAATGACCTAACCCAGACAGCTTTAGAAAACTACTAATCCTTAAGTCCCCCTGGCAGAGACCAGGATTTGTTTAGTCTGGGATGGCACCCAACCACTGAAGCTCTCCAGAGAGTTCAAGGTGCCGTCAAGGTTAATGGTTGTTAGAGTCAATGAAAACACACACTTATATTTTGGTTCTTTATTATCTGTGGGGAAAGAGCCTTGAAACTGGGGTAGCTATTAGGACCTGATTTCAATGGGCTTGCTTCAGCTTTTCCTAAGGTTGTATCTTTCTCCCATGATGGTGAGAGGAGAGGGGAGTCTGTGAGACCCAGGGGGCATTCCACACAAAAGCTCTCCTCTGGGACTATATGAACAAAGACCCTTAAGCTGTCAACCTCTTCCCCAAGTCTGTAACTCAAGGGCAGATTGCATTTCAAGCATAAATTTTAGTGGCCCTGTTTTTTGAAGAATGTGGAGGAAGGGTGACTTAGAGACTGGAGTGCCTCCAGATGAGTACATAGCCAATGTCTGACAACTGCTGGAGATGCAGATATGAAAGATACAGGGGGCAGGGTGTTAAATGCCTGCCTTTATTAGTCTGTCAAATGAGAAGGCAATTCTGCCTGTTATTTCCCACCTGACATTAAGCTATAATGGCTTGATTATTTAGCCTGTCTGACCTTCAGGTTATTAGCAAACTAGAAACAATGGTACTTTGTGAAGATTACATGAGATAGTTGTATATATAACACACACCAATAAGCCCAAGACTCAATAGCTACAATGTATCATATGATTGCCTTCAAATGGTCCTCCTCTAATAAAAGTAGCTTTGTAGGTCCCAGGAGGAGATGTGTCCATGAGCCGCTCCCCTGGGGCTTGTGCCTGCACTGTGGAGGAAAACAGAACTATTTTTAACTTCAGTACTAGGCACTGAAATAGTGCCTTTGTGTCTAGCTTTTTTCATTTGGCATTATATTTTCTTCCCAAGCATTTTGTGATATATAT